>VYXH01005803.1:615312-668806 GCA_013397275.1 Burhinus bistriatus | reverse complement strand
CGGCGGGTGGCTGCGGCTGCGGGGCCGGAGCCCGCGGCCCCACGGTCCCCCACGCGGGGTGGCCGGCCGAGCAGCTCCCACCTAGCGGAGGGGAGGAAGTCTCGGCGGTGTCCTCTCCCGCGGGTTAGCGTGGGCATCTCTGCGCTCTGGAGTGGTGTTTGTCATCGACGCTGCCGCGAGCCTTCCAGGGGTACCCTTCGGTGTCCTATGGGCTATACCTTCAGCTGGGGTTACCAGGGGAGCAGTAGTGTATGTATGTATGGCTGGAGAAGAGCCGGCTTCGGGCGCCTTTCTCTCCTTGGTGCCTCATTAACGAGGCTGAAGACTTTCAACCGCTGAGGGAGGAACTCACTTGCGGGAAGGCAGCAGATTTTTTGGAAGCTGCTCTCATTCTCACCGAGGGGCTCCAGTTTACAGCTGCCCTTGTTGCCTTACCTGGCTTTTGCTGCAGATTTAAAGACACAGAGCTTACACAGCAACGGCCACTGTGCTTAGGGGTCTTCCGGCGTGATGGCACAATTTAGACTAACTTGATTTATCCAAGTTTCTCTCAATGTCCTGCCGTCCTTAACTTGAGACGTGGTATATATAGTCCATGTTACTGTTACAAGATACTTCCTTGGTGTTTGGAACTGGCTGATGGCATTACTTTTTCTTCATCTTCAGTGACATAAAAGCATAAATGCTACATCCAGTTGCAGCTGCTTTTGTCCCATCTTTTTCTCCATTCAATCCTAGCAGCCCATGGAGCCAGAGTTGATGGGGGGAAGCTAACAATTAGCTTTCCAGTAGCTAACAATGACATTTCAAGACCTCCCCTACTTGATATTTCTGGTTTCCTTCTGCTTTTGAGAGCAGCTATGTTAAGACGAAAATTTACCTCTGAGATTAGCTGTGCCTTTGTGATCTGTTGATCCAGTAAGTGGCTGGGCTGGGCTGAGCTGAGCTTACTCCCGTAACTGAAGTGTGGATTGCTTTATAGTTACAGAGTCCTTGGTAGTTTTCTTCAGATACGTGCAGGCTGTGCCTTGGAGGGGTGTTGGCAGCAAGAAGCTTGAAATCCTACTCTATCCCTAAAATACCGTGTTCAGACCTGACAGGCCGTTCTTCCAGAACGCCAAAGTAGGAGAGGGTTTTTCTGACTCTTCCTGAAATCTGGTGTCCTGTTGGTGTAACCAAGTATATACTTAAAAATAAGTGTTACAAATTTTGTGCTTTATTAGAAGTATTTTTTGAGCAGGGAGAGGAAAAAATGGAGGAATGGAGGGGGAAGAGGCCCCTGAGAGAGAAATTCTTCCTAATGCTGCAGTGCCACTTCTGTCTGTATCTGCAGGATTTCTGTCTAGATCCTTCCCTGGCCCTGTCATCCTTACCATTTCCATACAGAATTTAAGGAATAGCGCAAAACTGCAAACTGACAATGCGAACATCTAATAGATGGTCGTAAATCTTGAATAATAACACAAAGCTTGCAGTTTTATTCATGTGCTCCAGTAACTATTTTTTGTTAAAACTGGCACCAAACGCTTCTGTGGAATGTGTTTGCATTTGTGACAGTTGATTTCCAAAATACGGGATTCTTCTTTTACGCTATTTCCATATTTTATACGTAGAGAAATAAAGCATGAGTTTACCCTTTTGCTAATACATAGATGCAAATTTAGTTCGTGCATGTCTGTGAAACCCATTGTGCCCCTTCCACAGAAGCTGTTTAAAGTATGGCCATGTACTGTTGTAAATCTTTTCAGAAGAATCTCCTGTTCCCCTCAGAAAGATAAAATTTGTATTGTTTTTAAAAATCTTTTAAACCAAACTATTCAGACTGGAGTTAGCCTCCGACTCTGTAACGGGCAGAGTGGATGCATATATGGTTCATATCTGAGAGGTGCAATCCCAGCTGCCTGAAGTACTGCACAGTCCCTTGTGTTTTAAAACTGGAGAATGTTTTCATTTTTATTTATCTAATATACATGTGAGCAGTAGCTAGTATGTGCAGTAAAGTGATTATTCAACTTGCGCTGTTATAAAGTGTCTGTGTGTATAGAAACCCTGAACTGATTGTCTTTTGATAACAATGTATATAGGAAAAGAGGACAGCGTAACAAGTGACAGAATAGCCCTACAAATACTATAGTGTGTTGTTTAAAAAGAATACTTTAAAAACAACAGTTGTGAAATTTACAGTTGTCCTCCCTGATAATCCTTATTTGTTTAATAACACTCTTTTTGCTGTGGATCTTTGATTGCTACAAAGTGTGGGCAACATATGCAGACTGAGCTTCTGTTTCTGGTCCATCACACAACCTTATTCGTACAAGTTAGCTCCGTTGCCAAAATACAGCCATTACTACAAGTGAATATTCAGTTACTAAAATAAAGTATTTTCTCTGTTACATATTTTATAGAAGCAGTCCTTTCCATTTTGTCTGAGTTTCTGTAAGCTTTTGTGAAATGTACATTAGAAGAAAATCAGCACTTTTAAGATCTAGTTTTCTGTTTTGAGTTGGCAGCAGCACAAAAAAACTTAATATCAACCCACTGCATAAATAGATCTGCCTATAAGATTTATTCCTTTGTTTGTTTCCAGAAGCATCAACAGTGTTATAATATGGATAAAAAGAATTACTAGCTGTCCTGTGATATTCATGTTAGTGGTTTGGGGCTCTTATTACTTGGCATCTGTGTTTCACTTCTGCTTTGGAGAAGAGACGAGGGTTCCTAATATCCCATGCTATCTAACTTGGTAGACACTTTTTTTTTTTTTTTTTTAGAAAAAAAACCAACCCAACCAACAGCAAAACAAACAAAAAAAGGAAGCAAGTATGTATTACACTGTGATAAGAATTATGGAGGCTTAAGAAATGTTAACCAGATGTCAGATGTTACCCAGAGTTTCTGGTTCATTCATGTTTTGGGAATTGCATGCCTTTGAGAAAGGCATCCTTTGCTCTCTCCCCAGTATTTTGAAAGGCATTTTGAAGTAATAAGGAAGCTTACAAAGGTTTTTAGTTTTAACTCTTGTAAAGCTAAGTCAGGAAACACAAGTATTTGTATTATACTGATAGAAAAGAAGAAATTTTTGATATGTGTGTATTATTTTGATTCAGTGTATTTAAACTCTGCTGGTAATACAGGGGGTGTGAGAGGTATTTAGGAGCTATCTCCAGGAGATATGCAGGAAGCGAGTTCTTGAAATGCCTCAGAAAGAAGAGTCTTTTTGCTTCAAGTTTAAAATAAACATGGCTCCTACCCAATTAAGGCTTTAAAAGCTGAGGTTTAAATGCTTTTACAGCACAGTGCAAAAGCCTTGTCCTGTTCCTGAAGACTACCCTACCACAACTGGTAGCTGAGCACACCAACCTCTGGGATGAGAGGAAGCCTTGAGGCTGCCTGTGGTCCTCTTACCTGCTCAGTACCCATGTCCCATGGCAATGTGGGCATCAAGAGTTCATTCAGTGCTTTTGTAGACTGATATGGAGATAAGTTATTGACATACATGTTAAAATACAGTAATAAATGAGTGAACACAAATGGAGAACCGTAGGATCCCTTGATCCAGGCACATGCACGCTTACTCTCTCTTTGCTCTGGCTGCCCTCCGGTTGCTCTTGGCCTCGCTGCGCCACTCCTCCCCGGCCACCGTGCGAAGGCTGCTGGGACGTGCTGGGGACCTGCCGTGATGCACCTCCGGTGAGGAGACCTTGTCCCGAGGGCCCAGCCAGTGAAAGAGTCCCCCAGCCCTAACCTTCCCGAGGGCACAGAGCTGCTCCGAGACAGAGCCAGCCAAGCTGGCTCGTGGGCCTTGCTGGTGAAAAACAGCCTGGCACAGAAAGGCAGAGCTGTCCGTGCTGTTGTCCAGGCGAATTTTTGTGTGGATACTTGTCCCTTGTTTAAACTCCTGTTGTGTCTAGTTCTTAAATGCCAGTTTCTCGGAGGCAGGGGGTGTAAAGGCAGGTGTGCCTGTGTGCAGCAGTGCAAACATGGCAGCAGATGGGTGGTTGACAGGGCTGCTTTGACGGGGCTGCTTTTCTGGTAGCTGCTAACATGCTGTAGAGGTGACGGACTTCATTTCTGAAAGAAAACGCCAGCTTTGGTGGTTGCTTTCCCAGTTGTCTGCCAGCCGGTGCATGCAGCACTGACCTTGGCTGTCAAAGTTACTGCCAGCAAGTTTGTGCATTGAAAAGGTAGAGACGTGGAAGTACCTGCTGGGGAATGAGAGGGAGAAGGATGAGAGCGCACCCATCAAAGCCAGAGAGTAAACAACCGGCATAGTTATTACCTCAGAACATAAGGCTTGTTGTAGCGTGACAGGTTTAGACAATGGGCCCTAAGTTTTTTCAAACCCTGACAGGACAGACACGCAGAAACTCCGAAGATCTGAGCCTCGGCGGAGTCTGTCCTGTCACCCGAAACACCCTCGTGCACCTGGATGCTCTGGCTGTTTCCCTTGGCCTCTCACCGCAGCAGGGTTTTGCTTTGCTTTGCAAAAGACACACCGGAGTGAGCTTGTTCTTTATCAGCAGGCCACATGTGGAAAGAGTGAACTCTTTTCAGAAGGGAAAGAAAAAAAAGGTTGTGAAGTGTAAGATCTGTTAGAAAGCAGATGCAAACTTTCCTTGCTCAATTTGGCCATGGCACCAAAACAAATACCGTATCAGAGCAGAGTTTACTTTCAGGTCTTTGGGCAGGTTTATGTGTTTGTCTAATTAAAAACTCAAGTGAAACATATATAATATAGGCACATAAATCATCTGCTTTCCCCTTCTTTATGAGTACTCTATTTCTGAATTTGTTTTGGGCTTTGAGAGTTAATGCTGCACTACTTAATAGTGACAGGCCTTTGGTTAAACATGTCTCAGAGGCAAGATGTGGAAACATCCAGCTAGTGTCAACAAGCGTAGCGTGAACCCAGAGAGGGACTGGACCTGTCGTTTGTGTGGTTTCTGCTGCTCCTTTCGGGCACTGTGAGGTTCAGCAAATGCCCTGCCCGTCAGGGAGCAGCAACAGGAGGGATCATCCAAGTAAGAGCCAACGTGAAGAGTCTGTGAAGAGTCTATGAAGTATCAGAACTGGCGATGACAGCTAACATAGCTGTCAAGATTTTTATCTTGTTCCTGATCACCAAATACAGCTTTTCACCCCTCTCTCCAAGAATTTTTAAATGTGTAGAAAAATGGTAACAGTTTTTGTCATATAAATGAGATTGAATTAGTCCATTGAAAAACCCACGCTCATTTTTTCTGGGTGTTTTACCGAGAAGCCCATGATTTTCCTCGACAGAGGGCTGCTGACCCCAAAGCTTTGCCACTGACTGGTGTCTGAGCTTTGCAGTTATTATTAACCTGTTTTGTTGTTTTTCCCTACAAGGCGTATTTGTTCAGAGGGCTGGGGATTGTTTAGGAAGTTATTGCCAGTCCTCAGATGTTTGTGCTTTCTGGGGGCGGAGGGAGGGACAACTGCTATCACAAGCTTGTTACACACTGTAAGGAAGGACATGAAGCAGCAAGTTTCTAAAGTAGTATTAATTTCTTCTGTGGTTTCAGAACGCCTCTGGGAGCCTCCCTGGATGAGCAAAGCAATCCTCTGTTGAAGGGTAAGAAAAGGCTTTACCTACTGAAATCTCTTTTGTTGGGAACTGTGCTTTCATGGCTGTTCACCTGAGATCTTGGCTCTTTAGCACAAACCACAGCCTAGTCAGCGTTGCTGAATTATTCTTACTGTGAAGCAGCTGTGCCCGAGAAACTGGAGAAGGGGGAAAAGATCCTGAGTAAGTCTTTCTGGACAGTTTAGTAAGCCCTAAAAAACCCCTCAAAATGTGCAAAATGGGGAGATTGCAATTTCCTGGCAAGCATTAGGCAGTCTCTGCCTCTAATAACTCCAGTTGCCACACCTGAAAATTTTACTATCTGAGCAGGTCTGAATACTAAAGTTCAAAGTACAGCGAGAATGTGCAGATAGTGAAAGGGTGCAGAGGAATTACTTGCTGTGCCGGGAGTCTTCAACTCTTAATCCGGTACAGGGAGAGAGAGGGGAATGCCTAAGCGGGACTCAGACTCTGGATCCCCCTGGTAAGATAGGATAGGCAATGTAGCCGGAGAAGGTACAGATGTATTGGGTGGTACCGCCAGGTTCCCACTTGCAATTAATTTGCTTGCAGGCTGACTCAAGGATGTTTCTGAGCACAAAACTAAAGCAAAGTTGTAGTCGTTCTCTTTCAAGATAATTTTCCTATGTTCTCAAATGCAACTTCTCACTTCTTAGTGCGTTTTTAGTGTATGAGTAATGCACAGATTGTAAATATAGTCTGGTTATAACCTGTTGTATCAACTGAGGTGTCTTGCTAATATCTTTAGTTAAGCTGTTGGAAAGAAAACACTGCAGCATTCTAGTTGTTGAACTGTTAACTGTACGTTTTCAGGCATGCTGGTGAGAAATGGAGGAAGTTTTGAAGATGACTTATCCCTGGGAGCTGAAGGTGGGTGTGGCACGATTATGACTCTTTTTCTAGGAAAAAAAAATAAAAAATGTTCAGTCATCTGATTTTTATTTTGAAAGACAGCATTTCCCTTCTGGTCAAAGGCAGTTGATAAAGTTCGCTAGAAAACCAGCATGAAGCATATAGCAAAATGCAGGAAGATTTGTTTTTTGAGTTTATTAGACTGTCACTGGTGTTAAACATACTGGTCTAACCCGAAGGTCAGAAGCAGCTTTGAATTTACTTCTGCCTTCTCATTTTAGTGCCTGCAGCGGCAGCACAGCCTGGAGCACTCACTGAGACTGTGAGAAAGTGGCTTCTCCTACTTGCTCTTCTTGTCCATGGGTTACTCTTGGCAGCTGTGCATGCCCCACTTCCACTGAATCCCTTGGGAGTGGCATGTGCGGGCTTTTGAAAGGAGGAATGAAATTCTGTCAGCCAAGAGGCAAACCCATTAAGGGCTAAGTGCTTTTAAAAATGAAAAGCACTAAAGCTGAGTAAGTATTTTGGATCAGCCACGATATACACTTTGCTGTCGCTAGCTGCTTGCCATTTTTTTCTCTTCCCCTTTTTAAGGGGAAGGAGATGTGGCTGTTCATGGTGGACTTTGCTAGAAAAGACTCTTAGCCTCTCTGTTGATCATGGGTTAGAGGTGTCTATAAACAAATAAACAAACAAAAGCACTGTGGATCCTGTTCAAACAGCAGCATCCTGAAATAAAATAGCAAAAAATGGTCTCACAAACTGGGTTCTGAGGTTATCTGCAGGATAGGTGATACAAAACAGTATCTGTTTTCAGTGGGGGGAAAAAAAAAAGGCAAAACCACTCACCCCCTTTAGCTTTTAATGTTTTTTGAACTACAGCTTTTGCAAAGTGTCAGAACTTGTATAGTAGAAAGCCCTTTTTTCCACAGCAGTCTTGCTAGTGGTGTCAAAGTAGTGGGACAGGGCCTGGAGGAAGGAAATATCTTTAATTTCTAAAGAATCAAGACTTCTAAGGAAAACAGTTGATCTGATAATGACCTTGATCTGATAATGATGGAGAAGCAGTAAATGAGTCTCTTACTGCAATAGATTAAATAGGATTAAATTTTCTTTCCGACAGTCTTTTCTGCTTGTTGGATTGCCTGCAGTACAAAGATTTCATAGGAAAGGTTTCTTTATAACAATAATCCAAGCTCTGAGCATATGCCCAAGGATACGAGAGTCAGTACATTTTAAAACATCATGTCACTTTTTTCTTTTCTCTTTTTTCCCCTTATCATTCCCAAGGATTTCTGGCTTTTTATGAACCTTTAGCATGATTTAGGCAGAAGGTCATTTCCCCTCTTTTCAGATGACAAAGGTCCCAATACTAGAATTGCTGGTTGATTTTTCTGGGTAAGGATGCGAGTGTTTCTGCTGGGCTTTGCTTCCCATCCGAGAACAAGGGGAGAACAGAACTGCTTGGAGCAGTGCTGTGTGCCCTGCTGGACAGACAGCCCCTTTGAGGCTGGTATGAATGGCCTGCCCTTGTGCAGCCATGACTGCCTGAGTCCAGATACGAGGCAGAGCCCTCTGTGAATGGTACGGCGGGCATTGGGCAGGGTCCTGTAACCCCAGCCCCCTGCTGAGCTGTTAAAACCCATGGTTTAGCTGTTCAAACTAGTCACTAGCTAATCCATTTAGATAGGCTTACTTTCATATTATAGGCAAGAATATTAAGAAAAAAGAGATGTGGTGTCTGCGTTTTGTTTCTTTGTGATGCCCCTGAAAAGAAGAGAGAGGTGGTGAGGTTTCCACGTTTTGCTCTCAGTTGCTGACTGCACCCCTCTGGCACAGTGAGTCAAGATGCAGGGTTTTCCTGGCAGTGTATTTGACATTACTTTGCTCTTTTTGTAGCCAATTCTGAGGACTGCTATAACATATGCATGCTTCTTGCCTGTCTTCTGGGGCAAGTTTTATTAATATTGAGTTGCCTCTTGGGGATCCCATAATTTAAGGCTGGGGCGCAACTCTTTGGCTTGACAGGGCGTTGATTTTCTGAAGGAATAATGCTGCTTGGGATGCTCCCGTGTGGAGCTGGGCCAATGCAGCTGCAGAAAGCGCTGACTTCCCTGTCGGAGGCTGGTGACCAGGTGCTTGGTACCTGGAGGCTGGCCTCCCTCCAGAGCCCTCTCGACTCTTGAGTGTGGCCACTGGTCCCATCAGCACCGCAGGCTTCACCTGGCTGTTGTCCATGGATGGCACAGCTCAGGCAGCTGGGGCCCTGCCCCACTTGGAGAGTGGCCTGTGCCGATGAAAAGGCTAACGAATATAGTCTCAGCGCCTGGCTGTGGGGCCAGCTGCTTTTCTTACGTTCTTTACTTTCCCTACCAGAGGAATCCTCGCCTGCCCACTTCTCCTCCTCCCCTTCCCGCCCGGGAACAGCCCTGCCGCTGGTAATCGTGTCTTCAATTGCAAAGCAGTAAATGGTTTATATAACAATTACTAGCTTACCGCACGTTAAATTTCAAGTTAATATGATTAATGACAGTATGTAAACGTGTGTCCATGTGAGATTTTATTTTAAACAGAGCCTGACTAAACCAGATCATGTTTCTGTCAGCCATGTACTAGAAACCCTTGACAATCACATTTATATGGGAAGGGAAAATCTGGCTTATGTGGGGGTATTGGTAAACATGCTCGCTGCCTGCTCCTTCATATCAGTTGTGGGAAATGTAATTCTGAAGAGGTCTGTGCGTAACAACTTGTTATTTCTCTACAGCTAATCATCTACGGAGTGATACCCAAATGGAAACATGGTAAACATCTTTTTGTTTGTTTACTTCAGGGAGATATTTATGCTGGAGGGCGGGAGGGAGAGGGGGCAGTGGAGTCATGGAGGCTACCTCAGAGCTAAAGCTCTTCTGCACATGTCTGTTTACATGAGAGGGAAGGAGAAGATCCAGATAACACAGAAACAGTCATTAGGAAATACAGAAAAAAAATTGCAGATTATTCTTCCAGCAGACCTGATGTAGATTTTGGGGTAGCAGTATGAAAACGGAGAAATGACAAATCTAAGTAACTTAGTATGATTTACCTTCTCTGTCTCACTGATCCCTCACTATTTCAGAAATTTCAGGGGAAAATTAGTTTTACCTTTCAGAGCAGATATCCTTTGCAAGCAGAGGAAAAAAAGACTTTGAGAGAGGAGAGGCTTGTGCTTTACAGGGAGAGCTTCTAAGTAAAATGTGCTGAAGCTAAAAACCCACTGAGACTTCAGCAAATACCAGCACAGCCTGTGTGGGCAGCATCCTCACTGCTCCTCCTGAGCTGGGCTCCGTAAATGCGCTTTTAGGTGAATCCTCTCTCTTCTTTGGTTTCTCGGTAGTTGTTCTGGGGGGTGTGTGTGTGTTAGGATTTGTACAGTAAAATTCACCCTGGGAAGGTTTGCCCCCCAGAGAGATTGGCAGTAACAGTATGTTTGAGCATAAGGTACCACCTAATGCTCAAGCAGCTTCTCCAGATGCAGGGAGGAAATAGTTTGGGATTGGGAAAGAAACTGGCCGGCACTCTGGGTTGGAACTCGTCTTGCTCCCTTTCCTCCAACCTGGAGCCTCTTCAGCTTCCCCGGCCGCTGCCGGGGCGGCTCGCAGCCTTGTGCTGCTGGTGGCTGGCAGCTGGGGGTGAGGGGGAGGTGGGTACCTGAGCCATGGAGAGGTGGCCCTGCCATGGAGAGGGGGTCCTGCTGGAGGAGGCAGCGGTACGGGGAAGGCAGGGAAAGGCAGAGCAGGGTGGCTCACCCGAGGCCGGGCTTCCTCACTGGAAGGAGGGTGGAATCAGGGAGGGTGGGGCAGCAAGGGGAGATCAGGGATTTGTTTTCTCAGCTTGCATTTGCCTTCAAATTCTACCGTCTACGTACATTTTTACTGAGGCGTCCCAGGGTTCGCTTTTGTTACTGTATTTCAATAAATGACATGGCTAATATAAACCAGATAACACTGAAGGGGAAAAGAGAAATTCAGCAGTGCTGGCGGCTTAGCTCTCCTCCGAGACAGAGAATCAAGTCCCGGAATGAAAGGGTTTTATCGCAGGGCTCTTCTCCGTTTGTGTTGACAGCAATGGTGTGCTGGCAAAGGAGAAGAGGCTGCAGTTCCACCAGAAGGGGAGAAGTATGAACTCCACCGGGTCTGGAAAAAGCAGTGCGACTGTTTCAAGGTAAAAGAGTACTATACTTTGAAGGTCATGGCACAGTTCAGTGGAATTTGGCTGCATTTTGCTGGCAAAACTTACTTCTGTTCCTCAGTTAAATGGAGTTGGCTTGATTTATGTGCATTGTTGCATTTAGTAGCCGAGAAGGGAATTTTCATTTGCTCGCTTGAAAAACTGCTGTTTGGTTTTAGTTGTGGTTTGCAGTAAATACTAACAAATGGGCCTAAATGTTAGAGACATCTGAAATTTTAATGACATTTTAAAATAAGAACTCGGCAGAATAAGGGCTGACTTTATAAATTACGGGATTGGATCTGAGATGTGTCTGGGCTTATGGCTCTGGTGATGGGAATCACAACTTCAGATGCAGAGATCTCCACAATTATTTCCTAAAGCAGGCTGAGCTGTAGGAGTCAAAAGTTCAATAGACCAAGCTGGCTACTGGGCTGAATTAACAGTTGCACAGAAAGGACTGGGTCTTAAAAGGAGACAAGTAGATAGTAAACGTCTTTTCATTTGTCTAGTGTTTCTGAATTACTGGAGCTTTATGAAGAAGATCCTGAAGAAGTGCTCTATAACCTTGGGTTTGGAAGAGATGAACCAGATATTGCTTCAAAAATTCCAGCGAGATTTTTTAATTCATCATCATTTGCCAGAGGGATAGATATCAAAGTGTTTTTGAATGCCCAAATACAGCGCATGGAAGTGGAAAATCCAAATTTTGCTTTAACAAGTAAGTATGTTTTTGAAGAAATTTTGTTTTTAAGTTTTTGAACTATGTAAGCAACCCCAAAAGAACGTGTATATCTAATATTCTGGCAAACCCCCTTTACATCCTAAAGGCCAAATTCCATTCAGAATCCATAACGAAACTCTTGTTTGATCTTAAATATGGCGAGAGGTGACTGTCAGTGTTGTACACCTTGGGGTGAGAGGACGGGGTTTGTAGTGGGGGAGGGAAATGAAAGGCATCCTGTAACATATACTGCCTTCTGGTTTGTGTTGTTCCTGTATCTTGCTCCAAAGCTTGTCTTCTGTTGTAGCTTTAGAGCACTGAAACAAATAGCCATATCCATCTGTTTCTTGTGTTCTTCAGTATTTGGGTGGGATTTTTGAAAGCTGTCAGCAGCGACCTACTTCTGTTGTTGTTGAAATCTGGGCCAGTATTTCTATTGACTTGGGCAGTAGCTTTGTTAGATCAGTAATGAGCCTTGCTGAAATGAGGGCATAGCTGAAATGTCCTCTTGTAGTTGTAGATGGAGAGAGCAATGTGAGTAACCCTTTTTTTCCTAGCACTTTGTAAATTAACTTGCACTTGCATACCTGTGTCCCTTTTTTTACTTTGTGAAAGCTTTCCATGCTGTTCTTGTGCATTTAGTAAAGACTCTTGGCAAAGGTTTTTCCATTTTTTCATACTGTGTGATATCACTTTCACGTTACAGGATGAGGCAGTGTTCAGTCAACCTTTGGGGCCCTTGATATAAGTAGGAGAAGAATTTGGGCCGGGGGGTGGGCAGAGGTTATGATGAAAATTCCGTCTTCAGATATGAAGAAAGAGCTGTCTTTGAGAATTCAAACCGTTGTGTAGAGATGGATCAGCAGGTCTGGGATGTGATAACAGGAAATGTCCTCATAAACTCTGCCTTATGTTTTTTGTTCTTGTCCAGGTCGTTTTCGTCAGATTGAAGTGCTTACTACTGTGGCCAATGCTTTTTCTTCTTTGTATTCTCAAGTCTCTGGGACTCCTTTGCAGAAAATTGGTAGTATGAATTCAGCGTCTTCCAGCAAAGAGGCATCCAGCCCTCCCCCTTTAAATCGCAGCAATACAGCCAGTCGATTAATGAAGACCTTGTCAAAGCTCAATCTGTGCGGCACACAGCAAGCCGATGGTAGCGGCTCCTCAACTCCTTCACCTGTTGAAAAAGGGAAAAGTCCAGCTGAACTGGGGAACGAGGAAAATGATGTTAAAAATGAATCTACATTACCAAAATACTCTAAAAAGAAAGACTCTCCCTCTTTTTTGGCTACTGTAAAGGAGGAGATACCCAGTAGTCAGACAAATGCTGCACATAAACCTGCAAATCTTCCTGCTGGGACTGATGATAAGCAAGAGGGTACTGTGCCTCCAGCAGACACGCAAAACAGCAGGTTGGCAAGCGCCCAGGATAGACTGTGTGAAGAATCTGGTCCTTTGGACTCCGCAAGCCTCAGCAGCAGTTCCAATACATCCAACAGCAGCGCCTCGATGCAAAGGCTGCCTGCGGCATCGCCAGGTAGAGACCACTGTGCTCCCCTTGCAAACCCGTCCGTAATGAATCTAATGCTGCAGCAGAAGGACTCCTTTGAGATGGAAGAGGTAGGTGGAGATAGATGACTTTGTTTTTGCATACAGTTTACATAACTCGCTGGCTGCCAGCAGAGGAATGTTCCCTCCTGTGTAGTTGACAGTGTTTTCTCCAGGAATACTTTAAATTCTCCGAGTGATAGGACAGTTGTCGCTCGCTCTCGGTAGGCTGCTCTAATTGATCCTCTTAATGAACTGACTTGGTGCTGCTGCTGTTGTTCGTGAGAGTCAGCAGGAAAGTTCTCATTCTTTTTTTCGTCGAGCTCAGGTAATTGCGGTCGCTGACAAAACTACTAGGAACTTTTCCTGTGGAAATAGATCTAGGTTAGGCTTTGTATGTATAAAAGCCTTTGGTTTTAAATTTTGAGTTCACTTAAATTACTGACTGAAGTCTTTGTTTTTGTTGTCTAAAAGTAAATTCAGTTTATCAATTGCTTAAGGATAGTTTTGTGGATGGAGCGAGAGTGTTGTTGCATGAAAAGGAGAGGGGCTATCATGTAGGGTAAGGTGCTCATCTTGTGTCATTTTTGGTTTTGATGACAATCTACTGTATGTTGATTTGTTTGTTCTCTGGAAATTAGCACACTGAAAGTTGCTGTTTGACGTGCCTTTGATGGTGGCTTAGTTACAAATTCTGTGCTAGCTGCCTTTTAATATCTTCATAAATGCATGTATCCATTTTTTGATTGATAATTGTCCCAAAGGGTTTTTAATTCTCAGATTTCCTTTAAGTGCTTTGTTTATTAGGCTAGTAAACGTGCAGCTTACAAATTCAAGAATGAAATTTTTTGCATAGACTCACACCTTGAATTGTTAATATCTGTCTTAAATTAGTAGATTTTTTTTGTGGACACAATTCAAAGTGGGTCTTCATTAACTTTTTTGTCTATGTGAAATAGATACATAAAATGAAGGATTGTGATTTCATTGGTGAAATGGGTGAAGAAAGCAAGTGAATAGAAAACCTGCAGAGTTTTACAGTGAATGATGAAGTGATGATTTAGTAGATACTGTGTCTAGTGTTGTATTATCATTGCAGGCTCTTCTAGATCAACTAATGTTTTAGCTGAAGGCACTCATTAAGTAGAAGAAGGTAATCCAGCCTCTTGGAGTTCCTGCCACTGCTTGTGTGTCATGACCCACATGTTGTGTGGCTATCTGCTGAACCAGAACAAAGGACTGATCCAGCTGAGAGGGGAAAAAGAAACCCGGTGTATTTTGATTTGTTTATTTTTCCTGGCTTAGCTTTCAGCTGGATAATTTTCTTGATCCAGTTTGTTGTGTAGCTGCACAGATGTTTGCGTTGGCACAGTGGGAGGGGTCTGAGTGGCAATGCATTTTGCTATATTCTTGATAGTTGGACTAGTTTCACGTGTCCCAGAAGAGAAATCCATTTTTTGGTGCTCTTGGGCATAGTTGAAACAACTAATTAAAAAATAAAAAAAAAAGGAATGGAATTTTCCTTCAGAGTAAGTTGGACAGTAAAGGGTTATGACATGAAGAAGACTTGCTGAATTCTGCAGAAGCCAAATGTGATGTGTTTGTGAAGTTTTGGTTGACACATTTTTCAATGATGCCAGTGCGTAAACACAGCTGTTTTGGCAAGAGGACATGTGATGTGGGATGGGATTGTGGTGAATTTTTGTTTATGCAATATAACATATACATATCAACTGCCTTTAGATCCCTGGGAGGGAGGGATTTGGTTGTGTTGAAGAAACTTTAGAACAATACCTGGCAGCGTGATTTTATTTTCATGTGTCTCTAAGCAGGGTATAATGAACAATAAACTGTATTAGAAACAGTGACAAAAACTCCTCCCCCCATTTTCCCGGCTTGGCTTTGAGTGCATTTCTATGTGTAGGAGAGATGACAGATGTATCAAGGAAGCTCTTTCCATGCTGACAAATGCCTTGGAGGTTTGAGTGCCCTTCGGAAGTCTGTGGCTAAGAAGATAGCTAGTGCAGGAGTGAGTCAGGGCAGGATTTCCCCCAAACACCCGCTCCTGAGGTGGCCAATTACAGTCCCGAAGGTCGTGTACCAGCATCAATATTGGCTGAAGGGACGGGGAAGGAGAGGGGAGTGCTGCTGCACGCTCGTTGAGCTGCGCCATGCTGTGGACATGGCCAGGACGCTGTCTCCCAGCCAAGGATAGGAGGTGGAGGGGGTGGAGGGTATTTAGATGAGAAGAGGCTTAGCTGTTGGGAGGCTGCAAATGTAGCCATTGGAATCTGGGAGGTTTGAGAGAATCAAGACACCTTTCCTGGAAAGCCAGTCCAATCAAAAGGCCTGTAAGATTACTTGCTGTTTTTTGTTGGTTTTGTTTTTGTTTTTTTTTTTATTTTTTTTATTTTTAAATAATTGTTTTAAAAGGTACTTTTCCTAAATTTAAAGGGTGAGCCCCTTCTATGCCCCCCTGCATTTGGACAAAATAAGCATTTACCCCTTTGGTACAGCCTTCATCTCCTAAGGGAACAGAAGCCTCTTGATTTAATGTGCAAGAGTAGTGCTTTTCACTTATTAACGCTGCAAAGTTCAGGCCGAGTACTTCTCAAAACTCTTGTAAATAGGAAAATGCACCCTTGTGACTGCTATACACACGATATCAATGCAAATATACCTTCTTCTTTAGCCAAATACTAACTTGGACTTAAAACCATCAGTATCCTGGTTTTGCATTTTTAAGTTGATCAAAAATGGAGATGAAAATTTCATTGCCTGTTAGAGGGAAGGGTTGGGGGGTAGTTGGATTGGGGTGTAGACTTGCATGTAAACCATTAGGATTTTTTCTGTAGCTCACAAAAGAGAAAACATCTTCTAGCTTTTGAACTAAACAAAGGCCTCCCTGTTGAGAGTTTAGGCATGCTCTTTTCATTGTTTGAACGGTTGTCTGAGAACTGCTTTCTTAATAAGGCTGTGTTTCACAAAGTGATTAAGTAAGAGGATTAATTTTCATGTAGTTTTAAGCTTCCCAGTTGAAATCTGCATGGCTCTGAATACGTTATCTTCCTTTTTTGTACTGGAAGACACAAGAAGTATTTCCATGAGAAGTGGTGTGGTGAAGTCTGGAGTAGATGCTGGTAGGATCTGGGTCCTTCTGGTGGATTGGTGGCTTGTGGGAAATACTTGATAGGGTAGCAGATGACAATCCTGATGTGTGGATCTCTTGATATTTTTTTCTAAATGTATTTTACTTGTTCTTTATATTCAAATGAGAGGCCAAGAATGCCGAAAGGAAAAGACAGTAGTAGTGTGAAGGTGATCAAAGGTATTTTCACACAGTTATTTCGGTGTGATACCGAAGGGAAACTGAGAACTCTCAGTAGTGTCACAGGATGTGATTTTCTGGTGTTTTTGCATGATGAATGTCACCAGAGGGGAGCCCCGCACTGTGAGTGAGAGGTGCTGTCCTAAGGATCACTGTTGTCCTACAGGGGCATTGCTGAGTACCTGATGAAATACTGCTTTGGTTGGAGGAGATGTGATTTACTCCCTCAATTGTTATCGGCTGTTGGACTGGAGAAAAAAAACCACAAAAACAACACACCCCCCACCCCACCCCCCATGTGCAGTATATATAGCTTGAGCATTTTTAAGCACAGGAACATATTCCAGTTGTCCTAACAAAATATTCATCTCCTCTTCCTGATAGATCCAGAGTACAGAGGGGGATCTACCGCACGTTCCAGCTTCTCACCAGCTGGCAGTGACCAAGTCAAGGAAAGGTGAGTAGATTTCAACTCCCAGGAGACAGCAGTCTGCTGAGTATCCTTCCCTCTCTGAAATGCTGATTCAAATATATAAAACTTCTGAAGTTTCTTTTCTCTTCAGAAATAAAAAAGATCTGGATTTCTTTTTCAGCTAAATCACAGAACATTACTGTGAAGTGGCAACCAAATTACAGGCAAGATAACAGCCCTATAACCTCACTGGCTGTTTTCACTTTTGTACAATTGATGATAGCTTGGAGGAACTGAAATGTTAATTCAGATTGTATGGGATTGTTTTTTCCCCTGGCAGATCCTGTAATTTAAGATACCCATTTGAGCTAAAATTATATTGTTTTAAATGTAAATTACATGATACATCCAACTTTTTCCTGTGCGCTGCTGCTCCATCTGCAAGTTGGCTGCACAGAAGACTCGTGTCTCTGTACCCACATGGGAATTGTAGTCCTTCACATGGCAAACTGTGCGCTGGCTCTTGTTGCTCACTTAGTTTGTGCTTTCATCTCAGATTCTTATTTATGTATTTTATGGCTTGGGAGAGGGACAAAGCTGATCTTTTAAGTTCATTTTGTGATTGTTACTTTGCCCAATGTTGGCAAGTGAAGTCTGTTCTCTAGCTGTTACATGTAATTAAAGAAGAAATAAAGCTTGTTGCAGTTAGTGAGATGCTTAGCTGCAAGGCAGTTTCTTGGTGAAACATGACTAGCGTCTCTAGATACTAGAGAGAGGCAGAAAAACTGGTCTTAAGAAACAGAAATCATCTTATTTGCCTTTTCACAAATGAACTGACAGTCTTGTGAACTGTCAGCTGAATTGCATTAACATGGTTGAGAATGCTCTGGACTAAGTGCTGAAGGTTAATGCCTGGTTATTAGGAATAGCATGTGCTACTAGTTCAGCAGTGTTTTGCACAGCACAGCATTGCACTCGCTTGTCTTCCTCTGTTACAAACATAGGCCACCAAGAAGGACTGCCAGAAACTTCATCTCTAACTGTTCCCAGCATTTGTCCCTTGGCTGTATTTTAAAGTTGATGATTACATGCATTACGTGATTACATGTAAAGAGATGTACTCTTCACAAGTCAGGTCTCTTGTTTGCCTGGCCTCAGCAGTTTCAGAAAGAGCTTTTCAGAGAAAGGCAACTTAAGGAATCAGGAGCGGCAGTCAGGGAGGAGAAAAATACATTTTTTTCGTCTTCTGAAATGCTAATTTTGTGTTTTCTGGTCCCAGTACCTATCTTACCCTCTTCTTCCTCCATGCAAGGCAAAAAAAATGGTCAGATGCTCCTGTGTGTACCTGCTGAAAGGTACCAGCCGTTCTAGCAATGTGTCTGCAGTATGGCAGAAGTGGAGCATGCTGTCTCATGTTTCCCAGCTAGTATATCCCACCCATTTCTGAACACACTTGGCACAGATTAGTGATGACACTTTGTTGTCATGCAAGTATTGCCTAGAGTTTGCTATGACTTATCTAACAAGGATGTCAATGTTGATGGTAAGCCTGCACGCTTGCTAAAAGTTAGCCTGAGACCAACATTTTATTTCACCTGGAAGATGTGGAAAGCTTAGGTCTTTGTTCTATAAGGGTTTCAGTAAAATTACCAAGAGGGAGAACATTTGTTGGAGAACTTATCCAAAACATTAAAAAACAGTAGGCAGGTTTTTTTGCAAGTTGTCCAACATGAGACAATGTAGAAGCCTTTTTTCTCAGAGAGCGGGTGCTTACGAAGTTTGAAGGCATCCACAGTTAATGGTGACTTATTAAAAATGCTGACCCTTGTGTCTGAATGTGAAATGCCACTCTCACTAGCAATCTCCTGAGGTGGGATCAGCATGAAATTCAAGCACCAGTCTGCTGTAGCAATGTGATTTCAGTTGATGATCCTCATACAGACCCACCTCTTTCAGTGGCTTGGGCTCTACTGTACATAAGCACCCATAAACAAAAAAAAATTGTTCCAGATTAATGCTTCCCCTGAAGGTGTACGCTTGTACATTTTTTTTCTCCTGTAGGGGTACTTCTGTGTCAATTAGCAGGGTTAGTGCTGTTCAGTGCAAACTGTTATAAACCTTGCAGTATCATTTTACATCTACACAGTGGGCTGTGGATGCTTTCTCTGGCATTTACAATAGTTTGTAAGGCATTTTAAGAGGGCCTATAATAAGATGTGGAGATTTGAATTTAGAAAAAAAAAAGGATACTGTCTTTGCTACTGAAACAGTCTGGAGACTTAAGATATGCAAGTTCTGAGTCTACTTTTACTGAGACTCCCCATTAAAGCATGTTTCTCATTTCAGATTAGCTTTGTTTATAAGTGGTAAGCATAGATTTTCAAAGTGGCTTGCAAATGATTGCTTTGCTATAGTACTGTCTTTGTTAAACACTTTATAGGGGATACAAAGAATTCTGTGTCGTATTGACTAGCTTGATGTACTTTTTAGGTTATGTCTTCCAAATGGTGCTGAACTAAGCTAGTTTATCCATTATGCCCACTGGCATTCTGTTCTTTGTTGTTGCAAACCTCAAATGCAGATGTATTTTTGTGCATGGTTTTTTTTTTTTTTTAGGAATGCAGCAGAGAAGTATGAAAAGGTTCAGTTGCTTTGCACTGTAAACATACAGCACTGCTAAATGTCCACTGTAAAAAAAACTTATTGCGAAGTTATCTGGAAGGAAGGTTTGTTAGTTGGAAAACAAAATTCTTCCTGACGTATTTATACAGCAGCACCTTCCATTCCAAAAATGCCCAACAAACAAGACAAATATAGGTACAATGCATAGAGAACGAAGTATTTTCGAGGCATTGTAATTTGTGAGTGTCTGGTTGCTGACATTGGTGGCTCTGTGAAATTTTGAGTAGCCACAAACCTATTTTTTTAAGGCATCTGACGTTGATAGTCAAAAGCAGTGATTAATTTTGAAAATTTAGTTCTTGCAAGTGAAGAAAGCACATCATCAGCACTTCCTGTCCTTAATATATTATTGTATTTATAGGTCTCTGTGGGTGCAGCTCCACAGGAGATTGGACATGGGAGAGTGAGAAGAAAACATTTGGAACAGATTTAGTGTTTGTGGGAGTCTGTGCTAATCTGTCCAGAAGCTAGGAAATCCCCAGGGACTCTGAAGAGTTTCTGCAGCAGGGCTCCCTACTGGGCTGGTTTTGGCAGTGCTGGGGTGCAGGGTGTGATCAATATGGGGAAAAGGAGCAGCAGATATTTATTCCCATAATGGAATATTTTGTAGCTAAGTTGGGAATGTCAATTTATTAATACTCTCGTGAAATACAAGGTGCATTAGAGCTTTGCCAATACTGCAGATACAAGAAACATGTATGTTACTAAAACGTCACGGGCAGTTTCCACATATTTCTCCCCCTCTTCTGTGTGAGCAGTTGAGTTACACAGAAAATGTAAGACAAGTACCTGATTGGGACTGTTTGGATTGGTAAGACTGACAGTCCATTGATAGCTGAATATTATTTTCACAATAGATGAATTATTCCATTATTTGATAGTGTTTCTTTGATAAATCTGTGCTCTCGTGTTTGTAAACCACTTTCCTCATCATCTGTTCTTGTTTAGTACTTTGTCAGCTTATTTGATATATTTCTGAATACCCACATTTCTCTGGCATATATTCAGTGCCTAAAAATATTTTGATTTTTTTAATACAATTTAAAACAATAATCCAAGGCCATTCTCGTTTGTGCTCTGTTTAGCTGGGATGTGAGTTTGATTGTTCCTTCTGGTTTTGTTCATCTTGGCTGGTTCCTTTTCCCACACTTTCCTTATTATGCTGCCTCTAGCCTTCTCTCGCTAGTTCAGAAGATTTCCTCTACATAGTGTTGATAATGGCTTTGGGCTGCAGGGTCAGCATTGTGTGGTGACCTTTTTGCGGAAGGTACAGTTGCCTTAGTGGGGATACGCAGGGCAGCAGATGATCCCAGGTTAGCCCCTGCAACGCAGCTGAGTTTTCTGCATTCAAGGTGAAGAGAGGGGAGCCATATCTCATCGCAACCTCCTTCTCTTAAGACTCTCCGTTGCCAGGAGGCATTTTAGTCAAGATCCGAGTGTAACTCTTTACCTCTTTTAAAAAAACGTTTTTGTGCTTTCCCCTTGTCTGCTTGAATCTGAGAGACATCCAGGTGCCATAGAGGAGGTTCTACATCTGGGTTAGTAGTTGACAAGGAGGGTGGATACTGTTCTGTATCAGTATATCCCAATGTACTAGTTGGTATTTCTGGTCTTTACAGAGCCAAACCTTGTCGTTTCACTACTGAAGTAGTAGAGATTCCTGTTCTTTAAAAGTTTCACTGCATTTACATGGTAGTGGTATAGCGGAGAACTCTGAGAACTTGCAAGAAACAAGCGTAAGGTGTGGTAGAAGAAGACTTACATACTGACAAAAAATGTCTTCTCTGATTTACTTTAAAACATTCAAGAAAATCCTAGCAGCTCTGCAACACAGAAAGGAAGGGATGGCTCTATTAAGGGGATCTCTCCTTAGGTGGGAACAGGGCAGTTTGAATCTGTTCATGCTGTGCTAGTCTCTTGCCATGGATAAAGACGATGAGGCAGGTATGAGTGCCTCTGCTCTAGACTGACCAGTTGACTGGCAGTATCTGTCATGTCAGGCTGTCAAAGCATCCACGTAAATAACAAATGCTATCAAAAATGATTTAAGACACTGATTTTTACTTTAGTACTGTATCTCTGAGGAGGCCAAGAATTGATTTCAGGAGACATATGGACTTATAAACATATATATATGTAATTATTTTTTTTTATAGCTGGAAAGGAAATATTGACTGAGAAGGAAATAGAAGGGCAGGTCAATATTTTTCTTGAGCAGTAATACACCTCGTGCACATGAAACCAGATGCCAGCACATGCACTGGTGAATCACTTTATCTGAACTATTTGGAATCTCTCCCCTGTGGCTAAGGCTTTCACCAGTAGTGCTTTTTCCTTTTAAATTAAAATTCACCAAATAGGAAAAGAGAAAGAGAGGAGGCCAAAGTACATGACTATTCACCCTGGAGGAGGTGGCAGGTTCTCACCAACCTCAGCTGTAGTGGCAACCTGTTCATGGCATGCTCTTTCAGCCATATTAATTATATCAGGCAGTTAATAAGAGCTAGTCCAGTTCTCAGGGAAGTCATTTCCATTGTCTTACTGGCAGCTGGGTGGGGATGTCTGTCTTGAGGTAGAAAAGTTGTTTATCATCGCAGGATATTGTGGCTACCATGATAACAGAACAGCAGCACAATCTGAAAGGCACTCCCTAAAAGCTGTGTGAAATCACTGATACAGAAGTTTAATGGGCAGTTTGCCTCTCCTGGTGTTCACAAGCTTCTGGACCTGTGCAGGCTTTTATTTCTATGTTAGTGAAATGTTCATCAAAATTAATACTGAAAAAAATTAGTTCTGAATATCCAGCAGTTTCAAAACAGTTTTCATAATGCATTCCAATGCCCTGAGCTGTGAACTGGGATTAATTATATGATGACAGTTAAGTGGTTGAAGGAATGTGGGGCAAAATTCTGTGTTGAGCCTCCGAGAAGACAGCAGCGAGCTCTCGCCCCAGGGTGAGGAGGAGGAGGCAGGGGTCTGGGGACTAGAGGCAGCTGTGGTCTCATCCCATCCGCAAGCTTTTACACTTCTGCTGAGAACTAGAGGTGAGATACAGTTGTTGCCCGTGCTGCCATCTGGCTAAGCAAAATATTTATGGTGCTTTAAGGTAAACCCCACACTTGGTGGGTTCCTCCTGTGTCAAGTTGGGAACCGTATACATGCAGGATTGTCCTGCAGAGCTGACTGAGATCTCCTTGAAAAGCATACCCTTGTGGGTATAGCCCTTGCACCAGAGAAAACCACTCCTGGGTAGCACTGAGGATTTTACAGCCTCTTTAGGCTATTTTAACACTTACCTAATGTAAGTAGAAAGGAACAAGCAGGAGGATCTTATCTTGCATGTATAAAATGAGCACTGGGAATGTGCTTTGGCAGATTGCCCGTTGATGTGTCAGAGATGTTTTGTATTTGTCCACTAAACCAGTGGAGGACCATCTCTAGCAGTTTGCAGAGTCCTACGCATTGCCCTCTCTGCTCATGTGATGCTGTTCCTCTGGGTGTATGGGGTGGTGTGGGCTGGCAGGAGACGAATGATCTCCCTTTATCTCCATGATCAGGAGGGGTGGCGAATCTGGCGAATCTGTACGTGTCAATACAAAAGCAACTCTTCCACTGCCTGCATGTGAATTAACCAGTGATTCGGTTTTGTGGAAGGAGAACTCCAACAGTGGCAAGATCTGCAGGGTGGGTTTTTTCCACAGCACAGGAAAGAAAAATGTAAAATATGGTTCCTCTTCCACTGCTGCTTGAAGTTTCACAAGTAGGGCTTCGCATGAGAAGAGGTTTTGCTTGAAACAAACAAGTTGTTTCTCTGTATTGTTCAAAGTGGAACTTGAAAAGGAATTGTGTTATCCACTTAATGCTACTTTGATGTAAAAGGAAAGCGTGTATTGAATGTGATTGGGCTTCAAAGGTTGTGATTTGTAAAGTAATTACGACTGGGTTTTGGTTATTTTAAACAGATCAGCTGTTACGAACTGCGAGTCAGCACTCTGACAGCAGTGGCTTTGCTGAGGACTCCTCTACAGATTGTTCTCCATTTAATCAGCTTCAGGTAAGGTTCTTATACTGTGGTTGAAATATTACTGATTATTGTGGGACAGTGGGGACCTGGAGAGGGCATGAGGGATGTTGATGTTTGACTGCTATCATGACCATCAATTTAGATCGTATAAAACTGCTCATTTTCAGACCTGCTGAGTCCCTTACAGAACTGTGTTAAAATTTGAAAGCCTTTCTGGTAGGATAATCTGGGTGTACTTGGGCCTGGAGTAATCTCTAAATTCAGTATGTCGTGTTTGTTGTTTCCAGTGTATCTTTTCTCACCGACTGAGGCTTCAGAATTATAGTCCATTCCTCTCATGACTGCAGTGGTAGAGATTAAGGTTATGAAAGATTATAGCTTTACTGCTGATCATTTCATTTCTTGTATCATTTTCTGCCTTCCCACTCTTTCTTTTTTTTTTTTTTTTTCATTTTTTTTTTTTTTTTTTTGCATACTTTTCTATATTTTTAGTTAGCAGCTGACAGAAAGTGAAAACAATTTCATACTAACTTTACTGTGAAGGTATATTAATGTTTAGTCGATCCTGAGCTCCCACGCTCTTTCTTGTTCCAGTTCCTTTGATCTCGGTCCCAGAACTTGCTGTGATACTGACCAGAGAACGCATGTCTTAGGGGAGGCTTTTGTTCCAGCATGGTATTTAGCTGTCTGCCCAATACACACATTTGCACAGCGCTATACCTGATATTTAGGAGCAGTGTTCTCTTGCCGCTCCTAAAACTTTTGTACAGTAATAGCCGTGATTTGGTTGGCCTGTCAATCAGCCAGAGAAAAGTTTTGAGTTGGATTCTGGCCTCAAGGCCATCGGTTAGCTGTCTGGGACCTAAACCACAGTCCGGAGAAATACAAAGATGGGAAATACAAAGTGCTAGTCTTTGTGTCTCCCTTAAACATCAGCTTACACTTCCGAAGAGCAAGAAAGTGAATAAAGGAGATCATAAACCTGAGTCTCTGTAATGAGCATAATAGTCTGACATACTGGTTCTGCTCTCTGCTAAACTGGGACTACACTGAAGTTGACAGGCATCTTACAAGGAGTCTCAGGTTAGAGTTGCTCACTCCTGATCTTTATATTGGTTGCGACCTAATTAAAAGTCCATTAAAAGCATGTTGCAACTAAGTGCCCCTTCATTGGAAGACTGGTGAACTTTATTTTTGTTGGTTGTAAAGGTATGAGATTTTTCTGCTTTCTTTTGTGCTGTTTTGAAAAGATGTATTGAGACTGCACGAGATCTGTGCCATGGAGTCGCTAGGCTCTCTTCTGGCACCTTCACTGCTTTATTCCGATCGAGTAGTGAGCTGAATTCAGAAAATACAGGTGAATGATGAGACAAGGGGAAACGAGAACTTGGCAGCTAGTGAAGAGAACCTGTGAAAAGATGAATGGTATACAGAGGGGTGTATATTGTTTCTTAAAGTATGGTAAGTTAGTGCCATCTACTGTTAAATAATTGACTCTAGCAGCTATAGCATTCCTCTGAAACTCAGGAGAAAACTCAAAAACTGGAACCGTATTGCCTTTCATCCCCGACATCCAAAATCAAGATTTCTAAGGGAGATTTTGGCATAAAGATGGGATATTCTGCAGGGCAGTTTGGTGTTACCAAAGAAGCGAGAAGGATTCTCCATCCAAGTTCTTGAAGTTTTGCTTGCCTGACTCGTGAGTGAACAATGTGATGGAGGATGACAGAGATATGTACACATGTAGCACACCTGATTTCACCTAGACATTACAATCTTTTGTTCTTTTAATACCTTTGACTTGAACAGTATCTGAACCTGTACAGTCTTTCATACTAATTTGTGACTGTGCCAGTGAGTGCAGTGTTACGAAGTTGACCTTCATGACTGAAATCTTCTAGATGGTTGGAGAAGGAACAAATGATCTGTGCAGTGTGTGTGGAACTGGCTGACAGGCCACACCCCGAGGGTGGTGGTTAGTAGCTCCTTTTCAAATTGGCAACCTGTCACAAGTGGGGTCTCTCAGGGATTGATATTGGGCCCAACACTGTTTAATATCTTCATAAGTGATCTGGGTGATGGGATCAAGTGTACCCTGATGAATTTTGCTGATGATACCAAGCTGAGTGGGGAGGTGGACACTTTGGAAGGGAGAGCCACCCTGCAGGAAGACCTGGGTAGGCTGGAAGAGTGGGCTAACAAGAACCTTATGAAGTTCAACAAGGACAAGTGTAAGGTCTTGCACCTGGGAAAACATAATCCAGGCATGCAGCCCAGGCTGGGATCTACCTGGCTGGGGAGCAGCTCTGTGGAAAGGGACCTGGGGGTCCTGCTGAACAGCAAGCTCAATACGGGTGAACAGTGTGCTGCAGCAGCAAAGAAAGCCACCAGGTGCTGGGCTGCATCAACAAGGGCATCACCAGCAGAGATAAAGAAGTCATTATCCCACTCAGCACTTGTCAGGCCACACCTGGTGTACTGTGTTCAATTTTGGTCGCTGCAATACAAAAAGATGCGGACAGGCTGGAGAGGTCCAGAGAAGGGCCACAAAGATGATCAAAGGACTGAGAAGCCTGCCATATGAGGAAAGGCTGACAGAATTGGTTTTGTTCAGCCTTGAGAAAAGAAGGCTTAGGGGAGACCTTATCACCGTGTTCGAGTATTTAAAGGGTGGCTACAAAGAAGATGGAGACTCCCTTTTTACAAGGAGTCACGTGGAAAAGATGAGGAGTAATGGGTACAAGTTACTCCTGGGGAGATTCTGATTGGACACAAGAGAGAAATTTTTCACAATGAGAAAAATCAGCCATTGGAATAATCTCCCCAGGGAAGTGGTGGATTCCCTGACATTGGACACTTTTAAGATTCAGCTGGACAGGGTGCTGGGCCGTCTTGTTTAGACTGCTTTTGCCAAGAAAGGTTGGACCAGATGATCCTTGAGGTGCCTTCCAACCTGGTATTCTGTGATTCTATGAACTGTTGCCTGACGTGCACCATAAGTAATCTCTCTAGAAGAAACCCATAGTTAGCATCCTAATGGCAGTGAGAACTGCAGAAATTAGAGATGAGAAAAGCTTCTCTAAATTTCTAGTTCATGCGTCAACTATGGTAAACTTCCAGCACTGTACCTCATAACACATAGTCTTATGAAAATGTCTTGTCCGCTCATAAATATACCAGTCAGTCAGGCAAGCTGAAGGAATATGCTTTGTAATCCATAGATCTCTTCCCTTCCCCACTCCCCCCTTTTCTCATAAGTGCTTTTCCTGCCATGTGTTACCTATTAAATTAGCATCTCCTTGATACATGTGCTCTGTTTTAAACTGTGATTTAGAATGAAAAGGGGAAGAAGTATTAGGAGAAGAAAGGGAGGATGAGGGTAATAGTACTGGATGCAGTTCTCAACAGAGATTAGCAGCCTAACGTGAGTTTCCCCATCTCAGGCAATTCTGTGACTAAAAACAAGCTGAGTGTATAGGCAGACTGGTTTCCCCATTCTGAGTGTTGTCGTGTGACACTAGTTTCACTACGGTCTGCAGTTCTCACTACTGTGTATGCATTCCCTGATACCACCCTTCCTCTCAGCATTGACTGTGAACCTTTATAAATGAGAGATGACATGTACTTCCACCCTGCTATTCCTTGTCATCGCTACCTAAAATACTAGCATTTTACTCTTTTTACTGTTTTACTCTGCTGCAACTTCTATTCTTCTGGCAGTAAAGAGTTTATTGTAAGATCAAAGAAATGTGTACTTTCCTCTTATTTTTTTAAACCATCTCCTTTTGGTGCCATACTTCAATGTGCTTCTAACCTCTCTGATTTGTTGCTCTCCTTCACTGTTTTTCCCCTAGGTTCAGGAGTCTTTGCAGGGCATGGGAAGCAGTGCTGACAGCTGTGACAGTGAGACAACTGTGACATCGCATAGTGAGGAACAGAAGACACCAATAGCCATGGAACTGCCCTGTTTCAATAAGTTTGAGGAGGAGGAAGAAGAAGAAGATGACGATGATGAAGAAGAAGAAGAGGATATTATCTCTCAAGTAGAGAGACGAAAGGTAGGAGCACCTTCTGAGAACGGAAGGAGGGAAGACAGAAAAATTATTGACTATGAAACTGAACAAAACCAAGGAGGAGAAAGCAAGTCATCTCATGTATCAGAGACAGTCCAAGGAGAGGTCAGCTCTAAGGAGGAAGACACCTCCAGTGTGCGAAAACAATTGGACCTGCTGGAGGAAGGCAATGTGTTTGAGTTTCCTCAGTACCACACGCACCATATCCTCAAGTCAATGGAGTCTGTGGAAGGTGGCAACTCCTCCCCATCGTCTGTGGATAGGGTTCACGTTGCCTTGCAAAGAGCCGAGATGAGGATCGTCAGCCCATCTGATTCCAGGGCTGGACGTACTCTGCTTAAGTCAAAAGATCTCCTGAGGAAGCAGAGACTTTGGTTTGCTCAATCAGGCTATCCTCTAAGGCGGTCTCAGTCTCTCCCAACTCCATTGCTGAATCCAGTGAAAGTGGTGTCCTCTGTGAATGTCCAGTTAACTCCAGGAAAAGAGACTCTGTGCAGTCCTCCTTCTTTCACCTACAAGTACACACGTGTGGAGGAAGATGAGAAACCAACGTCTGAGAATGACAAAAGTGAGGGTGAGGCAGCTACCAGCCAGCTGGTGTGCAAATCCACACTGTTCATTGCGCCTTCATCCTCCAAAAAAGAAGTGCCCCAGACTGGGCCCAACAGACTGTCCGAGGAGCCCAGTCCCACCAGGGTACAGAGCTGCTCACTGCACACACCAGCACACATGTCCCAGTCGACATGCTCCCTCCATTCCCTCCCTGCCGAGTGGCAGGACAGACCGCTCTGTGAGCACATGAGGACGCTGAGCACCCACAGCGTCCCAAGCATCTCCGGCTCTTCCTTTGGCACCTTGCTTTCCCCCTTCAGCTGTCCCTTCTCTCCAAGGCATGCTGGATTTCCTCATCGACCTCATGCCATCAACCCGCCCTCCACTGTGGAGATGCAGCTGCGCAGGGTCCTACATGACATCAGAAGCTCGCTGCAGAACCTCTCACAGGTAAGAGGAAGCCAAATTTTTAACTTGGTCAAAAGAGGCTTTTTATTTTATCCTTAAAATAAAAAAAAAAATTGATCTGAATGAGGTCAGGAAAATACGACCTTTTGTGCAAGTATGATTTGCTACTGTTTTAGGAGCTTCTGTTTAAAGTGGCAAATGATCATCTCTCCAGTGCTCCACTATTTTTGCATTTCAATTTTTCTTGTTGTAGTTGACCCAGATTGATTCTTGATTTTTTTTTGGGGGGGGCGGGATAATTATTTTTTTTTTTTTTTTACTTTTATGGATATTCTTGGCTGGGAGGGAGGAACAGTGTACTCTTGATCAGCTATTATTTTAAGGTGACAGTCATTAGCTTTAGATTTGAAAATACATATTGACAGTCCTTTAACCTCTCTCTTTTCTTTGACATACTTCCCATCCAACTGATAGAAATTTATCTTTTTCATTGCAAGTCCCGTGCCTTCACTAATGGTGTCAGTGATGTCTGTTCCATATACGTTTCCCTGCCGTTTCATGCCAACCTTTTGAATGTTCAGCTTTGGAGCTAGTTAACATGATCCTGAAGTCATCCGTCTTTTGTTAAGGACCAGTTTTATCACAGTGTGAAATTTTGTCCATCTCGTCACTCAGAGAAGAAATGCTTTAAGATGCAAGAGCATTGTTTTTTACCAGTTTCTGCCACACCTTCTGCTCTTTCTCTCCTGATTGCCAGCTGTCCCTCATCTGCCATCCCTGTGCTCCTGTTCTCTTCTCTGGTGATCCAACTTAGGAGCCTGCAAGCTGCTGCAGGAGCCTATGTGGGCAGAGGAGACTCTGCTTGTTTATATATGAATACACGAACACTATTCAGTTACAGACCTTCAACAATTTCTGTGGGTTTTACCCAAAAACAAACATGCGCCTGCCTGCACTGTATTGCAGTCGGTAAGCTGTAGTAGGTTTTTTTAGACCCCTGTTCTTTTGTTTTATTTTGTCACTTGCCAAAAGTTAGAGGCTAGTCCCTCCTGACTTAGGTTATATCATCTGGCCTCGTTTCCTGGAGCAATCTTGGGTACTGGGACACAGTTCTGCAGTGGAAAGCTGTGATCAAGTATGTTTTAAGTCAGCCATTGCTCAAGGTAATGGATGGTGTACCCGGGAGTAAGTGTTTGCAGAATTTCACCTTCTTTGTAAAATCTCCTCTTGGGAATGAGTTGCAGCCTTGGTATGGGTAAGGTTACAGTGTGCTACAGCACTTTTATCACTTATACCGTGCTAACTAAACCTACTGAAGAAGAAATCTCTGTATTACACCTGGAACTCATGCTCAAGCTGGTTCAATTAAAAAAACCAAAATTAGTATTGGAGGGGATAATAATATCTCCTAGCCCACTTGTTCTATTTCCAGGGTAATTTGTCTAGACTGGTTTCATTTTGGGGGCTTGGTCCTTCTCATTACAAAGGTTTGTATGAAAATGCCTTGCTTAAAATACACAGTTCCCTGGTGCTGCTTTTTCCTACAGCCAAGATCAAGTTTGGTATGCAGCATACTCAGCTGTTAAAGAAAAACGTTGAGATGTTTCAAATATATGATTCCTATTTTAGGAAGGAATAAAGAGGAGTAGGTAAATTCCTGATAGAATAGGGAACAGAGAAAACTGAGGAAAAAAACCCATCCCCTTGATGTGATCATGTTTGAGCAAAACTCCTCTGGATGAATGGACACGCTTCCAATTTTCCATGGCGTGTCAATAGTCCTTTGAATTCTTTCAAAATTATATTGGACAAGCTGGTTTTTTCACATTTGAAAAAGGTGAATGTTTTTGCTTTTCCACTGTTCTTTGTTGTGCCATGTCTCTACATGTAGCAGCTCCTGAATTTTATCTGGTTGCTCCATGTGTTGATGCAACATGCAAATAGAAATTCTTTAACACTCTTGTTTTCGTGAGAGATTATTAACATGCAGGGGTCTTTGGATGTAGGCAATGTAATGAGATGAAAAACCAAAATCAACAAAAAACTCCAAACTAAGAACTCATCAAAACCCCACAACAAATGTGACTCTAATAATGATTTGAAAGTGGCACACTAATTTGCTCAGTTCTGTTTTCCGAGTTGTTCTTCTTATCGTCAGCTAGGACAATTGAGAGTACTGACTTTTCAGGTGTAACATGCTTGCTGCAGAAAAACTTAGCTTTTATTCCTGCTTACTGTGTCAGACAGGATTAATTTGGTTTTTTACCTGCAGCATATTTGCATTACAAAGCTTTGGTGCACATGCTTCAGTTAGGAGCTGGCACTGCCATTTTGTAAGGTTTCCTTTTCCTGATACAATAGTTACATAGATAGCAGAAATTGCAATGCCAGCAAGGTTGTGTTTTAACCGTGGCTGCTGTTGGAGTATCTGCACATTTGGCAAGATGAGTTCATAAAGGGGATTGCTGACATTCCCATTTCAAATTGCTTGTTTCTTCCCTAGTACCCGGTGATGAGGGGTCAGGATCTTCCAGCGGCCACCAGTTACACTACTCAGAGATCATCCATTCTACCTCTCTATGAAGTAAGTGATAAAGTGGTGCTTAGCCAAAAGACAAAGAAACGTCCTAAATGTGCCACTATTGTGCTAACTTTGGGCAGTTCCCTATCTTTGCTCTCAAGAGATAACAGATGACTCCATCCTGCAAATAATGTTGAAAGGATTTAATCTAAATACATGGAAATCCTTTCATGTGTTTGCTGTATGATACATATAAAAATGTTGTTTTCTTGAGTTATTATCTGCACAACCTGCAGCCTCTCTGGTATACTGAAGTTGCTGAAGTTCTGCTTGACTCAAAGGGCACATCTGGGCAAATGTGACTATAGGATTCAGACTTATTTTAATTCACGTTTTCCAAGTAACACATTATTATCTCCCCCTCCCTCCCAGAATACTTTCCAGGAGCTACAAGTGGTAAGGCGAAATCTAAACTTATTCAGAACCCAAATGATGGATTTGGAATTGGCTATGTTACGTCAACAGACAACAGTTTATCAGCACATGACAGAAGAGGAAAGGTAAAATGATCTTTTGAAAAAAAGAGAGAAAATACTCTGGCACTTCAGGAAATGTGTTGCTGTCCATGAAATCAGAGCAAAACATCTATTAGTTTCAATTTGAATAGGATTGGAGCTGAGTTTTTTGCCAAAAACTCTCTTCTTTACACTTCTTCATTCTAGAGTTTTTTCCTCTTTGTTTCTTCTAATCCCTATTTCTTATTAGTTGATCATTTTTTTTTCTTCATCCTTTCTCCAAAGTAATTTTACAGCTGTGGATTTTAAGGAATTTTATCATAGGATGGATACTTGAACATAAGATATTGGGGAGGAAAAAGCCTTAAAGATTTTCAGCTTAGATTTCCCCCCCCCATCTTTGTAGATGTAAATAAAGAATGAGCATTGTAGCATTCAAATGCTTTTCCAACTTACAGTGGCCACTTGGCAGGCTGCAGATCGCATTCATATTCTGGCTTTGTGCTCGCTGTGAGTTGCAGCAGCAGCTGATCTGGAACAATTTTCAAAACTGCTTATATATTTACTATAGTTGAATCAGCTCTTGACTAATCACTTCAAAAGTAAACATGTTTGAAATCAGTTGGCCTTCTTAGACAATGGTGTCCCGGCCAAAATGTAGCTGTGACTGCTTGGGAATCTAGAACCACGCAGGAGAAGTAATATGCGAGTACTGCTTGCTCTGTGATTTTTGTTGTTACTGGTTTTAAATTGGATTTGATTAGACATATGTGTAAATGCCGATTTCTTCTGCTTGCATATATTTAAGCATTTAAAGCTAAAATTTTTGGAACATGTTCTGTGATACACTGTGTTGTTAGTTTTCTCCATGAAGTGATATAGATTTTCTATAACTGGAGTAAGGCTTTTGTTGCATCTAAGAGTTCAGCTAATTTTTCCATGAAAAAGGAATTTTCTTTGTTCCACTTTGAATTCCCTCATATGAAGTCCTTTACTCATGGGGCTGTCCTGCTCAGTTCCCCCTTTGTGGTGTGCAGCTGAGTGCAGTGAATGCCCTTGTTCTTTTTTTGATGGACTCGGTATAGATACGAAGCTGATCAGCTACAGAGCTTGAGAAAGTCTGTCCGCATGGAGCTACAGGAGTTAGAGATGCAGTTAGAAGAACGTCTGCTTGCTTTGGAAGACCAGCTGAGAAGTCTGCACATGTCTTCACCTTACAGACCTCAGACACATGTAGTAAGTATTACTTTTGCAACGACATTATGTTTTGTCGGTGTAATGTTAGTAACTCATTACTGTTAAACTCTTAAGTGGGATGGTATCTGGGAAATCTAATGATGCCGTGTGTATTATCAGGGGTCATATTTTATTATTTTCAGTCAGTGTTTCGTCTTGGGGGGAAAGTGTGTGACTAGAGGGACTTTCTTGGTGTTAATACTTATCAATACATATCTTCTGGGTTTTGATGTCTGAGATTTCAGACCTCTTCTGTCAGTGCTTTCTTTTTCCTTGTCACAACCCTGAATTCTCACAGTTTTGGTAGGTAGTGCTCATGTCTAAAATCCTTGGGGCATGGTGATGGTCTTTCTGGAGTTTCCCTACACTGATTTTTGCGTGAAATGAGGGCAGAGAGATGAGAAATGCACAGTGTTTCTCTCCCAAGAAATGGGGTGTGCTTCCCCTTTAGCTCTGCCAATCCATGGAACAAAAAACAGGAAAATCCAGTTGTCATCTTCTGTTTTTTCCTCCATTGTCTTTTGTATCTCCTTCAGATGAACGGTGCGGCTCCCTGCCAAACAGGGGGAGAAACTCTGCTCCCACAGACACTCCCCAGAAGCATGAGAAAAGGGATAAAAAAGACACTTGTATATGTTTATTGGTGGCATGGCGATATACTTTCTCTTCTTTTTCACTCAGCAGAAGACTGTTCCTCTTTTCTCTGCTGCAATTCTGTCATCAGCCAAACAAAAGCAGCACAGACGAAAAGTATCATATGTCCTTCCTGGATTTCATTCCTCTTTCTTAGCCAATCCTCTTCTGTAGAAGCAGCACAGGCACAGGCCACATCTTCCTCTTCAGTGTTTTGTCATGGGAAAAAAATTGAAACCCAAGAACAGGAAAATATGGTATTACTGTGATCCCAAGCCAAGCTTGCATTCTTTGAACCATATAAATATCTTTTTATTTGTAAATCCTTTTATAGAAGAGGGCCAGCTTTAAAAATGACCGAAATAAACTTTCTCCAACCAGCTTTGCTTCCTGTTTCCAAGTTTTTGCTTTTACAGAAAGTTGTCTGAGACACAGCATGTTTATATATTAGCTTCTGACAGCTCTAAAAAAATACCAATGCATTAACTTGACTTAATTTTTCAGGGTATGTATGGAAGCAGGAGTGCTGATAATCTATCATGCCCTTCTCCGTTGAATGTCATTGAACCAGTAAGTAATTGTTGTGTGCTATGTGTTTTACTAAGAAAAAGAACCAGGAAGGAATTTCTTGAAAAAGGTTACAAGAGATTCATTTTACGCATAATCTAGGGAGTGCTTTACTCACTTGAGTAGTTCTGTTGAGAACACCTGCATTTTCCCTTAAGCCAAGTTAACCGTAGGTGTAAGAAGCTGTGAAGTCATTTGTTTTTAAGAGGAATATGTAGAAGTGAGATGTTGTTTGCATTTACTTGATACAATGACAACATGGTGAGTTTTCTAGGGAAAATTATTTCTTATTTTTCTGTGCATTTTATGCTACTGAAAACAAATAGTTCAAAGACTGCAGAAAGGGAAGAACAAACTTGAATTGTTTTAGCAAAGAAAAACAAAATCAAGCCTTTACGTGTGTCTCTGTCAATGGCTCTGGCAGGACGCATCCGTATTGCAAAAGTCAGTGGCTTGGGGAACTGCCACAAGTCATATTTATATTGGCTTTCAAAAAAGCCCATTCCTTTTTATGATCCTCTTTGTTGCAGTCATAAAGGCAAAGCATATATTTATTTTATAGCTGTATTTGTTACATGGAGGGAATGAGTAAGTGATTGAATAAATAACAAGAAAGCACAGTTGTGTCTGTATGTGACTTTTTTATGTACTTACTCAGGACTGTTTTTTTTCTGAATCCTTAGGTCTCTGAACTCATTCGTGAGCAGTCATTTCTGAAGTCTGAACTGGGTTTAGGAGTGGGAGATCTTGGACTGGAAACTCTCCCAGCAGAGGGTACAGAGTCTGTATTCTCCCATGGAAACTCTGATTCCTCTTCAGTGTGCTCTGGTCACGCAGGTAGAAAAGCTGGTGTTGGATCCTCTGAACTAACAGGAAAGTCTAAGAGTCAAAGTAAGAAGTTATACCGAGCCTCTGTTGCCTTAACACCAACTCCCCCAGTGAGAGCAGGCACTGGACAGCAGGTGGAAAGCTCTGAGGAGCTTGCAGACTCCAAGCCAGAGGTGGAACGTAGACTTGAAAAAGTCCCTCTCGTGCCTTCGGTTGATGAAATCCACAAAAGCGTGGAACAGGAGGAGCTGCAGCAAGTCATACGGGAGGTGAGGAGGGGAGGGGCTGAGATCTAGGATGTTTGAACAGTGTTTACTTAAACTTAAAGACAGGCTATCTGTAACTCTTGGCCACTGGAGTTTTCTCTTCCCTCTCAAGCCAGGGCTCCATACTGTTACTGTACTATTTCTGAAGGCTCAAAGCTTGTCACTAGGTGTTCAAACCACAGTTGTATTCTTGAGCAAAGCAGCAGACATTTTTTCAGTGATAGTGGTTAGCGTGTAAATTAATAGCTAGTAGCTACTGTAAGTCTGCGTGAGAAAGAATTTGCCATCTCTACTATTCCGCTAAGCAGCAGTATTTCAGATTCCCAAGTGAAAATTTCTCTGTCATGTTTGCTTGCTAAAATGCCAGGTTGGAGTTAATTTGATTCATGAAATACTGTTTCTGGAACAACTCTGTAGTAAATGTTAAAAATACTTTCCCAGTCCCTCTACCCCAAACCACTAAGGACTGTAGGAGTGTAAGTGAAGCAAGCTGAAGTCAGATGAGAAGTTATTTCAGACTTTAAGACTGACGTTGGACCAATGCTGTTGGACTAGTTTTATTGGCAGTCAATGAAAGTGAAGGGTTATTTTTCCTGTGGGCCAGGTTAAAAAACAGGACTAAACCGGCATGTTTTGTTTGTCAGTGGCATGACAGAAAGCATTATGGCAAGTAGTATAAATGGGAAAAGGAAGCAAAAGAAACTTCTTGTTCTCAAAAGCAGTGCCCGTGAGAAAGTGGAGTGAGCTCTCTGCTGTGAATACAGAAATGGGAATTGAGAACCTGGGGGTTTTATTCCCTGTCCTTCAATGGAGAGAGACCACTTAGCCTTCAGCTGAGGGTCATTGGACCCTCAGCCTTTAGCTCATCCCTTGAAACTTTTGTATGGCTCTACCATAAACACTCGAAAGGCTAGGAGAGGTGTCATGCTCAGGAATCTAGTGTGACAGGCTGTAACACTGTAGTACCATCCAGGTCTGCTTGCTTTGGGGCTGAGAATAACTGGAACCAGCTTTGCCTTAGCTTTGTCTTTAAAACAGATGAGAGGCAGGCCGCTCATCTCATGGTAAAACAGGAGCTGTGATCCCAGAGGAATCTTTTGCCAAACCTCCACCCCTCTTCTCTCAATGCAGAAAGAGGCAGAGTGTACTGGACCATAAGGTATCATTTTACTCATCGTCTGACCACAAGACTCTGCCATGTCTGTCTCTGCAAAGTGGAGATGTTTTCTTGGCTGACTCACTGTGGGCTTTGCTATGCGTAGGTGCTTTACACTTGCACAGTGAGATTTGTGAAGCAGTAGAGCGTTACTAAGGAGTGTTCTTGTAGAAGTTGATGTCTGGAAGCATGTGAAGATATTTACTTTGTTTACATTTGAGTAACTCCATAAATAACCAGAGCTGAGAGTGCAAACAATAATGCATAGCCACAAGTATTAACTGTCAGTGAACTGCTGGTGTTAAAAGATGGTGAAGTTTGGCAGCGAGGTGAAACAGTGACCAGCTTTCAACAAGTAACCTCACGATGCTGAATAGTGCTTCGCCCCATCAGTAGCCCCATTACAGTAAGTGGTATGAGTTGTAGAAAGTGGCATTGTCCTGTGGAAGGAAGGGTACTGCAGTCAGCTTGTGGTGAGATACCACCAGGCCAACGACCTCATCATTACTGTCTCAGGATTAGGAGCTGAACACCTCCTGGCCATCACTGATCTTTACAGTGGAGCTTGTGATGCTCAACTTTACACCTCTACTTTGAAAGCAAAAGAATCAATGAGGCAGGGGGGCAAGTATTCAATTTATTAACGTCTTCCCCCCGTCACCCTCCTGCTGCCACGACAAGTAGTTAGAGTAAAGTTGGAAGGAGTCTTGGGAAAGGCCTTGTTTTGGAGATGTTCTAAAACACTCCCAGACATCCCAAATTCTCTCTCCTTCTGGTCCTTTTTTTTTTCCTTTTCTGCCTTTTTAAAGGGGTTCCTTGCCTAATGCTCAGAGAAAAGGTGCACATAAGATGTTTATCATGCATTGCACTTTGCTGCTGATTCTGAAGTGAAGCTAGGATATTGCATTTGTATTCTGCCCTTCTGTAAAACCTTGCGTGTCAGAGAAATGGTGTCATGGTGGGGTTTGGTAAAGGAGAAACTGAGAGTAGAAGGAGAGAGCTGTAATTCAAATGTACTGTAAAAGCAGCAGAGACAATAAAGGGAGCTGGAGTCAAAGTACAGAGTTATTTCAGTCAATATTTTCTCTGAGGTTAGCCTGTGTGAAAGTTCCTCTTTAACTTCATTAATTGATAGCAAATAAAGATGTGTACTCTTTGCACAGAGATTGTTCTTTGGGTTATGTGGCACTGAGGACATTGTAACGCTGAAAGAATCCTCACTGAACTGAGAGGCTACTATTCAAAGATGAGTAGTCAGCAAATAACTGAGCTTGACTCACTTTGTAAATGTTTGAGCACACAGAGAGATTGTCCCTCAGTTTAACTTCATTGGCAGCCTGTTTCGGATCAGCCCTTGAGTTTTCAGCATGAGAAGTTTTGCAGGTTAGAAAGTTTTGCAGGTCAGAAAGATGCGTTGGCTTGAAGAAATTTCAAGATACGTTGGCTTGAAGCACCTGGTAGTTTTTGCAGAGCCAGAATATGCTATTGAGTACTGGTCAGGAAAATCTTTTGTACTTCATAGGAGCTAAAACAGAGCATAAATTGAAATGTGTCTTCCTTAAGTACCCCTGTTGTTAGCAAAGGAATTCCAGTTTTGTTGTCAAAAGAGAAATCTGGTAGGATGCATTCTTGATGTATGCACTCACAAATGTTAAACCCTCGCTTATTCCTCCCGTTCCCTGTAGCTGCATGACCTTGTGTTGGGAAAAGAAAAGTCAGGCAGTGTTTCAGAGTATGCCTTGGTGGGTTGTAATGCATGTGAGCTTTGACCTGTAACTATTTGCTGGCATTAAAAAAACCCCATGGTGTTAACTTTTAGCATTAATGGGCTAACTCCCACAGAAAAGCATTCAACAATGGGAAATGTTAAAACGCCAAACAGTGGCCCTCTTGTTTTGATGAAAATACTGCCTGACCTCCACTGGAGTATCACATGAAGCACTTAGCGCTTGACTTGTAGTTCACAGTGTCACTAGGAGTGCCACCAGGCCCTCTCACTCTGCTCTTCTACAGTTTAAAAGATGTGATAGTTTAAAAAACTTTCTGCTTAAAAGCAATGCAGGTTTTGGTTTTGCTGTCAGTTCTCTATTATAAATGACATTTAATGAAGTTATACTCTAAAGAAATGTATGATTTTCCTGTCAACGTTTGTTTTAAGAGGCTGTAATGGGTCTTTATGGGACAGAGAGATGGTTGGATAGTGAATCTTTCCTTTTCCATTTCCCATTCAAATCCATGTTAGCTCAGCATCGATCAAAAATGTCTGTTGGCAGTTCATACTTCCCTGGTGCAGGCGTTGGGTTTCTTGTCTTACTATCTTGAGCATAAAAACTCACCAGCTGCTGCCATGAAGAAGGGGCACAACAAGAAAATAGAGTAGAAAATAATACTTTCAATTATAGAAAACATACCTCAGATCAGGAGTATGAGAACTGTGAAAGCCTCATGCCCATTTTCCATCAGTAGATGAAGAACACTCATCTCCAGAATTGCCACTGTGGCACATTTCACTCTCAGCGAGTTCATTATTTAGCACAAACATAATATTACAGTAATGGTAATTCTTTCATAGGGAGAAAGATCACTGGTTTACTGTAGTAAAACTATCTATGAATGTGGTACTGGGTTATTAATGCAATATTGAATATTAGTGTTGTACCAATGTAGTATATGTACCATAAATAAGTGGGTTCTCTCCTCTTTCAAATGATCAATTTTTCATTCAGCTGCTAAAAATACCGGTGCAGCATTCATTGACTGCATCTGCTTTTAAACAGAGAAAGCCTTGGCAGCGGGCTGTGCCCTCTGCAGAGTAAATGGAAGGTGCACCCTGCCCTAAATCGTTGGTAATGAAAAAGGCAAACATTAGCAATTGTCATGACACACGCATGGGACTGAGTCACTGTGGGAATCGATGCTGTGCTCACCACGCAGGATTGGCCTTGATGAGTCTGGAAAGGAGGGAGGAAGGAGTGGCAGTGAAAAGAAGCAGCGGAGGGTGGCCTTGTTCTTGTCCGGGTGGGAAGGTGAGAGGCAGAGGGCTCAAGTGATCCACCAAGGTCAAGACAGAAATTGTTGGAAGAGCTGAGAATAGAACAGGAGCTGCTTCCCTTCCAGTCTCCACCTCGCCACAAGTCTGTCTGTCATACTAGACCATTTAATTGCTAATTTGGGAAGCTTTTATCAGTTTTCTTTGGAAAGTGAGGTTTATTTTTGTCTGTCCGGCGAGGGAAGGGCACAGAATGACTGTTTTGTAGCATACTCATAGACCCACCCCGTGTGATCCTGGAGAAGGAAAGCAGAGAGAGCGACGCGGGGCTCTCTTATGACGGTGGCCTGCGGGATAGCCACGGTGATGTTTCCCTGTGCCAGCGTTTCTAAATCCTAAAGCCTTTACTGCGTTGACAGCGGTCCTAAAGCTTTGTATGTCTGTGTGTGTGCATCAGCGTAGACATCCTCAGGACTTGCGGCCGTCAGTAAGCCAGGTCCTGTTACACCCTGGCTTTTCTTTTGTCAGTTAATCAGCAAACAACCCGACTGGAAACCTGTTTCCCAATGACATTATAGTCTCTGAATTTCTGTTTGATGCAAAGTAGTAATGAAACAAGGAACTTTGCCACTAATGGTTAGGGATTGAATTGCTTGCCAGTGAGAACAAGGGATAAATAACCTGTTGCTAATGCTCCTGCCACCCTTCTGACGTTGTTGCTTAATCCTTTTGACGCACCAGGAAAAGGGGAGACTTACAAGAATAATTGCAAGATGATCATCAAGACGATGAGAGGGCTACGCAAACATGGCAAGGCTGTTGGGAAGGCTGGGTTTGAGTAAATATTATTCCCGTGGTATTGATGGGGCATCAGAACATGAAGGGATTTGTTACTGGCAAAACTGGGATTAGAAATTTGGGCTTTTTTTCTGGTATCGAGTCTCACATTCATTACCACTACTCAGGCACTTAAAGCTGCTTTGAAATGACACTATGAACAGTATTTTCTTTAGTCTAAGATCAGTTATTCGTGCCAGGAAATGATTTGTCCTTTTCATAAGAAAAAGAAAACTGTATTGCTTAACTGGGCTGATGAGTGCTTTTGTGAGTGACACCCGCAGCCAGGCGCTGGCTCTTACCCCGCTGCACTCTCTCACCATCGTCGTCCTCTCCTGTCCTTGAAACTGCATCTGTCTTGTTAGTGCTTCCCCAAGTGAAGACAATCCAAAAAAAGAGATTTGTCATACTTGCGAGCAGACCGTATTACTTTTCTTCGTCATGCCCTGCTCCTTTCCAGCGTAATATGCTGTTGTAGAACTGGGTTTTGCCTCCTTTTCTCCTTTTCCTTTACTTTAGCCTCTGTTCTTGCTTTGGTCTAGCCTGAACCATGCTCAGGTACCTGCTAGTAGTAACTCCTGGGTTTGTTTTATGTAAAACTTAGTGCTTTGTCACAACTCTGTGGAAAAATAGCCATTGCTGCCATAGGCTATCCCAGGGGCCAGCTACTGATGTAAGCAACAGTTGGAAGTTCTCTGTCTTTGCTGCTGAAAGTATGTAATTAGGATTCGTCTTGTTTTGATTTGCATGAAGACAGCAGCTCATGTTCACAGACTTGGACCTTTTCTACTGCATAATCCATTTGTGAGGCAGATCAGTTCTGACTTCCTTTTCAACAGATAACAACTAATGTAAAAAAGTGATGCATTTAGGGCGCTTTTGATGTGTATATCCTGAAATGCCATTTTCAGAACTTCAGCATAGTTGAAATGTATTTTTTCTTAACATGAAACCAGTAATCCTAAGTGTAAAACACAGATATATTTACCATCTGGAAAAATAAAACTACTTTGGTTTGCATTTATACGATTTGTGAGAACTTTAAAATGACTTACAGTTATTTTTCCAAGAGAAAACCCTCTTATATTTTTCCATTTGCATTTTTTTGGTATTGTACATTTTCATATGTCAACAATGTCAAACATACCTGCAATATCATTTAGTTTTATCCGTTGGTTATATAACTTACTGACCTTAAAACTTTGGCTAATCCCTTTCAGATCAAGGAATCTATTGTTGGTGAAATAAGACGAGAAATAGTAAGTGGATTGTTAGCAGCTGTATCACCCCAAAGCAGATCTGCAACTGCAAAACAAGATACACAGCCCTGAAACAGGTACTACAGGTAATCTTTGGCAAACTGCCACAATCAGATTTTATTTTTTTTGTCATATGAAACATCATTGTTAACTTAAACCTTGCTTTGTTTCCATTTTCCCCTTGAAACATAAGTGATCAAAATGGAAGTTAAATACAGAGCATACTGATAGTCCTGGACACCTTTGGAAAATCAGCTTGGCCCATTCTATTGCCAGCTTTTATGCAGTGGTCCTTGATTTTTGGTTTTGGTGTGCTCCATGATGACTTTGCACGTGAATGCATCATGGAGAGGATTTCTGTAGCTTGGCTGCCTTAGGTATAAATATTATTGAAATACATACGTAAGCATAACAAGCAGACTTCCAAAAATCTAATTTAGGTATTCCTCTTGCTTTTTGTTTTCTGTAAGGTTGGATGTAGTCCAAAATGCTGTGGGATTCTGCTTTGAGCGGCGTACACTGGCGAAAGTGTCAAGTTATTTTTGCTTCAGGAGATGTTAAAGCTGCTCAGATAGGCTACTGTATTCAACGCTTGGTTCTATGATGTGTACCTTTCCTTGAGTTCATCTATAAAGACTTAGACACTTTAACTAGTTCATTACTTTCCTAAAAGCATCAACAAATCTGTGGCTGTCTGAAAGGTTTTGTATTTATTTGTATGTCCCTGTTGTAGATTTTTATGTAGCTAATTTCTTTGTTTAATGATGCATCATGAAACTTGAAGATTTCCAGACATAACCAATTTATAAATAACACACATGCATTCAGCCTAGCTTTTTAAAAAAAAACAAAAAAACAAAAAAACCACACAACAAAAAAACCCCCCAAAACACTGACCTCTGTGAGGTATTTATTGTGCAATAACTGATCCACTTTAAGAGCTTGAAACAACCAATAATGGTTTCCACTGCTGTTACTTAGTGCCACTTCAAAAGAAGGAAAAAATCCTGATGTAAAAATTGCTGTTAATTCTTGGGGCGGTTACTATTAGCAGAGTGGTAGAATGACGTGAGGTTACTTAAAACTACTTAAAGTTCTGACACTGAAAGCCTTATCTTTGTGTAGAACACAACTTTTAACTAATTTTATTTCTGTTACTTCCTTACTGTTTGCCCATCCCTCTATAGAAACGTGCCTTATTTTAAGCAGTGTTTTTTGTCTTTGTATTGACTGCTCTCAGTCATACCAAGAGAAGTTCTCTTCTGCTTCATATTAACCAAGATGCAATAAAAGTACTGATCTTCTGAAAGTAATTAGGATGTGCAACTTGGAATGGATGAATGACCTTGCTCGTATTATGGGGAAAATGGAAAAATCTCTTTTCCTTCCCCATCCCTCACTGAGTGTATTTTCAGTTAGTCTGGTGAACATGCGTTTGTTCCAGTGGAGCAAATTGGAAGTCATTGGAGGTTTTATGTGGTCAAATAAACATTTAATGGATATGTAATATCCCATTTTGCTGTACTTGGAATCTCTTGACTCCTTTGCCATTTCCATCTACTAAAACTCTTTACACTATGTCAAAGTCTTTAATCAAAAATAGTTTCAAATATAACAATGTTACATGAAAAAGTTTAGAAGATTTTAAATTGTGTTAGGAAGACACACAAGGGCTGATTTCTTAAAAAAAAAGTGTATATTAAACCAATAAAATATTTATTTTGCCTATAATCTGTGTCAGCGTTTTTCATTGCACATGTTTACTCTTAAGGAAAATAAGTAACACAGATTTGATCAAATAGTACACAGAATGGAGAACAGCAGGAAAGCTCAGGACTTGGGTTTCCAAAAGCTTTCAGATGTCCAGGGACCCTATATGCTTAGGAAATGTGAGAGAGAAATTTGAGAGAAATGTTGGTACTTAAAACCAAACTCTTAAAACTGTTGGCTCCTGTTGCGGCTCCAAGAATTTGGTTGATCTTGTTCTCTTCTCAGAGTTTGTCCCTGTGAGTAGAGCCAGAGCTTTCGTGAAAACCTTATCCTACATGTTTAAAAGCTGAAATATAAACTCTGACAGCACTTATGCATGGCAAGCCGTATGAGGTGGTAAGCTGCAGTAGTTTTCTGCTTTTCTTTGCAGCTTGCGTGAGTACACAGTTCCATTCCAGAATGCCACTGGAGAGTAACTGGCCAGACCCGAGTGCCTGCAACCTTCCTTCGCAAATGCGCAAAACCAAAACCTACTCAAATTGCAGCAGCAGATGCACCCCTTGTCCACCAGCCAGATTAATTAGCACACCTGACAGTTAACGTAGGTCCTGTGCCCATGTACTACTCGAAGTGGCATTCCAAGAAAGGTGGCAACTGTGGCTCTCACGGAGCGATGGAGGAAAGCAGTTCAGGAGGTGGTGGCCGTCGAACCGCAGCTGCCAGCTGCATCCTCTGTGGGTGCAGCAGCCTGGCTCCTCGCTGCTCCTGAGAGGAAAGTCACTGGAGTGTCTGGGGTGCTTCAGCTTGTAGCTTCTAAGAACGTTTGGTCTCAGCAATGCAGAGTCTAATGTTTAATATATCCTGAGAAATGAAAAATAGTGTCAGTTTTTCATCCAGCTGATAGAAGGCAGATTTCTGGGGTTCTGGCATAATTTAAAATAAAGACATTTCAAAATGACATTTCTAAAAACTAGGCTGAAACTAATGAATATACAAGCACCTATTTTTCCATAATCGTTAAAACAGATTTTTGCCATTCTTAAAGACACTTCTGGCTAATATTTTCTGAGTGACATTCATCTAGGTATAAGAATGTCTATAAACTCCTGTTCAAAAAAAGAAAGTGTAGTGCACTGCTGTCACATAAGTTAAGCTGAGCTGCTATCAACCTCTATTGACAATCCTGCTTGTGCCTTAGGAATAGCCGTCATTATTATTGGACGCAGGCCTGGGTGGCTTGTCCTTTAGTAATGTCAATTCAGCTGTAATGATTTTCTGAGCGGGAACTGTTTTTCTTTTGTTTAATGATTGAAATTGCTACTTTCCTTACAAATTAGTGTTGTCTTTTTTTCTGCCAGCCTGCAATTTGATATGAATTCTATGCAGATTAAAACAGCTTTATTAGTGGCTGATAAATATTGGTCAATCAAATTTGCTGTGAATAAAGCCAGCAGAATGCCAGAGATATTTTGGATGCTTTTCTAAACTTCACTGTGACAGCGATCTTTGTGGCTGCAGGAATATAAAGCTAAGGGCTGTGTTTTGGAAACCCTAAGAGCTAGCTGTTTTCTATGGGTACAGGATAGCTACATCTCTGTTGGTAGCAAAATAGACTTGTCTATAGATGTGTCTATGGCACAGCTCAAATCAGGCAGAGGTTTGGGGGCCTAGTACTTGGAAATTTTTTTTATTTATTTTTTTTTTTTAGGTGAGTAAAAGCATGTTTCTAGCCCCCGTTGTTGCAGCAAAAAGCTTAAAAAATGATCTCTGCTGAGATGATGTGGAGACATCTCAGCATTCGACAGCTGGAGGCAATAGCTGGAAAGGCAGGAGCAGCCCCCCTGCACCACTTGGGTTAGTGCTGCGATGCCCGTGAGGTGCTGCTGCTGCTTGCCCTCAGGACTGCGTGTATGATCCCTGAAAAGGAAAGGACCGAGGATGGCCACAAACCCAGCTACGTGGCCGGGAGCGGGTATGCAGGAGGAGAGGCTCCTGCTGCTGGTAGTTTCTGCAGTGCTGTTTGGAGAGAGGACTCAAAGTGGCCCTGCCCCTGCTGAAACAACTGATAGGCTCTTGAAGCTCTTTCAGGCACTTTTGCTGACCATGACCTTCACAGAGGGAAGGCTGCCCTGCATCTTCTGCTTTGTCTCAAATTATGAGGTGTGCAAGCCCTTGGCAGCCGGCTTTTAGAAGGCAAGTGATGCCCAAGATGCTCCAAGCAGTGCATTTCCTGAGGACTGGTTTGCTCTGATTGCTGTCTCTCCTAAGGTGAGAATTCAAAGCCTTGCTGATACAGTCCAACCACTGATGCTCACCGGTATTACTTTACTGAGTCTTGAGGGGCAGTGTTTGTACTGCCTTTGGATTTTGCGTACCGCTAAGCAAATGGCCTACACTTGAAATATAGCATAGGCCAGTACATTTTAATTCAGTTATACCACAGATAATCTGTTTCAATGAACCTGGCCACTGATTAGGGAGATAGAAGAAGAGCCCAATTTGGAAACTGTAGTAATTCAAGCCATGACTAGCAATGTAAAACAAAATCATGCCTAAACTACTGGAAAATTTCTTTTGGAGAGTTTTTTTCAATAGGGAACAACCCCAAAACTCTGGAACTTGGATGGTGTCATAAAATAGACTAACTGCTGGTTAGATGGCTTCAGTCCAATGGAACGCTTTCTTCTGAATTAACATACTATGATGATTCAATTTATATACATGATTCAATTTTCAGGAAAAACAAGAAACTTTATTAACTTGGCATAAAGCAGATTTACTTTGATATTTCATATGTGATTTTAGATGTGATGGTAATCCTTCCTATTCATGCCCTACAATAATAATGATCAAGTTTTTTATAATGAAAGTTGTAATCATAAGAGACAAGACTTTTTTTTAAAAAAAAAAAACAACACAAAATCACTTGATAATTCCAAATAGCTTGTATATCAGGCAATTCTGCATAGAAGCTTGCTAAGTGATGGGGAATATTGTATACAGAAATATATTTCTCTTTTTTTGACAAGGTAAAAGGGGAAAGCATAGACAACGGTGAAGTAATTAAATGGTAGCAATGAGGAGACAGCACGATGAAAAGCAAGAATTGCCTCAGTGAGTGAGCAGCTGTTCTGCTTACCATGAAGTCTTTGGTACAGGTACATGCTTTCACAGGTATTTCTAAATTTATGAGTCTTTGTATAATAACATGGAGTTTCTTATTTTTATTGTTTTCTAAAGTAGTCCTGTTTTCCATCCATTATTTGCTACAAAATATTAGGGAGTTTTAGAGTCAATTTTTTAATAAAACATCTACAAAAATATTTCTGTTTATTTTTGTGTGTTCAGCTTTAGTTTTAGATTTTGTTTTAAAAGTATCACTAAGACAGTGGAAGTGATTTTGAAGGGCAATGTCCTGTACTAAAGACTGAACAATGCAGGTTTTAAATATGTACTTAATAAATTAGGTATTGTTGTTACGGGGTCGGAGGGGGGCATGAGCAGGAAAATTTACATCTTGACATATTTTTTGCACTGGCATAAGCAATGGAACAAAAGCTTAGCAAAGGGACTGATTATTCTTAAGTACAAGGAGCGTAGCAATGCAGGCTCATGAAACACTTGGAGTTCCGTTGCAGTCAGTAACATCGGAGCAGCCACAGCAGATGAAACCAGAGGTCCAGCCCCATCAGTAGCTTCACCTCCACAGTGGCCAACAGCAAATGCTGCTCTTTGGGAAGAGCGTAGCCTGAGGGGAGCATCTCTGCCCTCCAGCTCTCAGCAGGTGGCCGTTCTGGGATTTCCTGGCCAGTAATGGTATCCCTGATGGATTTCTTTTCCATGAATGTATAGGATTGTTTTTCTAGCTCATGTCATGTTTTGGTGTCCACAGCATCCTGTGGCGATGAGTCCCGCAATTTAAGCACAGCCTGCATGGAGAAGGCTTTTTTGCTTGCACCAATCCCTGAATAATTTTGCGTGATGCCTTCTAGCTGTGCTGTTGCCTTCAGGCCCCATGGGGCTGCAGAGACGGCACAGCCCGAATTGGGGTTGCCCTCAGCTCCTGGCTTGACCCTACTTATGGAGCAGCACCATTCCTGCTGCTTCCGACACTTGTAGCAAACAAATGTGCCCCAGCCATCTTCTCAAGGTCACCAAACCCTGAGCAGCGCCCTCCAGGTGTTCCAGCTGCAGAGGTCCGGCTGACTGCGTTGCTCCCTTGTGGATTCTGCAGACACCACCTTGGTGGTCACTGTGACTTCTCTAGACCTAGCCTATCCTCTGAGTTGGAGGAGGAAGCAGTGAATAAGGGAAATCTAAAAAGTCTCAAACTAAAACAATCAGAGTTTTAAAAACATATTCTGAATTTGGCATACTGAGCTTTTATAGCCCAGTTAATTACTTTCCGTTTTTAACCTGGAAGCATGTATTTGTACACTCAGTTCTAGAACTCAGACTCTGAAACTGTAGAAGTTCATTCCTTGTTCAGCTTCTCTGCATTCTATATTTTAACTTTTGTTTTAAAAAAAATTTACAGTGGAAACCCAATTTTATATTTAAATTGTTTAATTCAATGGTATAGTCAGTCAATTTTTGCATTAAATATTAAATATTGAAATAATATCATTTCATTCTAAAGTCTATGTAAACTGCCAACAGTATTTCTGTGTATTGAAAAATTTATTAGATTTACCCTCTTCTTGGTAAGGAAGCAAATTCTAGCATGGCTTCCTCTGAAATACCTCCCTAAAACTGGTACCAGAATTTTGGTTTCTGCACTATTGAACTGTAGTCCATATTAGACAAGGATCTTTTGACTGTTTAATCAGGTTGTTGCCCACTAATCCAGCTCATTTCCTGTTTTCCATGTGTGTATTCTATGGGTGGTAGTGGACAGCACCTACCAATAAACGTCTGTATGTTACTTGATAGTCTGGAGAGCTGCGAGTCCCAGAGGAAGACTTGGATAGATAGTATCAGTCCTTATGCCCTCAGGTAACGGCAACTTTAAACTGATTATGATTAAAATTAAAATTAAACTGCCGAGGAATTATTATCTCAACTAAAGAGATCGTATAAATAGAAATAGCTGTATTTTTTACTTATCTAGGCTTTACGAATCCTTGTATGTAGTTAGTACGGAAGCGTGTCCAAGGCTGCTGTTTGATGGACGAGTGCTGGTGATGGAAGTTTGGGTTAGGCTGTGACTAGGCCAACAGCTCTCGCTGAATGTCCCACCGACTCTGTTGGTGCTCAACAAGACTTTCTGCTGTTCTTCTTGACCTGCCTGTGGCAGCATTTACTGCTCACGAGACAAACGTGATCTGCTCTACGTTCTCCCACCCTTGCAGATTTTAAATTCTTCACATTTTCTGCATGTAAATAGCAAACTGTGTTTCCAGCGATTGAGTGGGAGCCACCCTGATTGCAACGCCCGTATTTAGCTATTCTGAAAGGAAACTTTCAGGGTCGTTTTGAATATGTCATTATTTGTTCTTGGGAGGCTTGCATGTGATTATAGCACCTATGAGCGATGCCTGGTGTAGAACTCCAAGAGGAAAACCTGTCTACGAACAGGTTTGGTGTGCACAGCAAAGACTGTGTCCGTCATTCATGACCAACACCAAAAGCTGTGAAACTGATGGCTCTGTATGGACAAAGGCAGTGAAAAAAATGTTTGTCAGTTCGTTAGAAAAGGGCAGAAGGAAGGGGCACGCTGAAGTCCCCTTTGGCTGCTGCAGAAAGCCGGTGAGCAGCAGCCTGGAAGCAATGTGCTCTGCAGCATTTCTTCCACCGATGCCGCTGGGGCTGCCCAGCAGTGCGCTGTGGGGATGCCGAGGTGAGGAGAGGTCCCAGTTAGAAAGCCCAAGGAAAGCATGGACCAACACATCTTTGCAAAGGTTCTCACATATCAGTGGCTATAATGGGTATTAAAGTTATGTCCTGAGAGACATGCTGGAAGGAGTGCCGCTTCCTTTGCTCTGTGAAGACAGCCTAGTGGATCAGAGAACTGTAACTGAGTGCTTCCCTGCATCCGCACTGGTGTAATTAGGAGCCAAAGCCTTAAGTGGGTTGGCTTCACAAGCAGCTCCATCTATCTCTCCTCTCCTCGCCAGGCTGAGGTTGCAGTAGTCCCTGGCCACAGCACAGAAGCTAAGGCCGATCACAGCTACAACAGAAATTGTGCAAGTAGGGTGCAGGACAGACATCCTTGAGTTCCCTTCCCAGCAGCCTCCCTCTTTGGCTGGGGAGAAAATAAAAATAAACCTACCCTAATGTAACAGGGAAAATATCTCAAGCAGGAACTTTGTCGCGAGTACTCTGATAGCTCGTCACTACAGCTTCATACCAGAACCTAGTGAATGACATATGAAGGAAAGATCATCGGCAGTTATTCTTATTTTTTTCTTTCATGATGGTTTTAGCTGAATCATGAAGGAATTTGAAACATTATGGGGAGTGCACTAAAAACAGAAGATGAGCTAAAAGGATTTGGCAGTACTTAAATGCATTTCAGCTCTTCCCCAGACTATGATGCAGTCTATAGAAAATGCAAGCACACTTTGCCCGGAGACATCTAGTGCTGCAAATTAGGTGTAAGAGTGAGCTGATCCTGAAATGCTATATCCGAGTGCGCACTGAAATATGCCACTTATACTATTTTAAAAATACCTTTATTGTTGTAGTGCATGTGGAGGTTGCTGGGCAGCCAGCTCCAGATAGGCATAGAGAGGAGAGCTGCAGAGGCAAGTATCTCCACATCTCATCGTCGGTGGGCCTCTCTCTGAGGCATAGCAGTCCCATTAAGGATTTGTCCTTGTGTCTTGTCCTGTCCTGTTGTCTGGCTCCCTTCTAAACCTGCCAAGAAGTGGTTTGGTCTGTTTGTTTCTTCATACGATTGTTGAGCTTTTTTCTCAGATACCATTGCTAGCTATGACTTTGAGACCTGATTCCTTTAGACAGCAATGTCCAGCAATCTAGAGCTGAAACACACCTCTGTAATCCTTTGAACATCTAACATTTTAATATTTTTTCACTATCTGAACATGTTTTTTTAACTGATTTTATCATTAACGTAAGAAATTTTAAGCCTTTGTAATGAGAATTATAGCTCCTGTAATACAGTAACATACACTGTAATTGCAGCATAATTAATACATGAAGTTTCATAGACAGCTATAATAGATATTTTATGGCAAACAGTTTTTTCATAGAGAAACCTGATATTTAAAGTATACTATTTATTGATACATACAATAGCAAAGCAGCTGGAAAAAATTTTTCTCACATTATCAGGGACTGAGAAAACAAAAATTATTTCTTTCAAGTATGAGAATTTATCAGAGAAAAGCCACAACTTCAAATCCCTGTGTATGTCCTCCCCCCCGGGTGTATCCCTGTGTATATCTGCTACGTCTGAAGCTGTCATTGAAGTTAATGGCATGTCTGTTCATGAAGGACTTTGGAAATTGGATAATTAGACTGTCCTGAAAACAGCTCTCTAATTGTCCTTAGTGAAAGTGGCATGTGCCTCTCTTACTTTCGTCTTAGACTCTTAGTTGTACCAGCAGAACTGCTGCAATTGCGCTCTGGCTCTAATTGTCTGTGGAAGTCTATAAAGCAAATTATGATTTGTCTTTGTAAGAATAGTGAAGGCTTAAAAATGATCGTATGAAACACTGAACATGACTATTCTGTGCTCCTCTTCCATTTGCTGTGGGTAAATGAAACTGAGCATTTTGCCTTACCACTGCAAATATTCAGGACTTAGCCTGAGAGAGCCCAGGATAACCTGATCTTGGGCCCTGCTTCGAGCAGCAGGTGGGACCAGGTATTTCCAGAAGTCCCCTCCAAGCGGGACTCTTCTCTGGGTCTACAATTCTAAGTTGGTGCCACCTAAACTATCACAACAAACCTGACAGGAATATTGCCAGCTACTAGCTGTCAGCTGGAAACCACTATGGTACACAATAGTTTTGATTTGGATGAGGAGGGAAATTTCAGCCGTCACTGAGAGTTATTTTTGATAATGGAGTCAACTGGGTCTTTAACTTTTAGAGTATTCTCACCTCCTGAGCTTTATCAGGTTCTTCATAAACTAACTAGCAAGTGTGCTTGCCTCTGTTCAGAAATACCCTGGTATTCCAATAATGTGTTAACAGTTTTCATTTCTAGAAATCAAAGCCAAACAAATATTCCATCCCTGGCTCGCTGGTTTATTCTGCTGCGTATGGCCTGTGCGTTGCTCTTAACCGTGATCCCCACTCCTTCCCCGCCTCCTCCAGTGGCACAGGTGGGAAAATACTCAGTGACTCTGAATAAACCTGTGATGAACTGTGAAAATCCTTAGTGCTTTCGGTGGCCTGAACAAGAAATGCATTTTCAAGTTCCTCTGAGTTTTGGTGGTGTTCAGCCTCAGCTCTGAATTCAGCTGCTTCTCTGTTTCCTTACTGCAGTCTATCAGAGGCAGACTCAAGTTGGTACTCCTCTCCGTGAATTTTGTCTGTTTGCTCTTCTTTCCGGCTGGTTGTGTTTCCCTTCCCTGCTGAGAGAGTTCACAGGCCTTCCAAAAACCTGGCCAAAATGCACTTTCTCTCTGCAGACAGCCCCATCCCAGGTTGTCGTGGTTTGGGACGGATTGGCCCAATCAGGCGGAACGACAAACGCTCTCCCCCACCTCTCTTTTCAAAGAGAGGAAGGATAGAAAGAAAAGAGACTTATGAGTTTAGAAGGAACTAAACTACTTTAATGAAATATTAATAATAAAATAATAAAAAGAAAATAATGAAATATATAGAAAACTGTATCAAGCTCCCGGGATGACAATCGCGTCACCAGCAGGCACTGGGGAAGTCCCAGACTGGACTTGTCAATGGATGGAAACTGGATTCCGGATCTGGATTCAGGATCGGGATCAAAGGCAAACAAACAGACAGAGTCCTCCTCAGACACCAGCCATTGAAGAAAGAGGGCTGACCCTTTGATCCCTCAGCTTTTATACCGAGCATGAGGCAGATGGGATGGAATACTCTGTTGGTCAGGTTTGGGTCACCTGTCCTGTCCGCTCCTCCCCGCAGGTGTGACCCCTCTACGCTTTTCCGCTTCCGACCCTCCAACGGGGCAAGTAACAAAGCTGGCTGGCCTTGGGTGTTATAGCAACGAGTATAAGCAAGAGCCTCTCTGCACACCATTCCTTGGCATCAAACATCAGTCTTACCACTCCGACAGCGAACAGTTTCTGCACAACATGCTGTTAATTTCAGTAGTTAGAAGAGGCCTAGCTAAAAAGTAAAGTTACTGAACAAAATTGGTTCTGTTTTACCTCAAACCAGGACACAGGTAAAACTGATTCTGTGATGGGCTGAGCCGGTCTGGCTTTTCCTGTGGTACCTTATTTTCTCTTTATTCCCAGTTGGCGGTAGCGTGAGACAGGAGATTTGCCGGACACTCTTTGGCTTAGAGCTAAGCTTTCACCATAGCCCTTTCAACAGGCTCTAGGGCATTTTCCATCCGGGGATGCAGTTTTGGCATCAAGCACACCTTTGTCACAGGAGCTCTGCTCTGCTGCTTGGCAGTGGTCAGGTGCTCTAAGCAAGCAGGTAGGTTAAGTCAGTGGTGGCTGTGTGTCATTTCATACACTTCTTTTGAATTAATGAAAAGTGAAAATCAATTATATTCACCAAAGGGTGCTATTGGTATGACTGACCAAATTCTTTTCCTGGTCTTGGAAGAAGGCACAGATTTTGTACCCCAAAGTAGAAATTGGCCCTCTGAATTTTAGCCATCTAAAAGTGAGGTAACTAGTTGGAGTCATCTTTACTTTTTCTAGGGTTAATGGAGAGAAGCTGTCATCTCCAGTAAACACTATATTCCTCTTAACTAGGGCAGGGTGAAATGCCCTTTGATGTGTCTAGCATGAGAGAGCCCAAATAACTGGCTTAAATACAGATGTTCTCAGTATCTGAAATCATGTGAGATGGAGCCCACCAGAAGAGATCGCAGTCTAAATCTGCAAACCCAGCCTAAGGTGCAAACCCACTTGGCACACCAGATAAGCTTCATGAAAGTGTAGGCATCTGTGTAGCATCATCATCAAAAATCTTCCTGGAAGAGGTTTAGAAAAGGATTTGAAAGACGAAAGGCAATTGTTTGATATGTGAGAAGAGGAGAGCGGTTCTGGCAGACTGTAACAGAGATGGAATTATTGCATCCACCTCTCCTGCTACCTCCACCCCCAAAATCTGAAAACTTCCTGATTTGTGTTCATCAATAATTAAGAGCCCATCAGCAATACTCAGAGGGAGCTTGCATTGCACTTCTGAGCAGCCAGTTAGTAATGTACGGTGGAGAGATCCTCTTTTTCAAATCCCAGGGCTCCAGGCCATGCAATGCTAGTATTGCATTTTCAATTAGCTTCTGAGTGAATGCTTGGCATATGTAGAAGTGAACTGGTACACAATTAGCTTATTGTTCCTTTCAGCTTTGTGCTGAGAGGATCTGAAGGACTGCAGAAGAGAGGGGAGGCGGGGGGGGGGGGGAGGAAAAGAGCAAAGCGGGGGG
>VYXH01005803.1:601131-615281 GCA_013397275.1 Burhinus bistriatus | reverse complement strand
CAAGCCGGCGGCATCTCCGTGGATGTGGAATAAGGGAGTTGCTCGGCTCACGCAGATTCCTGTGCTAAGTTGGGAGTTAGAGCTGTTACTGAGGAGCACCCAGCCTGGCTGTGGGGAGGGCACCCAGGGAGAGGCGCAGACAGAGTCTCAAGCTTCAGGCTCTTCTCTCGTCTGACTCACCTCAGCACCACAATGGAGCCCAACAGCCCTAAAAAAATACAGTTTGCTGTGCCACTGTTTCAGAGTCAAATAGATCCCGAGGCAGCTGAGCAGGTAAGGAAGATGATTTTCTTTTGGTGTTTTGAGGGAATGGGGTAGGAATGGGGGCAAGATGTGGGGTGAGAACAGGTAATACTTGTGGCCCAAAAGCTTTTCTAACTTACAGTAGTGTAACTATAGATTAAATGCTCTGGAGGTTATAGTGGTGTCTGGATACACCCAAAGAGGGAGGAGGGTAAGTCCTCTAGCCAGAATAAGGCTTCTTTACCTGGGGTAGGTTTATTCAGTATATATTTGTTGTGCCTTTTCTGTAACTGGACTTGTACCCTAATATGTACACTTCACATCAATACACACTCTCAACAAATAAACCAATATATTATTTGTACGTAAAGCAAAACATGAAGCTGATAATAGGTACCTAATGGAAATATTACACAGAGGACATCTTATTTACCATTCATTTTAGTATGAGAAAATATGAGTTATATTTTGCACAATAGGTATCACTTCAGTTACCTCCTGTATTTTTATAGTCTTCTTTACGTCATTGTTAGGGTATTTTATATCTTTGAAAAATATATATATGTAGAAATATACCTGACTTATGTCTGCATTGGAATTATGTATGAGCTGTTTTAGGTTTTGACTCACTCCCAAAACACACGCATACATGTAATATATATAGCAATACAGATGTCTAAGGAGGAAAAGATATCTGTTGTTATGCATAGATGCACATAAAGAAGGACACAGGGAATCTTACAAGAAAAGCTGGATAAAATGTAATTAGGTGACCCAGTATATTTCTCTGAGTGCAAGTCCTTCTTGACATTTGCTTCTATTTCGGTAAGTCTAGTTTTAGATGATGCCAGGGGAATATTATAACCTTGACAGTTCCGTGCCATTAGCCATGAAATTATTTGCACCTTTAGGACAGGTATCTGGTTTCCTGAATATTCTGATGTCGTGTCTCTTAAAAGGCAGCTGCCTTTGCCAGAAAAAGATGAGTTATGGGTGACCGCTGAATGAAGAAATACTAGAAGGGTGCAGGGGAAAATTGCTGCCAGTCTTCGTTTTGTCCATAGGTACTTCTGAGCTGCGAGATGTCCATACCTTATGGACATCTCCAGCAATGAATTCAAGAAGGACGTGTTTTGATATTTTTCTGAAATCTGTGAGAATTGTAGGATCAGGATTTCCTAGAATTCCCATGGATTTTGAAATGTTGTGGCCCGAATTCTGCCCAGTATTTATGGGCAGTCCTTTTTTTGTGTTGTGAGTTTAATTCCAAGTGCTATACAGTTTCACTGTGGGTGTGTGATAAAATTAAAGTAGTAAATTCTGCTGTCAGCCACAGTTACGCTAATCTGGAATAAACCCATTAACCCTGGTGATGTAATTTTCCATTTACACCTCTGAAAGCAAAATTTGAACCCAGCTAAATACAGGTGTTGGCTCAGCAACTGAAAAAGAACAAATGCACTGACATTGAGGTTTGTGTCAGCATGGTTTCTAGCTTAAATACGCTTGGTCCCTCTCTTTAATTCAATAGAATATCAACAGCCTGGAGGCTTTAGTGAAGCAACACAAAGCTTTCAATGCAAATGTGTGCATTATAGGAGGGTAGTCCAATATCATGTAGTTCAACCAGTGTTAGTGGAACAAAAGTACTTGAACAAATAAACCCTGAATAAGAAGAATTGCATACAATTCAGGATTATATATTGATATGTCAAGATCTGCTGTATAGCACTCTTTGAAAATATTCTTTTAAAAGTCTTAAGTATAGTTTTTCTTTACTTAATGAACAGTACTAACACCTCTGGCCACAGTTTGGAAATAGTACCAAATCATTGGAAGGCATACATCCAATATCAACTCTCAATTACCCTTACAAAATATTAACGATTACTTGTGAGAGCTATGACAGTACTAGGTATTTGCACACATAAGCTCACAAACTGCTGCAATCATTTTCCTGAAGCAAAGCTAAACGTCATTATTTTAAGATATGACTGACACATGTTAGCAATACGTGTCCAAAAACTTACTCAAGATGATAGCAAATCCTAAAGGTATTTTCGAAAGCTCTCCCCTGTGCCTTTGCTTTCCGTGTACAAGTAGCAGCATGACCCTGATCACTGGCAGACCAGATGAGCAGTCAGTAAAACAGTGACGTGCTGCTCTTCTTTAAATATTTTCTTTTTTAACTTTCCCTGATCTATACTCAGGAGTGCGCCAGATGGATTTTTTGCTTTGCTTTGGGTGCGGGGCAGTTGGTAGACCCTAATGACTCTCCTTGGTTTATGCATGTTACAGATCAGGAAAAGAAGGCCTACACCAGCATCGCTCGTCATCATGAATGAACACATGCCCCCAGGTAAATGCCAACATACCTTCTAAACCATTGAACTTGTATACACAGGATTGTCTGCAAATTGATTTTATTAACTACACAGTTTTAAAATCCAACATTAATTTCATAGCACTACATATCAAATAATGGATCTTAGAACAGTTTGGAGTAAGGCCCATGAATATGTGTAATTCTTGGCCTCCAAATAACGTCAATAATTTCAGGATTTTATCCTCCATGTAAATCTTTGGTTGTGTGTACAAGGAGAACATGACCCTGGTCCAGCACTTCCATCCACAAACATTTTCTTTCCCTGGGTGGATACTTTGGAGATCCATGAAGTCCTAGTCTTGGTTTTCTGATCTCTAGAGATACCACGGTGGTGCCAGGGCTAATTCAACAAACTGAATTGCTTCTGCAAAACAGGTTGTTTTCTAGTTTCCTGGTGAAACATGTGATGTCTGTTTTCATTATTCCTTTTCAACTGTGAACACATTATCATCATCCAAGCCTCCTCCCGGAAGATTTTCTGTGGGGTGGAATGGGATGATTTGAGGTTGCAACATACTTTGTCACATAAATGTGACTTCAGAAAGACTCTTTAATAAGCTGTTTAGGGAGGATTATAAGTGGAAAAGCTCAGCAAAAATGGATTGCAGGAAAAAGTCCTCAAGACATAATCCTTTTGAAACACACTACCTACTTTATATAAAAATTTTCTTTTATATAGTGCTCTGCAACATTTTTTTCCTGCCTTATCTCTTCGTCACCTGAATCTTTTTTTAAAAATAGTTCAGGCTTTTTCTCACTGTTATGTCTCTTAGGTCATTACTGTATGCACTGGCACCTCAGTGAAACAAAACCGTCTTAGCTCTATTAGGATCTCCACCTACTGCACTGTGCTGAGGGTCTCCACTTCTGATTAACATCACCAGTAGCTGAAGTTCCTCAGCAAGTGCAGAAAGAAACACTTGGAGAGCCCTGCTCTTGGGGTTGAGATCATTGCGGCACAGCACGCAGATTAGGGAGGTTCAAGCCTGACATATGGCTAAGGTTATATTCTTTTGACCCTGAGAATGACCCATGAGTTTGCTGCGGGGCCACCACCAATCCCAGTTTGGAGAGTAGCTTTCTGGCCTGAGTTTCAGGCAGTTCAGCTCTCAGTAACGGTGCATAAGAGATCTGCCTTAGACTTACCTTCTTTACCTTAATGGGATCTACAGTGTCTGTGTTGCTAGGACTTAATTTAAAGCAAATTCACCTTGACTGTTAATGTCTTTTGCAACTCACTTTGTACACTTTGTACCATCATATTTCCTTTTATAAACAGATACTTGGTACAGTACCAAATCAAAACCAAACAGAGAATAAGAACTCTTCAATTTACAGGAAATTTTACTGTAAACAAAGTGGTGCATGTCTGTTATCTCCTTTCCTGCAATGTTCATAATAAATCTTTAAATAAATCATTTTTATTATGAGTCAGGATTGCTGCAAGTATCAGTCAACTTCCATATAAGCCTAAGAGCTTGTATATTCACCTTCTTCACTTATTTATATTTATTCATTTAGATATTATCCTGGCTTACTAGATACTGGAAACAAATATCAATGAAGGTATTCTTGGTTAAACATAATCTTGTCCTGTTTTTGAATTTTCCATAAAGTCAGATTAAAAATAAAAACTTTAAAAGCACCTTCATTTTCCCACACCTCACCCTGTGGTTTACGCATGAGCATGCGTGTGCATATTTCCATACGGTATGCTTGATACAGGCAAGTGCTTTGAATGGGGTGTGCATGTATAGCTGTATAAACCCGCTGAGTACAGGGACTGCAAAGCCAAATTGGAAAGGCAGACGATAGCTTTATAATTGAAGTACAAATAGTAAAAAAATTCCTTATGAGCTTGATCTTGCAAGGTGCTGTGTAGTTTCTGAAATTATTGCAAACCTTCAACTTCCAGAGGAGTCAGCTAGTCCTAGGGGCTCTTGACACCCTGCTGATTAAACTCCAAATGTTGGTCTCTCATTGGATTTTGAATAGAATTCAGTGTGATGATGAAAAACAATTTGTCTGCACAAATGTTAAATTCACCGCTGTACATGTTTACAGTGAATAAAATAATAATATTAAGTGTGCAAACTTGAAACGCCAGCAAATTGCTTTAGAAGCATGATTCCCAAGGTCAACAGGGAAACTGAGCAGCAGAGAATTTAAGTGATACTGTCAAGGCCACCTATTAAATTAGGGCTGGGCTAGACCAGAATCCTGTCTCTTGAATTTTATCCACTGGAGTGCTCCAATTCCCTCATTAGGAGCAAACAGCTAGTGAAGGATATGCTTCCAAGCGTTTGAAATGAGTGTCTTAATGCAATTCTGAATGTTTAGATGCCCCTGCAAAGTTTACTCAAATTATCTAAACTCCTTTTATTTTGAAAAACAGAGACAAACATTTTCTAAGAATCAGACTTTTCTATAGCCTTCTGTTGCAGCTGCTTCTGATTGCAGCAGGAAAAAAGCGGCATTTTTGTGGTATTCTGGTGTTCTGGATGCAGACCCATCTGGAAACCAGAAGGCAGTAAAATGTGTTTGGACATTTCAGAATTTTGTAATAAATTCAGTTTGAGTTGTGCCATACGAAGATCTGAAATAGTTGTTTTCCTCTAAGTCTTCTCATCCATCCCTGATGTCTACTACAGCTTTGACAGGAATCTGTCTTTACTGATTTAGGTCAAGTCGTTTGTGCTATAAAATGAAGACGGAATATCTACTAAGGCTAAGTCATTTTATACCAATGATGACCGCTACTCTAAAGCTGTAAGAAGGGTCTGCTTGGCTTCCTTGCTTCCAAGGAGACAATAAGGGCTAGACCACACTAAATGATTTAAAGACAGGTGGTAGATGTGACTGCAGGAGTTAATATCCAGCCTTTCGTATCATTGACTGGTGCATTTTCTCCTGTTCACTCTGGTTGACATCATATATAATTGCAATCAAAGTCAACCGAAGAGAAATTTGAATTGCAGCAGCAACAGTGATTGCTGTGGACAATATGGGCTTGTGAAGCAATGTAGCAATGAATAAACCCTTAACTCTTTTTGTAAGTGCTCTGTAAAGTGCTCTATGATGGGTTATGCCACATCTGAGCAGAGAAGCTAGCGCTAGAAAGTTAAGAATCCAGCTATGAAGTTACTTAACCCTCTTGTGCTTCAGTTACCATCAATGGCATTATATTTTGTGAGCATCTGATGTTTGATTTCATGATATCTAGCCAGTTTTGCTTCTATTTGAATTTATAAGACCCTTTTACTATCTGTGAAAGCGAAAACAAATATTAGTGGACAGAACTACAAAAATGTGCAGCATCTCATCCAGTGCAGGATGCCTGTATGGATTACTGGGGTAACCCACTCGTATCCTGCTAGAGCCACAGCTGCTCCATGTCTGTACTTTAAAAAGGGAACAAAAGCATATGCTTAGTTTTAAAGATACATTTAACTAGTAAGCTGCACAAGAGCTTAAACCAAAAATTGATGAAGCTCTCCCGCTTCCTCTTTCTCTTGCAATATCTTTGGAGCCACCAGAAACTGAAAATCACCATACCCTGGAAAGCAACCTTTTCTGCACTGCCATGCTACACTCACAACCTCCCGTCTCCTCACCAAGCACAGCAGAATATATATGAAAATCAATTCTTATTATCTGAAATAAAAGTCTAACCTTTAAACTAGCAGGATATCGTACTACGATGGCTCAAGAAGCAGCCGGTGGCAATGTAGAATAGTGCTGGTTGAGGGAGGAAAGCATGTCAGGCCACAACTCAGGTTTAATGCCATTAGGTCTCGCTGTGATCAGAAGACAATGCCAGCGTTCCTGTGCGGCCTGGCCTTGTCACAGAGCCAACGCAACATCAAACAGTCTGGCTGGCAAAGGCTGTTCAACTTGTGTCAAAGCGTTTGGTCTTCTTGAAGCATTAGAATATGGGTAAACACTCGCATAAACTTCTGCATTTCTGAACTTTCTATGTATTTGCTGTTTCCAACTCTCCTTTCTACTCAGTTGCATGTTTTGGCTTCCTTGCTTGTAATGTAAATGTTACTCGGTGTTTGGAAATTAGAAAAACATAGCAATGTGTTTTGATAATTCTTCTCCAGAGCTGCCTCTTTGTATTGTGCACATCTCCTTTCAAGGCAGAAAGGGTATATTATCACTGCAAAAGCAATATAAAACATATATTCCAAGTACAACTCAGTACATCTGAGTTTTCTGAAGGCTGGAAATCATAACTTGAAGATGAGCAAGATGTACCTGTCTCCAGACAAGGAACTTGCTTGCAGCTTGTCTCTAGGCATTAGCAGTTTTTCTGTCTTGTTCCCAGCTGCTTTTCTGTTGCCCAGATTCACGCCATTCAGCGTGCTGCCAGTTCCCCAGAGGTCTGCTGAGATGCCTCAGGAGCAGCCTCAATATTTAGTGCAGTAGCAAACAACACAGCCAGATGGGTGGTGGGAGGAAAAACTGTTCTTACACCTGTGGCAATCCCACAGCAACCCAAAGTAGATTAGGTTTTTCATGCTAAATTGATTCTAGACACTCCCAGACTTTCCCTGCACAATAAATCTCATTACCATGTATAGATGTGCTTTTCTGATGATGCACACCTTTGAGAGGATAAATGCGATATACTCTACCCAGCATTAATGTTTGTAACTAATATTTGTTAAATTATGCTTCTTGGTAAATGAATGTGTTTGTTTTACGTCTAATGCTCACTTTTTTTTTTTTTTTCTTCCAAGACAAAATAATCTGGGATCAAAAAAGCCCTACTAGGTAGGAGGCAGCTGTTTCTGGGCATTGTAAAGCAGTCCTGCTACACTTTCTCAGGCAAAAGTCTCACTGAAACTTCCCTCAGCAGAGAACTCTTGGTCTCACAGTTCATGAAAACCGATATGTTTTTCAAAAGCTTGAGATTCTGGTAGGACATGCTGCTTACTTTGGTTCTGGAAAAAGAAAGTGAGTAAGCCAAATAGCAGCTGTTTTCAATTGCAAATTTAGGCTTCTAATGTGGTAATAAAGCATTCAGAAAAGAAGTACATTAATAAAAGCTGTCATTAACTGTATTTTTTTTTTGGTCAAACTAGTTGGCCTTTCTATACGCTAAATGTGGATACCATTTAAGTGTGCTGTCTGTTTTTATTTCAGTCAGGGAGCTTGTGGAGGTATGGCAATAAGCAATGAAAAAGATTTGTATGCCCTCCCACCACAGGACCGGTACAGCTCAGTGTACCTTACCACCGGCACCAGGATGCTCAGAGATCAGGCACTGTTGGTCAGGGCAGTGAGGACCTTTGTGTTCTTTAGGCCTGTGCTTGAAAGGACTATCTGACACAGTGAAACGATGAAATATATGAAATAAACATTGCATAAGACCTGACAGGTGATAGGGATTCCAGAACACAGAAGAAAATGTCTGTGCTTGAAAATATCCTGCTGTTTGCAGGCTGATGTGTGACTGCAAATGTCCAGTGGCAAACTACATCCCTTTTCTTACCTATATACGCTACGCTCGGCTGTTCTTTCGTTTGGGTTACTTTGAATTTAGTCTGCAGTTCAGGCTCACAGAAGGCCCTGGGACAAACCACAGCATAACTTCCTCACACATACACAGTGTGAATAAAGACTCCGTGAGCTGATCCATGAAAATAAAAAGAAAAATTCAGGGAGAAAGAAAGAAAGAAAGAAAGAAAGAAAGAAAGAAAGAAAGAAAGAAAGAAAGAAAGAAGAAAGAAAAAGAAAGAAAGAAAGAAAGAAAGAAAGAAAGAAAGAAAGAAAGAAAGAAAGAAAGAAAGAAAGATGGACGACAGGAAACTGTGCTTGAGCTGTTTTTGTGCAGCCAAGAAGTGACAGCTCACAGGGTCCAAACAGAAGCAATGAATTTGAAAAAGAAAAAAAAAAAAAAAGCTTTCCTTAACATCTTTCATAAAAACCCTCCATGAGAGGGTGAGGATTTTATGTCATAGTCATCACTGGTCAAAAGAGCTGTCACGTTCGCTGCACAACAGTAAAGACAGCAAGCTGGAGGACTAGGCTTGAGTTGGTTGGGCTGCACTGAAGGTTATCACCAACGCAGACAGCTGCAGTTTCACTATTCTTTGAGATCATGAGCATATTAGTTCACAAATACAAAAATTCCCTGGGAACGTTTTAGTGATTGTGTAAAACAGACAGTGTGAAACAGTAGGAAATACCTACTATTTCCTACAGTGTCCAAGTAGGGTCTGGACTCTCTTTAGTCAGTAAGTGATGCTTTAACAAGGAAAGGGTCTGAAAACTACCAAAAGAAAGTCAAAACAAAAAGGTGTTGTGAATATTCTGGTGAAAATTCACTTATTTTACCTCATTATTCATGTTTGTTTTTATCCATGCTTCCTTCATTTTCAGTGTTTAATGACAATTGCGTAGGTACATTTCACTTGACACATAGCCTGTTTGAGCTTGATTCCTTCTACTGACTACAGTCTAGTTGGCTGAAGTGATACATTTAGTCAAAACAGGAACGAGTCCCTCTCATTCACTGAAGCCTGCCTTCCCTCCGCGAGAAGGGGGAGTGCGGGATGCAAACGCCTCCTGAGCTCCTGAGAAGGCTCCGGTCTGCGGAAAGGCCTGGGCCAGCCTGCCAGACTACAAATAGAGGTTGGATAGTCACGACCAGGACTCAGATTTCTGAATTAGATCAGAGAAGTGGTGCAGCTGAGAGGCCATAAAGCCAAAAAAATCCAGTTTACTTGCTCCCAATTTGGGTGGAATTGCATTTGCCCATTTTTCTCATTTCAGCTTTAAATCTGCAACATGTGAATTGACATTTTTTTTTATTTATCAGTGCAGCTAAGTTCCTAATGTGTACCGTGATGTTACTTGTTCCTCCTGCTCCCTGCCTCCCATTGGTTTTGTATTGGAAGGTCAACGTCCGTGAAACTATCTGAAAGTGAAGGAGGTATTTTTAGAGTTGAACGTTGTACTCGTCACCTGTTTTCCTCGTTCCTCATATGAGAGCACCATAGAAACAGCCTTCTTCCACCCCAGGAGATTATTTGCAAATCATTTTTAATATATATGGGCCCATGTTACAGATCTCCAGCTGCTTGATTATTCAGCGTCAGGACTGATAAGCTTTCAGACTGTTTACCTCTGTTATCACCTTCGTGTGTATTAACGTGACAAAGAGGTGTGCCTTGGGTAGAGAATCGCAGAGTGCACAACTGCCTAACCTGGTGGGGAAATTAGTTGGAAAGCTTCTAACATTATTGCACTCATAAAGCTTAATGTTTGTTTTGGTGAAAATTCTGAGTAGATGGTGAGTTTTTCTATTAAAAAAAAATGCCTAGGTGCAATTAACTACTTCTTGTAGTCAAAGTACTTAAACTATATGTAATATAGCTACATGATTCTACAATCTGGGAGGTTAGTGGCATTAAAAAAAAAGGTTTGGATCAAAATAGGTCCAGTTTAGCCTGGAGCAAACATTCTCTATCTATTTTAAGCGTTTTTTTAGAATGGTAAAAAATTCTAGAGACTATTTGAAATTAAGTCCATTTAAACATCATAAAAAAACCTGGTTTGAATAAGAATATCAAATTAGTTTGTTTTGAGAATATAGTTTTGAAATCATACTTCAATAACGTGATAATACTGATTTTTTTTTTTTTTTTTTTTTTTTTACATCAGGTAATAAACTAAAATCCATTAATAAATGTTTCAGTCTTGCTGAGGGAAAAAAAAGCCAACACAGGGTTTGTCTGACCTCTACTATTTAGTACTTAATGCAGCACTCATTTACCATGGTGACGTGTGTGGAATGAATAGATAATGCAGACAGATGAGAGAGAATCCAGCTTTTAGCACTAACCTCATTATGTTCAGAATATTGGGGAGGGGTGGCACTTAAAGCATCAATCAAGATAGCCCCATTTATTGAGCTTTCAGAGACAAAATTTAACTCTTTATGTGGAGTGACTGAAGTTAAATCTTCAAAATACACCAGAAGTGGGAATTTAATGAATCTGGACCAAAAGCTACCAGACACTCTAAACAAAACGCAGCGATAATTTTTGCCAACTACACAGGGCTGAACTGTGGAAATTCAGAGAGAGCGCAGGGAGGTGTGGAGCTTAGCTTTGCTTTCCTCTGAGTCTGAGCTGTCTATGTTACAGTAATCAAAGCAGTTCTAGGGTAGAATTAAACTATATGTCTATTGGAAGGAGCTGTGTTTTCCCCTTCTCCCTCTCAAAACCCTATCCATGTGTCTGTATTTAAAATCATTACTTCTAATATTTTTCTCAAATGGCTTTACTAGGGGATTGAGATATTGTCATAGTAGCAGAATGAAGCACAGTTACACGCTCACCCTTTATTCATCCCTGGGATGCAGAAGTACCACAGAGAATTAATGTCTTGGCATTATTCATCCTGCGGAATCAAAAAGCACTTACAGACTTAGCAGTGCTAAGTAGACAAATGTGCATTTCTGTTATGTTTTTCACCTGAGGCCATGTCCATGTCCTTCATTCTGATGAGACAAGCAGAGAAGAGTCACACCGGGCTGAACATGAGCTTGAGTGAGGCAGATGGGAAGTTCAATAAAGCAGTGAGTTCTATTGCATCCTACAGTACCGTTTATCCTGGTCCCTAGATATCCCACAGTCTAAACATTTCAGCACTGAGCCTCCACCGCTCAGAAAAGAGAAAGGCTTGTGGTAACAGTATTCCCTTCAAGTCTTTCTGAAGTTCTCCGCCATAGCTGCTCTCAGACAGTGGCAGAAAGCAAAGGAGATCTGGACGACCCTTCCCTGCTCTTTCTTTGGCCACCACCAAACAGTAATAACTCTGGGATCAGCCACTGCGCAGCTGCAGCACTTGCTTAACTTTCTCCCTGTTACATTAGGATCTGCAGGACAGCTACAGAATCAGGGAGCAATTGAACTTACAAGCCCAGCTGGTCTGAATGTAACATGTTTATATTACTAAGTGCAATTTTATAATCTTTTCTCTTTGAAGTGGAATTGTACTGATGGATTCAAAGGCGGGGGCAGGGGGGGAAGAATGTTCCCTTTAAAGAATTGTGATCCAGAAGATTTTTTGATCCAGATCAGCATCAGGTTTTTACTGTCTGTTTCTGAAAGTAAGTAGACAATGTAAGTAGACAATGGGGCTGTAGTTGTTTAGAAATGTGCTCTCAAGCACCTGAAACTGCTGATGCTACTGTGTGACTTAGGCCTTAATGTGTACAGCATATCCCGTAGGAGGGTGTGGAAGAGCTCATTCCATGGGAATCATAGTGATGTGTTTCTGATTGTGACAGTACGCATGGAAATGTGTAAAACAAAACCCAGGGTGCCCTCTGTCTCTGGTATGTGGTGAGGTTAGTAGAAATTCTGAAAAATGCCTTTGGAAATTACAGCTAACTTAGTCTGAGTTAACAACGATTGCCCTGTCTTTTCCATCCCACCAAGTCGCGCTGATGGTAAGAATGAGATTATGGAACTGCATTTTGCTGACTCTTTGAACGCTTAGAAAACCAAACAATGAATTAACAAAGCTGGTATTTGCATCTCCTTTTTGTAAAAAGGGTCGTAAACCCCAAGAAGTACGATTGTTAGCAGCGCACTTGATTCATACATAGGATGATACATGTATGGCAAGGAGCTTTATGCATGTGAATTCTAACCACAAGCAAGCCACAAGCAGTTGGCCAGGACTAGCTTTACAACACATTCTTACCGAAATCCTTGTGGTATTATTCCAAAAGGAAGGAAACTGCAAAGGCAGCAATAATAATCACTGGCTAAGGAAGAGTTTTATTGTTTTGTATTTGTTTTCTTCTCCCCTGGCAAATGTCACTTTCCAGAATGTACAATACACAACTGTTCAGCTACGATATTTTTTTTAATGGCTTTATGAGCTATAGCATGCTAGGAAATGTTTGACTTTTTTAGTTTTGACTGCTGCCTCTGGTTTTTATTTTAGACCTTAGAATACTCCTGCAGCTCACAACCGACAATGGAGCTGCTTGCAGTGATAGCTATTGCAGCTGTAACTCCGATACAAAGATTGCGATCATTGGGTCAACTCTGAGCCGTTTTCCATCACAATTGATTCCTGCATATAGAGCTATTAGGAAATGGTTTAAACGTGTATCAGGGCATCAGCTAGTATTATATTTCTGTAACCATGGATTTTTCTTCATGATCTTTGCCTCAGTTGTATTTAGATCTTCGACCTCTTCAATGTGTCATTTAAGCGTAGACTCAAAGCAAGCAAGCAGCTGGAAAGTAACACATTACTAATACTATTCCCTATTACTGATGAATTCACAGCTCTGGCTAACTGTCTTCTCAAGGTACTTACCTTTTTCTTTATTTGAAAATACTTAATGAACATGTTAAGTCTTTTCACAAACTGATACTTTGTTATGACTGAGTCAATGGACAAAGTGATTGCAAGCTGTTTGGGAAGTTTTTGTGTAAGTGCTTTGATAACATTTGGTAAAACAGTAGCCATTATTTGCAAATATTTAGTAGCCTGGCAGTATGTTTTGCTTGGGCAAATTAATTTCAGAGGGACATTTCTGCTCTTTGAAGCTGTTTCTCCGAGTATTTGCTGGCAGTCACTCAACAGCCCTGGCCCTCCTCTAACCTCTCCAAAGTTGTTTTTATCTCCACTGCCCTCCTATTTCCTTTGTGCAAGTCTTTTCTTTCACTGTCAGGTTTCAGGCCAGGTGAGGGTATGCAGCGAGTGTGGAAACTGCCCTTACTCCGTGCAACAAAGATGTAATCTTTATTGACGTCTGCTTTTGTGTCAGAATAGACCCTGTGCCAATGTAACCTTACAATGAGGTGAGTTCTCCTGCACAGTTGGATAAACTTTGAGGCACCACATTGTGCTTTAGGTCTATTTTCCAGTCCTTGTCCTTTGCCTTGTTCCATATGTCTGTGAATGTCTAATTTCCCAAGCTCTTCTTGTAGTTCAGTTTGGCTCTCCAGCATTGCCTGGGGCACCCAGAAATGCTGGCTGTCAGGTTCCCCTTCTGGCTCACGCCCGAAAATCAGCATTACCCTGGTTTACATTTATTTGCTTCAAGAATAAGGGATTTTTTCTTATGTATATTTCGATCTGAAAGAGAGATTTTAATCATCCTAAAGAGATGTGCATAAAAGAGAGTCATATGTATATCATCATGTATCTTTTAAGTCTTACTTTGCACATTTTGAGACTTGAGTTGACCATCAAGCTTCCCAATAGGCCAAAGATTTTAAATTTCACGTTACCGATCACAGCTGTTTCCTTCAGTTTGTCTCACATAGTTTTACTTAGTTGAATGAATTAACCTGCATTTTCAAAGATCCAGTGAATATTAATGTCACTATCATTACTTAGTTTAGATAATGAGCAAGAGTTCTGACAAGAAGCCAGTTTACGTATGGCTGAAATTCTTTCCCAGTTGCACTAACTCTAGAACTAGTTCATTAAATGAGAAAGCAGTTTGCCTTTTTTCTCTTTTTATCTTTCTTTTTTT
>VYXH01005803.1:311713-597455 GCA_013397275.1 Burhinus bistriatus | reverse complement strand
ATGACCTTCCAAAGATGATGGAGAGTGGTCTAGCAATAACACCTGCCAGCTCTCTCAGCACTCGCGGGTGCACCCCATCAGGGCCCATGGACTTATGGATGTCCAGCTTGGCCAAGTGGTCTCTAACCCGGTCCTCCTCAACTGAGGGAAAACCTTCCTCTCTCCAGACCTTCCCCCTTGCCTCCAGGGTCTGGGATTCATGAGGGACAGCTTTAGCAGTGAAGACCGAAGAAAAGAAGGCATTCAGTAACTCCACCTTCTCTGTGTCTTCCACCACTAGGGCACCCATCTCATTCATCAGTGGGCCTACATTTTCCCTAGTCTTCCTTTTTCTGTTGATATACTGAAAGAGCCTCTTCTTATTACCTTTAACCGCAGTGGCCAAGCTGAGTTCTGCTTGGGCTTTGGTCCTTCTAATTTTCCCCCTGCATAGCTTCACTACATCTTGGTATTCCACATAAGTTTTTCAGGACATGGGGATGGCCTTCTCCTGTGCTTTTAAGAGTTCCTGCTTGAAGTATGACCAGCCTTCCTGGGCACCTTTACCCTTCAGGAGTGTCTCCCAAGGGACACTCTCAACCATGCTCCTGAACAGGCTAAAGTCTGCCCTTCGGAAGTCCAAGGTGGCAGTTCTGCTCTCTTACGCACTCTCTTGTCAGCACTTGACTGAGGAGGGGAGCAGAGCCTCTAGCTACATTTACTGCAGCAGCTGGGATCCTGGAGTTTAATGAGGTGCTTTTGAAATGTGAAGATTTTCAGAAACATATACCCCTGCCAGGAGGGCTTACCAGGATATTTTTTTGTAATTAAATGTAATTACATTTATACCCGTAGTCAAGTTTTCATTGATAGATACAGGCAAATGAAAACCAGCAAGCAGAAGTCAAACAATTAACTACCTACGCATTTTTTTAAGTTTACCTTTTTGGACTTTTTACCTTTTCTTACCTCAGTGGTTTAGCAAAAAGTGATGAGATGCTAGCTGATCTGGCAATATGTAGTTAGAACTCTGGCAAAAGGAGAGCATGAAATATTTTTTGATCTTACTTTGTGTTCTGGAGGAAAGGAAAAGTAGTTTCGATAGCAGAAAAAACAAAATAAAATTTTGACAGTCAATTTCAAAATCAGATTTCAATGAGCTTGTTTTACAAATACCAATGGCAAATAAAAAGAGTGGTGGTCAAACACCAGTGAGGCAAGCTGACAGATTTAAAAATACCCTTATTTTACTGATGAAGAAATCAAAATGAGAATGACTGAAACCAAATGTTCAGAAAATTTCAAGTTTGCCTGCTACTAAGTGGCAGGAGAACGAAGAATTATTAGAAAATTATCTGATTTTTTTCTTAGTTCCTGAAATTGTGGGGGGTTGTGCCATTTAAATGTAAGTTTTTGAAACAGGTGGTCTGTCTTGTTGCATAATTACCACACTGCAAGGCAGGGAGCAGAGCTCTGCCGCCCACTGCCCAAGCACACAAACATCCCCCAGTCCTACAGCAGGAGCTGAAAGCAACCCTCCTCTTCATCACAGGAGATGGCTAAGTGGAGCCAGAGCCAGGAAAGTTATTTTCCTGTTCTAACTGTAAGTCATCATCGAGCATATTGATCAGAAGTCAGCTAACGGCTCATTTCTTTCACACTTTTTGAGAGAGAAAACTTTGCTCGTGGACATGGTACTGTTTGGCCATGGAGTCAATTCATCAAAATGAATGAAATGAAATTAAATGAAATTAAACTGGCTGAACTATTTCATAGCAGTAACATCAGCTGATTTGTCTCTAGTTTGGGGTGTCCTGCACTAAAATTTGCATGTTAAAGGCTGGATCCGTACTTCTGTTCATGTGCTTTGCTCTCTCCAGTGACACTGTTTATACAGGGATGGGCAGAGGGTTATACGAAGGCTCCAGACTGACAATGACATTGTGTCCTTAAAATCTCTCTTCAGGTTCAGTTCTTTCAGATTTGAACCATTCTTGTTTAAATCATTCTTTAACTAAATCCTGTTATAGACATGCAGCTCATGGACTGTTTCCACCATCTGAGCAATTAAAGAGTACTGTGTTAATTCTTTTTAAGAGAAAATTTAAACACTGTGACAAAAACTAACCAAAGCTCTATCAGCCCCCTGTGATTTTTATCTGAAACTTCTCAGCTGTTTTCCCAAGGAAAATTCCAAACTTTCTACATGAAGCTTTCTCCAACAATTATACCAGTCTCTTACTGAGTTTCTTTTGTGTAAAAGTCGGCCTCTCTGACCTGTTCAGTTCCTCCAGTGCCTGACTGAAACCCTGCAGAAAAGGCTTTTATTTGCTCTTGCCAAGGGGAAAGAAAGACGGGTACTTAGCTGGATGAGATAAGCCTTTGCCGGATGACTCCGCTGCAGAGCCCATGGGTGATATCAGAGGCCAAGCCTTTTAAAATAGGTCACCTCTTGCCCTGCATAGCTGCTCCAAGTGCATTAACATTATCCAGTGGGAGAAGAGAGGCAGATGAATTTTGGTCTTACTCTCAAACGACCGTAAGACCTCCCCCAGCATGGTCGTGCCATTTGCCCGACACTGAAGATTCACAGGAAAAGCAATCAGCAATGTCAAGTGGTTGTCATCCTGGCTATATCCAACATCCTTCCGCTTGGTTTGTTTCTGACCTCATATAATGACACCTTTGGGGTAGCTCAGCTTATTATGTCAGCTTGGCTGGGTGGATGTGCTAATAAACCTTCAAAAGCGCTCTGCTAACAGGAGCATTTGGGAGACAAATCCCTTGGTGTTTCTTCCTCCGTATTTCAGCAATATAGCTGGGCTGAATCTTGCAGGTTTCCCCGTGAGTGGGTGAGATTTTGCCTTGGGTAAAGACTAAAGATTAGAGCTGTAATGCTGAAATGGACCCTGCAGGTAAATGGACTTTCAGAAGTGTCTTTCCTTAAAGAAATAAGGCTTCATTTCAGAAAGTCTGTGTACATATCTGGACCGATGGGGATCAAGTCTTACTCCAGTCTACATGAGGTAAGGGTGACAGTAGCCTCAGACATTATTTACCCAGCACAGGAGAAAGGCCTCAACTGCTTTTTTCCTCAGCACAGGTGTAAAAAAACCCTCTAAACAAAGCTCCAGTCTTATTTTTATGTACTTCAACTTTCCAGTGACTTGGGTACGTACAAATCTGTTCTCAGCTCTTCATGTGATTTCTATTACACCACTTTAAAACAAAACCACAAAAACTGTCAAGAAATTACTTCAGCAATGAGATTCCTGTTAGTTAATTAGAGCAGCCAAGAATAAGTTAAATTGGAAAAATGCCATATGTTCAGATTTGGAATATAATACAGCTGTATTGTGTTCTGTGAGCAATGTTAAGGTCTGTGAGGGACGAAAATGGAGCATCGTTAAAAAGTCTCCCAAAAAGAGAGCAAACCTGTAGGGAGAAGTTATCTACTGAGAGCTTGGGTTTTGTTTCATATCATAGAGAAATAGTTTATCACTTGAATTCACATTCTCTGTGATATAATTGCCTAGTTATAAACACAATAAGGAAATTTCTCATTCTGTATAACGGATTTTTTGTGAGCAGAATCCTCACTGCACAGTAGTCAATGGGAACTAAAGGATGTTGAGAAACCAGGCATTTCATTTTCTCCTGTAGATCAAGTGATATCACAATCTGATATTTGTGATTTAGTTTCTGATTATTTCCTGACCCTTCTGAAGAGGCATTTATGCTCAAAGAGTTCAGTAAAAAAATTCAGCTTCTACTTGTCAATGGATTTGAGAAGGATTTAAGAGTGGGAGATGTGTGGCTTGTTTGACTTCTGTAGATGGATATTTCTGATTTGCAGTAGCTAACTGATGATGTTGTTTCTTACCTTGTACCTTCCATTCTCATCTTAAATTTTGCTGTCTCAGAGATTTTCTACATGAAATCTCTTGATGCCAGAACTGACCTGTTGTAGTGAGAGCATCACTTCCTACCCACATTGACTCTCTCAAAGACACTTTCTTATTAAGAGTGTTACAAGAACATGCTTTCCTGAATTTATTTAGACTGCTTGCAAAGCACTATAAGTTACACTGGAAAAAGACTATTTGTCCAAGGCAGAATTTTCACACAATTATTAATGTAATCCTTGACTTAGGCCAATACGGCTCCAAGTGTTTCCCCAGGCAGAGAGCTCTTGACTGAGCTTCAGCCCACACAGCACTGCAGCTCTGCTCTCTGTCATCACTAAATTTCTCCTTTTACTTCTGCTATAACCCCACTGTCCCTGTCTCTCATTATTACCTCAGCTACACATAAGCACTTCTCTCTTCCTTCCATGTATCCCTTGCCTTTCATCTTTTCCTCGTCTTCTATAGAAATAATTTTTGTTTATTTTCTGCTCTCTGCCTCAGTCTATTGCACTCACTAATCTCAGCTTCCCTTGTTCCCATTCCTTGTTACATCTTCTTAAAAATTTATACTCTCCATTGGGTCTTTTCTATCAAAATGCCTGTCAAAAATAAGCATACAATGGTCTTCCTGTTCTCAAAAATAAATGCATGCCAAAACGTACCATTGACCAAACTGCATTTCCAACCAGTTCTACCTTTCCCTTCATCTCACAACTCACTTGAAACACTTCATGTCCTCAAGTTTGTCTCTTTTTCTCCTTTACGTTCATTTCTGATCTCTCTTTACTGGATTTGAAAATCTGTCTGTGGGATTTTGGAAGTCATTCTTAAATTCTCATGTTGTCTGCTGCTGTTCATTGGCACTATTTGCCCTGTGGATATGAATGATTTCTCTAACTCCATACAGGACCAGTTCTTGTTCCCAAAGTTGCCTGTCATATATGGGCTGCTGGGTGAAATCAGTTCTGGTAGGTTTAATGTCACTAAGAACACTAAAAGTATAAGCCCAAAGGGCTAAAGTGGTGCACATCCTTAGCAACAAGACCCAAACCCCAAAAAAGCTGTTGATTGCAGGTTTTGTTCCTTATGCAAGCCTCAGCTTGGGTTTACAAAACATATTTTTAATCTGGGCAAGTTTAGAGTTTCAGGAAGGAATGGGACATAACTTACTTTTCATTGTTCTCTGCTGAAAGTTCCTGATTTATTTGAATTTCAGCCTCCAAATTAGATGCAGGATCCTGAGCTAAAAAATATATCCAGTGTTGAATCATTGAAATCCGTGTTTGTTTGTTTGGTATACAACTAATAAGAAAGATTACAAGTCCATAAATAATCACCCATTTAGCCAGCCTAACTTGATACTCTGAAGTGCTTTACAAAGGAGAATAGACATTGCTATACTTAAATAGGTACTGCTATAGTTATTTACAGGTAGGAAAGTCAAGGAAGGGATTAGTCACCTTACCAAAGTTCATACAAATGTCAATGGCAGGAACTGGCCTCCTGATTGTCCTGTCTAAATCTGTATCTGTGGAACCATGCTTTAGCAATCAGCACACTTTTCAGTCACACTTTTTAACCTTGAGTATAAGTCATTTGAATGACTTTCATATAAAGGTAATGGAAAACATGTACGTTGAAAACTCCAGTAAGTCAACTAAAGTTTGCAAGATGCACAGATACAACAGTAAAGAATACAATAGAAAATGCAATCAGTCTGCCTGGACTGGCTCTTCCTCTCACACGCAGCATGCCACAAGCAGCCAATATCTAGAGAATAAGTTAGATGAAGTGATATTACATAGACCTAATTCTTCCCTCAGACCTATATTTACACTTCTGCCACGCCTCAGTGGAAATAGCAGTGATATCTGCAAGTGGAAAATTTTAGAAGGGGTGTTGGTACAGTGAGAGATTGATGGCTCTGTTCTTAATAGCATTTTATTTTAGAGCTCCAAACTACTGTGCATCAAAGGTCCTATGTGATCTTTGCAAATATTTGGGAAAGCATCATCAGAAGACAAGCAGTTTCCGATCATTAACCACATCGAGACAGCAGAAGAAAATAATTTAATCTCATGCACAGACTGGTTAAGGGCAATAATTAGGAAGACCCTTGACAATCCTCTGCTTCATATAATTTTACTTAGTTGTTCAGACAGTTTCTCAAATGCTTATTTTCATTAGAAATCTCTAGTATTAACCATTTCTGCCATGCGTATAGTCCAAAGCAAATGAAGGCAACAAAAACAAGCAGTACCAGGAAATATTTCACAGTCACTTCTGAAACTACACCAATAATGTAATGAAACTTTTAAGATGAAAGATTAGACTTTGTTAAGCTTTGGTTTGCTAATTTTACATATTACGCTAGGTGCTCTTGAGTACCAGTATTGGTATATTAATAACTTAACTGAGGTGAGGTCCTTATTGATTATTATTGGAGTCCAGTAGAGCCCTCTGTGAGTTTGCTGCATAGTTTGGCGGCCAAGCCTTTTCTGAGCATACAAGCAAGCACAGCGCCTGGGCTGAGCAGCCACATATCCTGGTGGCCACCGTTGAGCACAGAGCCCTGCTGCGAGCCTGGCCACAGGACCTGCTGCTGAATGCACTCCATCACTTGCTGTTAATTCACAGACAAAAAATGGGAGTTAAGGGCTTTAGACATAGTGTTTATGTCTAAATGCTAATCAGGGCATCTGGTTTTCTGAGGCACACAAAAGGGAAAGAAAAGCTGTAAATCAGAGGGCTAATTTCTTATTTACAGTAGTGCTGTAAGGTTCAGGGCAGAGCCGCAAGGGTTAGTACTGAGAAATGCTTTTGTACTAACTTTTGTCTTTCTGTATCTTTTCCTCTGCCAGAAAAAGATGAGAAGAGAACAAACATCTCACAGGCAGAGGTAAGTGAAATATTTATTTTTTTTAAAACATATTTATGGTTAAAATAGACCTATTGTTAAAACCCCTTTGAAACTCACCGATTCATCCTAGTTAATGTTTTATTTACATTGCCAGGCCATCTTCAGTCACACAGCCGTTTAAGGCCCACCACTTTCAAACCAGGGCTGTGTAAAGCTGTGTTGCACCTCAGCTCTGCAGCCTCTCCCTTCTTCCCGGAGCAGGAAACTGGGAAAGGCATTTGCCCTCTGCCTTGCTGCCATGCCCTGGCAAACCATAGCAAACCTGGCCCAAGGCCACCCTGCCAGGTCATCTCATCCAGCATTGCTTTGGGGCTGTGGGTCACTGCTGGTCTACAAAAACATTGCAAACTCCTCTCTCCTCTTCCCATCACTTGCAAAGCCCACAGCAGGCAGTACATTGGTGATGTTTGCAGAAGAGTTAAAAGTCAGCTCCTCTGATCTCATTTTCCAACCTCCCCTTGCGTAGCTCCTGCAATTCCCTGATCTCTTTCTCCTTCACCCATTGCTCAGAGAAGCAGGTAGCACTTTAAATAGCAGTAGGAGGTATTGATTGGTTCAAATTTGGACTCAAATACAGACTTACGAAGATTTACTGGGGCGAGGATCAACAACCTATCCCACAGTGTCTATAAATAGCTTTCTCTTTCAAAAGAAGACAATATTTTATTTATAAATGTTATCACTCCATCCATTGTGATAAGGTAAGGTAATAGGATTAGCCATACTTGTGTGAAAGTGGTTTTCTTAAGAGCTGTCTCAAATGTTCCTTGAAGAAATAGATCTGATTAAAACTCAGACTATATACCAGTCAAAGTACTCACGGGAAAAGGCATTTTTAGCAGATATTTAGGGAAAAGCAATATCGTTATGACCAAGTACAACTAGAAATGAGAAAAAAATAAAGCTTGCCTATACACAGCTTTTTTTTAACCTCTTTCTTAGGAATGTGATATGGTGCTTATGTCTTCAACAGCTATGTGTGTGACCTCATGTAGTTTTATTATCCTTTGTGTATGGACATATTTAATGTTGGTATAACACGGACACCAGTTTAACTGCTTTCATTTTGCAAAATTTGCTCTGCTTTAGCACTGGAATGTATTCCAGTTAGATTTTGCTAACTATACATTGGTATAATTATACTACTATTACTCTATGTGGAATTTTCCTACTATTATTTTGCAATAATTGATCTTTTGTGCATAGATGTTATTTTGGGGCCATAAAAAGTTTAACTGTGTCTAAATATATCACTTAAATCAGGCCCAGTTAAAGGCTGAGTGATTGGTTGCTGAAAGTATTATTTCAGGAGTAATAGAACACATTGAAAAAGTGCAGGGGGAGGGATTGTCCCTTTATTTATGTAAAAATTTATATATTAATAATTTCAGTACTACCTTACCTATACATGTATTCATTCATTACACTGTATTTAATTGGAATATCTATTAATGTAAACCTTGCAACTATTTTAAAGTATGTAAACTTTTATTTGCCTTATGAAAAACAATTGCATTGACTGGTAAGAGCACAGGCTGTCTTAATTTTATGCTTAACAATGTTTTTTTCAGAGTGAAGGGTAATTTTCAGTAGTATTCGGTATGTTTTGCTATGAAGGTTGTCCATTAAACACATATTTTGTCTGTCTAATATTATTTTTCCCTGGAGTCACGAAAGCCCGGGAGCTGGTATCAGATTTATACATTATAATTTTCCTAGAAACTTCTCAGATTGGGGTGCGCACCCTCTGAAAGCAGCTGTGGAGCAAGACTCAGAGCTGCCATGACCAGAAAACTCTCCCTGCGCCTGTCTCTTACTGCCTCTCTCTGTGTTTTGTCCCTCCCCAGTCCCAGAGCGCCTCTCCCAAGCAGAGGAAGCAGAGCGTCTTCACCCCGCCTGCCCTCAAAGGTACTGTGCAGGTACTGTCTCTGCCCTGGCAGGGCACGCGCCCCTCATGCCATGGCTTTGTGTCTTCTCTCGCAGAGGAACCACTGGGGCGTGAGCGATGGCTCTCTGCCCACGAGCAGCCCGGCTGTGACAGGTTCATGCTCAGCCTACGCTGTTTTCACACTTTGAAGTGCCTAGCTGCCTGATACTAACCATCTATTTATCCTCATCAGACTCTTGCAGCATGGCAAATTTATTTTTTTTAAAAGCTTCTTTTTTTGCAAAGCCCCGATACTTTTATGAGTTTGAGATAACAGATAGTTCCATCTCAAACATTGAAGAGAACTCCTTGAATATACACGTTTTAGCAGTGCTGGCCCCATACAGCTCTCTGTTTCTTATTTAAACCATTCCAGTACATACTGCCTCCCTTTCCAGGCAGCTGTGAAAAACAGAATAGCCAAAATTGTGGGCTGGGTATCTTATTATAGCAAGTGTGAAGCCTTTCTTGTGAAGACAAGGGGAAATAAGACATCTCGGTAAATGTTTAAAGGTCTTATGTGCTTTTCAGAAACAAATGTAAAAGCAGCAGGAATATTAGCAGGGATCCTAGAATCATGGAATTGTTTTGGTTGGAAGAGACCTTTAAGACCATTAAGTCCAACCATTAACCTAACACTGCCAAGTTACCACTAAACCGTGTCCCTCAGCACTACATCTAGGTCTTGTTCCTCAAATCACTCTGAACAGAGTTTGACTTGATGGTGCTTGCAGTGAAGCAAGATCTATAGTGATTCACCAGGACATCAGACTGACACTTGTCAGTACAGGATTATTTTCAGACTGCAGACCAAAGGCTATCCTGCCAGGTGTCTCTTGACAGACAATGAATATCCTCAATTTCCGTTCCTTCTGTTTAGCACAATTTATTACCTGGCAAAAAAGACAGGATACCTAAAAAGGTAGGATGTCCAAAAAGGCAGGATATCCAACAAAAAAGGCAGGATATCCAACAAAAAAGGCAAACAAGGTAGGATATCCAACATGGACCTGGTGCAGCAAGTCCAGAGGAGGGCCACAAAGATGATCAGAGGGATAGAGCACCTCTCCTATGAAGACAGGCTGAGAGAGTTGGGGTTGTTCAGCCTGGAGAAGAGAAGACTCTGGGGAGACCTTATAGCGGCCTTCCAGTACATAAAGGGGGCCTACAGGAAAGATGGGGAGGGACTCTTTATCAGGGAGTGTGTGATAGGATGAGGGGTAACGGTTTTAAACTGAAAGAGGGTGGTGAGACACTGGGACAGGTTGTCCAGAGAAGTTGTGGATCCCCCATCCCTGGAGGTGTTCAAGACCAGGTTGGATGGGGCTTTGAGCAACCTGGTGTAGTGGAAGGTGTCCCTGCCCATGGCAGGGGAGTGTTGGAACTAGACGATCTTCAAGGTCCCTTCCAACCCAAACCATTCTATGATTCTATGACCTGATTTGTTGTGTGAAACACTTTTGTTATCTTTAGGTAATTTACTATGTCAGCCAGTTCTATGTATCTCATGCTGTAGCTTCAGTTCTCTAGCACTTGTCTTAGCAACATTTAAAGCATCATTCAGGTGCCATACAAGACTTGCTATCTGTTTGTCAAAATGGGCTAAAGTTTGTGTACTGGGTATTAGAAATAATCTTATTATGGTCAATTATAATAATTTGTGGAAGGAAGAAGTTTTGCATGGGTAGCAATGATACCTATTGATCTCAATGCTGTATTACCTTGCTGTACAAGCCTAAACTAAATACTGTGCAAACGAAATGCTCTGTGAAACAGGTCCTCACATCTCCTCTCAAGGACTGCAGCCTGCTCAGTGTTACCTTTAATACCCTGCTGAGGCCTGTGGAAGTACCTGGCAGTTTGCTTCTACATCAACCTAATTCCCAGGGAACAGTCGGAAAGTAGGAAAGTGTGTGATTTTAGGTAGCTCACAACTAACCTGAAATATGTTGTAAACAGAACAAAGCAAAGCACAAAATACCCCTCCTCAATACCTTAACACCCTAACCACACAGTATTCCCAGACACACAGGTGGATGCCTGGAAGTTGATAACCCTTCCTGGAAACAGGCTGGATTACTCCAGATTTACCATACTGTAACTGCCATAAATACTATCCTATTTATTTAAAAATTACTTGAAGTAGAAAATTCATTATTCCTTCCTCTTCATTGTTATGAAAACATGAATGTTATTTTGTTTAGACGAAGAGATTAGGAGGCAAACATGTAGCAATGTGAAATACACAATGCTATGAAAGCATTACTGAGAAATAGAGTTTTTGTACTGATTTTAGTTTTATAGCAGTTGAAGATAGCAATATTCAGCAGTATTTTCAGAATAACAGGCTTTATAATCACAGACTATTACCACAGCTTTGCATATGTTTATTTCCTGTGGGCTGTTTCTCCCTCAGTATATTCACAATATGGTCTTCAATATACAGTAAAGAATGAGACTCTGGATGCTGAACCTTTCTCCTTTACACCCCCTTTGGCCGCTTCATATCTTCCGGGGCTGTTATTAATGGAAGATGGAATAGACTGTAATCCAGCACCTTACATTCAAAGACCGAGACAATAAATCTCCATAAAACAGAACACATAGTGGAAAAGAGTGGCAAACATTTTCATTTGTTACATTTCTCTGGCATTTTAGTAGTTTTTAGCTGCTGTTAACTCAAAGTTCCCAGAAATAAGCCAAGCTCGCAGGTGGGTGCAGAGCCTGGAAGCTGGGAGAGCAGCCCTGTGCAGGGAGCTGTGGGAGAAACAAGGGGCCGTGGCACCAGCTTTGCTCTATGCCTGCAGCGGAGAGGTGGTCCAGAGAATCCATGGGGAGAGTCAAGCTTCAGCCTGACTCCAAATTTCCAATTAGCTCTTGAGATTATTATTTCTTCTTTGAACTGAAAATATTTTTGTTGCAGTTCTTGCAAGTTCCTGGAAATAATTACAAAACTGGGTGAGAGAAAGGTTGTTGGTTTCATGAATTCACGGCTAAGCAAAAGAGAGAAAGTAAGAGCAAACGAACCTGCATGTTGTGATTACAAACAAAATAGGAAATTGTTAACATGGTTAAAAGGAGCAGAAACAACATCAGACAATAGTGATGACTAGTTACAGTACCGGGACTATAGAACATGTTACATGGAATATGCAAATACATGAAAATGTATGAAATAAATGAAAATGCAATACTGCCAAGGTTCTACTTGTCATGGTAAATATAGAGAGATTATCTTCTTAGTTAAATGTGGGCGTACTTTTCCCCTCTGCCATAGCAGTCACCTAAACTGAAAGACAATGTTGTTATCTAAGATGGCCCCCAAATATTTCGGTTCCATCCTTACAAGGCTTGCTCTAGGTGGTCTGTAGCTGCTGCAGCAAGCTCTAGCAAACCCCTGTGTCTGCAGAGCCAGTGTCATGTTATGGTGCAACAGGCAGGTTCTTATTACTATATATTTGTGTGTACTTTGGCTCCTGCTTTTATTTTCCTAAATGAAAATGCACCGGAGTCCCTACAGACGGAGCAAATAGCTGACTCATCTCAGAGCACTGTTCTTTTTACTGGAATACAGTGTGCTGGAAAAATCAATGAGAGCGCTATTGATTTAAGTGGTAATCTGGAGAGCGAATCAGACAGCAAACCAGATAACAGTTCAGTGCAGTGGTGGTGTTAGTATCATATTACTAAACCTAATGGATGTCGAAGAGGTTTTCCATTTTGCTTTCAAAAGTATTTCTTTTTCTAACCCTGCTACACTAGTGTTTGTTAATTCCATGCTCTTATATAGCATGCAAGGTTGGCAAAAGTCAGTATCTAAAGATTGCACCACATTAATCCATCATATTTTCAGTATGTTGTGATTTACCTTTTGTCACATTTTTTTCTAGGTATAGCAGCACTTTTAAGTGAGGATTCATCACCTCTATTTCCCCTGTTTGCATCACTTTTTTCTCCTGTTACTCTTGAGCTTTTATGTCTGAACTTCACATTCTCACCCTTCCATAACTTCCAATGCTCTAATATGCTAACCTTGAATCTCCATCACTTTCTTTCATTTTAAGCTTTTCTTCATGTGCGGAGACTGGCTTGACCCTTCCTATGAAAAACACCATAAAAACAACCAGAGGAAGGTTTCTTAATTTGAAGAGTTACCAGTTTTACCTAGGGCAACCTTTTCCAGTGAATTCTCATTGCATAAGGCCTGTTTCTCCCACTGACTAATCTGCTTCTCGTTCTGTATGACAAAACCAAGAAGAATTCTTTGGTCCTTTTCCTCTGTATCAAAGTGAGGTGTCCAACTGTTTTAGCACAAATACCCATCCATCCATCCATCCATCCATCCATCCATCCATCCATCCATCCACAGATAGTATCTTTAGAGATATCTTCATTATTCTGGTCGGTGGGTTAGACAAGCCACTGGAAGTCTTGCCAGATTCTCACCCTTTCCCCCTCACACTTGCCAGAGAAGTCTAAAATGGGATGATAACCCTCCCAGGTCAAGAGGGACCAAGTGGAAGGCAGCTTAGACTGCCAAGGCAGAAGCAGATTACACTTATCCCAGGTAATGGTGCTTCCTTGGTGTCTCATTACCACTTGAAAATCAAAAGAGCTCATTTGAGTCTCAGAGCTACAACTGCAACTTTCCATTGCAAGGCATACTTTGTACCCAGACAGGTTTCCATTTACCTACATAGTCACGTTTTGTTTGGTGTCTCAGCTCATCCTTGAAAGGAAACGCAGACCAAAGTGACAGGAAACAAGGTTTACAAAGACAAACAAGAACACAGCCTGAGCTGTTCCCAAACCTGCATTGCTCCCTAGAGCTCCCAAGTCTCCACATTATCTACCAGCTATCGCTATTAATACTAGCAGCTATTTAAATACCATCAAGGTCTCCCCCTGTGAAGGAAGTGTGCATTCCCGAGTGGTTTGAGGATTTCATTAACAGTGAGCCTACTGGTGTGGGTGTGCTAGAGGTCAGGGAAATAGGAAACCTTCACTCATCCTAGTGCACCCTGCAGGAGGCTATTTAGATCAGTATCAAGTTCCTACTAATTTCAGCGGGTTTTAAAGAAAGTTCTTGAAGCTTTCTGTGTTCACTGGGCCACCTTTGCAATTAGCTGCCATCAAATCATAATTAAAGTCTTTCCCCACAGAGGTGAAAGGTACATTTGACTGTGTTCCCTCTCAGCCTTTTGGGAAATACATCCTTTAAATTCCCCTCTTAATGTATTTTTCTCTGCATAGAAACAAAGACTTTTTTTCTTGAGCTGGGCCCTAGCTACAACATTTGAAATGGGATTAAATCTGGGTTGTTATAAATCTAAGGAACATTCAAAGACATCATTTTGGTTTGACTCATTAAAACAACCAGGACTCACTGGCTGTTCCCAAAGTGTTCAGACCCAGGGAGTTGATACATGCATAATTCTAGTATTTACAATGATGGTTGATATTAAATGAGCTCTTTCTAGCTTCTGCCATGAATTTCAGATGCTCGGCTTGTTTAGTGCCTGCTTGTTCTTCCCTCCAAAGGAAATAACGTGCAGAATAAATGATTAAAGTCATGATGTCCCTCCTGAAATATGTAATTTATTACAAGCAATTAGTAGAGTATGTGGCCCTCATCCAAATTTGTAACCCCTTAGGCCAGCTTGATGATGTCTGATGCATCTCATTACTTTGTGACTGAAGGTTAACAAGGAACACGGATAGAGTCTGGAGACATAAAGGATTATTGTTCGTGTGGTAAGCACTGAGTTTGCAGCCCACGAGAATCGTCATGGAACAAAAAACTCAGGCTAAATTTACTTCAAGTGGCAGAGGAATGAAGTTTGTAAGTCTTAAGCAGTGACTACAGAAACTTGTATAATTTTACAGGCTGCCCTCTTATACAGCAAACTCTGTGAAGAGCTTCTAGCGCTAACTAAACACATCGGAGTAAGAACAAGAAACATCATATTATACCAGAAAGAAAAATACTGTGTCTTTGTGTGATTTCTGCTTCATACACTGGCTTAAATTTAACTTTTTGGAAATTAATATTAGCCACAATATAACACATCTTATGCAGTTTTCTGAACATCAAGCCCAAGTTTCTGAAAATTCATAGACTGAGCTGCTGCTCAGTCAGACTTTTCTTATGCAGGTAAGTCACTTTGGCTCAGGGTATTACATTTTCCCAACCTCTCCAATGATGATCCTTTTTTTTAAATGTGACTGTGCTGCACATAAGCATGAGGCCAGAACAAGAGAAGGAGATGGTTTTCAACTATCCTCTAAGTCCTGAGTGTGTATTTCAGATCCCTTTGCTTCTCCAGTGGGCTAAAGGGCTGCGATAAACACTGGGTGGATGGCTAGGACTGCTCCACAAAAGCAGGCACCGTCCAGTAGCTGCAGCAATCCCCAAGGTCAGGGCCGAGTAATCCCTGAGGAGAGCTGCAGTGTTCCTGGAGCAGCATCTTTTCTTTAGTCTGGTGACACCCATTCTTCAATCCATTCCTTTTAGGTACCAGATCTGTCTCAATATGTTGTTTCTTGGGTAACAGAAAGTAAAGCTATGCCTCATTATTTGTGTGCGCTGCTCTTGTCTGTTCACGTGTTGTGACGTGACAAAGCTCCAGCAGTGCACTTAGTTTCATGGGTGGAAGTCCTACCACTGCCTGGACCTCCTGAAAGACTGGGATAAGGAAATTCATGCAGCAGTCTTGTATCATTATGGTTTTTTTCCTTTTGCCAAACCAGGTCACTAAAGAAAGGTGCAGCTTTGGTTTCAAAATGAGTTCTTCTCTTCATTTATATACCATTCTTACCCATGTCTTAGACTGCATCTTGAAGCAACACACCACTTAAGGTAGTGTACCCTTGAACAAGTTTCCTAGCTATGGTACTGTTCTTTTCCAAGATGCTACCTTCCAGTACTTGATCTCTTCTTCTTACTCTCTCTACCCTCCTCTCTCCTTTGTCACACTTGTACAGTAGTATGATGAGAGTAGATACAATTAAAAAAAAAAAAAGGGCTAAATTAATTAGTGGATCATTGACTTAGTGAATGGGATACATTAGATTGCTGCCATCTCAAGTTCAGTTGGCTGCCACCATTCTGCTACTGCCCAAAAAGCTGGCAGACGCTGCTGCAGTCTGTATTTAATTTCTTACTGTTGGCATCTTTGAATACGTTTCATTTCACACAGCTGGCGGCTTCTGCTTCAAAATGGCTCTGGCCTCTGCTGCAATAAATACCACATCACCTTCAGAGAGACCGGGGTGTTCAGTGGAGATTAAGCTTGACATCTGCTCTACAGCAAAACTGGGATGTTTGTGTTATAACTTGTCATCTGCCACTATTACCTGGAGTATGAAAAAGAAAAGATTGAGCCGAGCCCTAATATGGGTCCCTAAATTACCACGTGCAGTTTAAGGGCCTGATCCAACACGGACCGAATTCTAGGGGAGTATTTCCACAGACATCATTCATTTCAGCGTGAAGGCCAGTTATATGATGGCTCTTTCTAATCTTCATGCAATGAATTCTAAACTGGCCTCTTTTTAAGGGTATGATTTTATTTTTATGATAGAAGGGTAATCTTACAAATGTCCATGACACAGCATTTATGACTTGAAAACAGTGTTATTAAGCATTGCTGTACTAAATATAGAGCAGTGTAAACATCATAGTATTATTAATTGCTTCTAAGCAGTAATAGACAACATTAAAAAGTCAAACTTTTAAGAGATAACACCATAAAATATTACAGAAAGGGAATGTGGGAGACTTAGTACCTATTTTAAAATAAAAAGTAGAAAGCCCAGGAAGGGTAACGTGTTGTTCTGGTTACTTTATATCATAAGACGTATTTATAGTGAAATTCCGAAGATTTTGGTAGTGTTGTGCTCTGAATTGAAACAGCTTTTGAAAAAAAGATAATATTTTTGTAGGAGAAGGTCTAGGGTTCTTATGAAGCCAATCATTTGGCAAGGCATTAAATTTTATTTCCTGGCTTTAGCTGTATGTTCTATGCTGGAGGTTAACAACAAAGCCACATGGCAGACACTGACTCCAGCAAGCCCTGTTGTAATAAATAATAATTACCCCTTTGTTTCATCTCAAGCATTCGAAATCCTGAATATGATCCCAAACAAGATGACCGAATGAAGATCTAGATTACATGTTGCTCACGTTCAGTGTTCGGCATCTCTTGGGCTCCTGGACAGGAGCTGCAGGATTGTGTGTACGGTGGGGGCAAATGTATTTGTCAGGTCCTCACCCCTCCTGCCATGAATCAGGCCCACTGGGGACAGCGCGCTCCTCCTATGGCCCCGCCAGGGGGTCTGGTCTGTGGGGAGGCAGTGGGAGAGCTTGCTCAGTTTATATTGGGGTCTTCTGGAGATAAGAGATAGGTACAGTGTATAAATACAGAGGTACATCTCTAAGAAGTATTTTTCTAAAAAGCCTCCATACTATGCAGGCTCATGTCTCATTTAATTTACCCTTAAAAGGAAAGCCTTCCCTGCATTTGTATCTAACTGCATATTTCTACAGTTCCTCTATGTCTATTAATGTCTCCTCTCCACGAAGTCAGATTCAATTTATAAAAATCTCCACCTCCAAAAGACAGAGCTGTCAAAAGACAGCATGACAAGCTACAGGCAAGCCCAAGGTTCCTAGTGAATTTGTACAGCACGAATGGCACCACCGTGCATTGAGGAGTGACTGGTACAGCAAAATCATCCCACGTCCTTCCAGCTGAGACTCCATCAGCTGTGCTGTTCCTTATGAGCATGTGTAAGTAGGCGCAGGCTCACAGCCCATCAGCAGAGCTCCTACCACCCACACCCACTTCTCCTGGCTTCAGAGCTGGGAGGTTTGAAAAATGCAATGATTTCCTCAAGAGCGGCTCTTGCCCACAAGCTGCTCTTCAGGGGCAGTCGCTTCCCATTAGTTATTTTACTTTCTACCATCAGGTTTCCTTCTGACCCGAGTAAATGTCCAAGCAGTATGTTTGCTTTGTGATATCTCTGTCTCTGAACAACGTGGTCCTGATTTCTGCGGTTAGGCTAAGAGAAACCTTGCTTCTGATTCTTAGGGACCATCTGTGTTGGGTTTCTTGTGGTGGGGATGTAGTTTGGAATTTTTATGATTTGATTATTTTTTTTTTTTCCTTTTGAAGTGGAGGCCTTTTAGTCTGAATTTATTGAAAAGCAAAAATTTTCTAAAGAAGGCCATGTGGTTCTCCTCCCCTCCATAATTTCCCCCTTCCCTCACCCCTTGGGATGCGACATTGCCCAGTTTAGCAGGAACACAGAGTTCCCAAAACCATCCACCAGAGCTTTGGCATGGAGACAAGAACATGAGCAGCCTGAAGATTTCAACCACATCCTTTCAGGCCCACAGCTAGGACTGAACAGTCGTATGAATTATGTGTGTGAATGTGACCAGAAAAACACAGGAAATACTGCAGCAAGCATATGGACCTGAAAAGGGATTCATTTTCCTGTCAGCTGCACAGGCCAGAAGGATGTTGTTTAAAAAGCTCTCATCTGGTGTAGCTGCTAATGTTTCTTGGAACAGTGGGAGGATTTTTCAGGTTTTTCAGTGCTCACCCAACCTGTGAACTAATGTAATCCCGTGGGTCTTTTACAGCCAGAGGAGATTATCAGCAGGCTCTGAGCGATTGACAGGGTAACTAATTTTAAGAATACATTTAAGAAAATTGAGGGATCTAATCACCACTCAGGAGCGAAAAAGAGACCTAAAATGTTTGCTGTGATTCTCTCAACTCAAGGTGCACCTTCACTGCATATGTTGTGCACACAGTGAGAAGTACATGTAAACAAGGGTCTGGTAAACCCTGGAAACGGTGCAGGTTCATGGGCTACTCCCTGCGACGGCATCTTTCCAGGTGACAGGGACACAGGACGCACCAGGGTTGCATCTGTACCCAGCAAGCAGCTGGTAAGGCATAGGAAACCCATGCACATCTACCCAGCCTAGCTGGGACTGTGTCTAGTTTGAGACATTACACCCAAGAAAGATGAGGCCAGTCGCATGGAGAGGAGCTGGAGGCAGGGGCTGAATGACCAGGGCGACAGAGCGAGCGGCTGCCTGTACCCCAGAGTAACAGCGTATCCACAGGCTAGCTGTCCCCTCCAAAGGCAAAGCGAGGCAGCAGGTTTTTTTCTTTTCTTTCAGGAATGAGGAGAAATCATATAAAGTCAGCTTTCAGTCTCCCTGCAATGCCCAAGATAGCGGAGTTATTTAAAAAAGTCAATGGGATTTTTGGCATGCAAGCTCCCCCTGGTGACACCTAAGTGTAGTTCCTTACCACTAGTTCTGATGAGTTACTAAATGCTTTTACCTAAAGAAGCACGTTGGAAATTTTTGGAAATAGGCAAGAAAGGTCATAAGAGAAGGAGTAGAATTATATTAAAGTCTGACCACAATTTATGACTTCCAACTAAAATCTGTTAGGTTATTACTACATTTCACCTGCGTGCTGCCAGTTTTACCTAAATCGCTGAAGCCTGAGTTTCTTGACACACTTAGCAAGATCAAAAGTAAGAATAGTGTTAAAACTCACTTTTTCAGAATCTATGGCTCTCATAAGAATGTGTCTAAGCCTTTACAGAAGCATCTACCTTTTCTGTACTTCGTCTATATTTTCTACAATGAAATCGAGTAAACTAACATTCTTGCTTGTGCTTTTCAGGAAAATTGAGACCAATACTTGTTTTCAGGCTCTGACTGTTAATATGAGTGTTAGATAGTGTGCTTCCATGGTGTAATTACATTCTGGTCGTACTGGATGCCGGCCCTGGGGTATTTTGATGCCTTAGGCAAACCAGAAGAGGTAGGTTTCTCACAAGCTCAAGTCACTCACACAATAAAAAGCCACTAAAGATTTTGCCCCTGATGTTTTGCTGCCCATGGCAACAGCAAAGCGAGCCTGGTTGTAGCTACTGTGATGCAAATAGTTTGCAGTGATTGCACTTTATGTTGAAAAACTGATTTCTTAATATCGGGTTTTAATTTGCCAGCAATCAAAAAAGATTAAATATAAGAATTTTGTAGGTTTTCCGTCGTCAGTAAGTTTGATGAGTTAAAATGAAAACATTTAAAATTTCAAATATTATTGAAGAAGATGTCAGAATGAACCTTTCACTGTTTTTATCTTCTCTGTTCTCCTCTCCCAAAAGACCAGTGCAGAGGCACTGTCCCAGACCCCTTCTGAGGTCTGAGCTAGGACTTCTGGTCTGCTGCATTTGCACATTTCCAAACAGAGAAGCACAGGTTATGCATAAGCATTATTGTACTAAAATTGTTTTGCATTTAGTACTGAATCATTTTGCATTTCTTTTAAAGGTGGGAAAACCCACCTATATTGCTGTGCAAAACACCATAAATCGCAATGTTTTGCTTTGTCTTCCTTGATTCAAGGGATTTGTACCCTTACCCTGCGAAAATTGTTCCTTGCAGCAAAGTGATACTGTTCTCTGCCTCTTTTTGAAGTCACTGTGGTTGGGCAGTTTTGGAGAACCATTGTCCACAAGAAGTTTCTGATTTGGTGTTGTGTGGGAAAGGGTCATTTGTTTTCCCAGATGCTGGGGCCAGGTGTCCCCCTTCCCACTTGCCAGCTGACGGGCAAGTGTGAGTGAGCACAGTTCCACCCTGCGTTAGGACCAACAGAGGTACTCACTTGTCCCCTTCCTGCTGGCTGCAGCAGCAGGACTTAACAGATTGCCAGCCATCTCTTAAGGGTTAAAGGCATCAGCCTGAATCTGGGTGGACTTTCCAGCAGGATCCCTGACTATCAGGCTTTCTAGCACCTGATAGTTCACTGGTGGTTCGCTGCTGGTTTGCTGCTGAGGCAGTCCAGCTCCACAGGGCCAAGCTCCGCAAGTCCCCCACGCTCCCAGCACCCTGTCAGGCTGCCTGCCTGGCCAGTGGACAAGGACACCTTGCTGCCCAGGTTGGTGTCCCACCTCAGTTTCGGGTTGGTTAGGACCACACATGAGCTTGGGGTCTCTGCTTGGAGGTTCCTGTGTGCTGCAGGACCTCATGTTGTTTATTCTCCAGCTCTGATATCAAGTCTCAGTCCCCACAAGTGGCCGCGCCAACCTACAGAGAGCTGTGCTTTCCCGCTCCTTCAGAGCAGCCTGGTGTGTCTGAGAAGATTTTAGCACACAAAAATATTTGCATAGTCTCAGATTTGATGGGGAAGTTAAGTAGGTAGAAATGATGAGAGATCACGTGGAGTGTATGTTACTCAGTCTGAAGAGCTGTAGCTGGCACAAGGTCAACACCAACGCTTCTGAGCGTATTTAAAACCTATAAATCTGTTACAAGAGGAAAAGGAACTAGAAAAGCTCTTGTCCTAGGAGTGTATTTGGTAGGAGAACAAGGTAGCCAGTCAAGTTGCAAAATGCTCAGCAGTGTGAGGTCCCACAGCTACATCTGCACGAGGGCTTGTTTCTCTCCTGAGGCCAGCTGGCTCCACACTGCTCCCATCCATGCTGCAGACCCTTTTATGCTCCCAAACCATGGGGGTCATCCAAAATACCCAGTGGAAACTATCTGTGGCCTATTCCACTCCCTACAGCAGGCTGGGAATTTTCTGGGCGAGAGCTAGTTGGCACAGACAAAACCAGGGACCTGGCTAATGGTTGGTCACTGCAGCCAGAGTAGGTCAGTGCCCAGAGCTGCCTCCTGGGCCTCTTTAGTGTGTTTTTTAGCTGCAGCCTACAAGACTTGGGTTCTCAGGGGCCAGCATGCATTTAGGAGTTAGAAGCATGGATTCTTTGGAAAAGCCTATGTTGAACACTGGGAATGGTATTGAAAATCAGGGAAATCTATCTGCCATCCACACTCCCTCTTCTATGCAGTTACTTTCCAGACTAGAGATGCAATTTTATGTTTAAATACAGTTATGTCTTATGAAACAGTAGTGATAGGCACAGTTCCCTTGGCTACACTTCTCTGTGCTAGAAAATAAGGAGCCTATACGTAATGAGAGGACAAGAGTGAATGGGCACAAACTGAAATACAGGAAATTCAACTTAAATGTAAGAAAAAACTTGGGTTTTTTACTGCGAGAGCGGTCAAACAGTGGAACAAGTTGCTTAGAATGCCTATGGACTCTCCATCCTTGGAGATATTCTGAATAAAGTACTGGTCAGCCTGGTCCAGTTGACCCTGCATTGAGCAGGAGGAGGTACCGTGGAGGTACCTTCCAGCCTCGGCAATTCTGTGATTCAACAGCTGCTTTACTTACATATAATGTAAGTAATCATAACATGGTAGTGACAGTGAAAACTTCAACCTGCGGCTGCCCATACCAGAATTTCACGTTTCAGTCTGATGGATGACATCTTATTTTGTGGCAGTACTTTCCCTACTTCTATAAGAGCACCCTTCAAATGTCAGTTTGTCTGGGTGATACCGTGTCCTTGGAAAATGTCTCAGAATAGAAGATCAGCACTAGGGCAGGCTGCAAGCCCCAAATAAGTTAGCTCTTAACATGAGAAAAACCTCTCCAGCACCCAGGGGTGTTAATGAAACCAGAAGAGGGACTGGCTTTGATCTTCCAGAGATATTCCGGTGCTCCTAGGTAGTTAAGCTGACTTGACTCATAACTAATATCGTAGGCTTTTCTTTGGTTAGCCTGAAATGCCTGCTGCAGAGTGAGAGGGGAAGGATTCAAGCCATCTTCAGCTTTAGTCTTCTGAAATGGATCCCAGCTGCTTGAGATGATCTCAGCAGCTCACAGAGACTGAGGGGGTGAAAACTGAAGAGGCTTATTCTTCCTGACAGATTCCTGCTTGGATGTAAGAACTACAGCTATGGTACCTGTAATATAAAAAAAAAATGGTAATTGCCTGGTATTCGTATGCCACCCATGAAGCGACGGCGATGGGGATAATTTAATGTAAACACTGACCTATCAATCACTTGTTTAATCATCACAATGTTTTTGTAATTTTGAAGGTGTTTATAAAATACTTAAAAGGAGAGCTCATTTCAAAGTTTACAATATTACTGATGTCAGGTTATGCTGATGCCAAAATCCTATCTCCTTTGTCATCGTAAGAAGGATCACAATGAAGATTATAATTATAACTCAGTAGGGGATTCTCCAGCAAATTAACAGAGAAGCTTATAGACTTCTGACAGAAAGCAAACAGACTGGATTAATTAAAAGTGAAAGCCGCGCAGCACATGGAAGTGTGACAGAGAAACACCGCCTTGGATTTTTGGCTGACCAGCAAAGATTTTGCTCCTGTCTTCATTTTAGAAACTGTAACTCACTGGAAAGCTTTTTAACCATACCCTAAAAATCTCAGGTTTGCACAGAGTATTCAGCAAGAGATTTAAATCTGCCACTAACAAATCTTGTGCTGTATCTGCCCCAGACCACAGAAAGAAATAGCCACAAAAAGAATGACAAAAAATAAAAAGTATGGATCCAGAATATAAACTGAAGAGAATGCTTAGGGTACCATGCCAGGCCTTGGGGTGAAACAGAAGAAGCTGTGAAACAGCAAAAGCTGCTCAAGCGTTACATGCAGGACTTCTTTCACCCCATGATGTATTCAGGCTTCTGCCTCTGAGTATTCCAGCCTCCTCTCCTCTGTCAGGGATTCTCTCCCCTCCTCTGTGAGGAATTCTCTCCCCTCAGGATAAGGCAGTAAGTTTTTTCTCCTCTGTTTAGGTTTCACAACCTCAGAAAAATCCCTATGTCAGCCAAAATACAAAAAAGTAGAGCCACGGTGCAGTTGTCCAGGAAAAAGAGAGCAGCTGGACAATGCTGTCCGTTAACACTGAAGACAGATAAGAATGCCTAAAGGAAACTGCAATACAGCTGCTCGGAAATGGCTCGTGAAGTTGTGGAGATGAAAATGTTTCATAAAGCATTTTCAGTAAGGTGTTGAATGCAAAAAACTTAATTTCCTTTGTATTTTGAACAAATAAATTTTCCTATAGCATGTCTAGATTTTTATGTTTAACAAATGAGGCAAAACTAAATGTTTTGGTACTGCTAATATTAAATGTTTTGGTGAAATGTTTTTTCCTTTTTTTCCTCATAAAGGAAATTGTGAAATTTCAGGGTTTTTTCTAATCACAAGCAAACAAAAATTATAAGGCTCCAAGCAAGTGCAAATATTCAGCTGTTGAAGTCTGCTACTGTCATTTCTATAAATGCTCTGGCCTGAATCCACCCTGCTTAAACCAAGTCAGGCATGGAATTACTCTGGACTTGTTATAGGCTGCCAAATGAAGAACCAAGTCCTGGAATTCTCTCTCTCTCTCTGCTGACCGTATAAGGAACCACAGACAACTACCTTCATTATTTAGGTACCTAAAGGTCGGTGGGTATCTGCTTAGCTACAAACCCAGGCTCCCCTTGGACATCCCTCAGAGACAGTTTTTATGTAGCCACAGCAGTGAGCAGCAAGCAGGGGAAATAAAGCCCTAGGAAGTGGAGGTAAAGCAAGGATGGTTTTGACCATGTTACCTTTTTTACAAGATTTATCATTATAACAACAAGGAGGAGAAAACTTAAAACCAAAATGAAACCTCCTCAATGTTTAACAAAGAATTCGAGCATCGAGCAAAAAGTTTTGCCATGCATCATGGCCAAAAACAGTGGGACTGTGGTGGCACTGGTCCTGTGTAACTAAGGATGAGCATTTTCAATTCTAGGAAAAGGGGCCTTAATTAAAATCTTGGTGAAATCTGACCCCAGATTCTGTCTATGTCTAATCTGTGACTGGATTTAAATTTAACTGCTGGTGCTTAGATGATAACCCAGTTACAGCTGCTAGGTACCTGGACCATTGAATCTGGATGTGGTCTTATATGTCTCTTATCTCCTGAAGTCTGCCATGGTGTTCAATACTGCAAAAGTACCTATGTCCCCTTGTTCCTTATACACTACTTTTCAAGCTTGCCCTTTATCATAAAAACATTTCTTCCTACACAGGTTAGTTAAGTTTTGCAGAGAAACTTTCCGACTAAACCTTACCTGCCCAAAGGGGTGTGAACTGCGGCTGTGTTGCAGTGCAAAGGCTTGCCTGAGCAGTACAAACAGAGCTGATCAGGATGAGAAGCCTATTCACATGATCAAAGTTTACATCTATAAAGGGCCCTGGGATTAAAAAACCCCTTCCTTGTCATCCAGAGATCCAAACACAAACATATGGTGAGATAAATATTTGTTTTCACAAAGGCAATGGAGCTATCATCTTTTATTTATGTACATTTACATTTGGCATTTCTCCTTTTTTTTTTTTTTTTTTTTTTTAAAGGAAATCTACAAAATCATCTTCTCAGAAAAAGGGTCAAGCTGGGGAGTGAAAAGGTGGTTCTTATTGTTATCAGTGGGTCTGCCACACATTGAGAGGTTATGTTGCTGCATAAGATTGCATTCCTCTGCTTTACTAATTGAAGCTTATATCACACATTTTTTTTTATTTGAGAGAAAACTACTGTAGGCAAAGGATAGGTAAAAATACTACACTGTTTTATTATTGCTCAGAAGTTTGTAGTTAAGCAACCGTTTCCTTTTTCGCGTTGCTTCTGTCGTGTGTGCTGCCAGAACCAGAGTGCCGTGGTTTTGCCCTGCTCTGGGACGGCTGTCGCAGCCCTCCCCAGCATCAGAGGCACCGCCAGTGCCACAGGCTACCTTCATTGCAGATTTTTCAGCAGTCATATACTGCTTCATCTGTCCCCACCATAAATAGATCTCTGCCAGACAATACATTTTTTTAAACCCCAATGGAAATTGCCATTCAAATGGAAGCAGTTTAATTTGAAGTTACAGTATATCGTATGAAAAAAAAGCCATGTTACTATTCTGTCAGAGTGTACTTTTCCATACCGTGGCAACCGTAATTGCCTCACGTCTCAGCTGGGTACAAGTCTTAGCCCACCTAACATCCAAACAGCTCAGACTGCTTCAGTTCATGTTCTCTAATACAGCATTTTCCCCAAGAAATAATTGCTGAAGTAAAATCCCTTAGAAATGCTTATGCATTTGCTTTGAAGTCTGGTTTGTGCAGCCTCAACAGCAGTGTTGGAGAAGAATGCATTTCTAGTTTTCATTAGAAAAGATAAAAGCTTGAATAACTGTGCTGTAGTAAAAGAAGTGGCCAGGACAGCAGGTCAAGGATTAAGAACTGGTGAAGGTAAAATTTAAAAAAGAGAAAATGTTCTTGGTTGCCACTATTGGGAGGAACAGATCAGAGAAAAATTAAATTGGTATGAGACTCAATTTGCTTTCTTACATATAAATCATCATTTATTATATTAACATATTGGGAGCAGAACTCTCTTTTTTTTTAATCCTCAGCAAAAGGAATAATACCTGTGAACAAAGCATTTATTCCTAGAGACAAGAGGAGGATCACTTTTGTAAATGTTCCTTGATTGTAAGGCTAGTGAAGGACCATTATTTTTATATAATTGTATCTCTGGCAAAAAGCACACCCTTCAACTTAATTCTACACTTGATCCATAATTTATGTTGAATGATGGCATATATTTTAAAATATGGAAGTTAAGACTTTTATGAAAGTTAAGATTTATCTAATTGTCCTTAACCTTTCCCTTCCTTTACTTACAGCAGGCAGGATGACAACATTGTTTTATTTTGTACATAGCAGACTACATAACTAATATTTGTCTTGTCCCCACCTCCAAACAGACTTACATGCTGCAGTCAAAATATCGAGCACAGTGTCATATTGTCTTGAGCATCAGCTTTCCCAAGTCCTGACTGACGTGATTTTCTAGCTGTAAAACCTATTTCCTGCTTTTTTCCTCAGGGCTTATTTTAAGGTAGTCAGCCTACAGAGTGTCTCAAACTGGAAAGATAAACTAGTCCGGAGCAGCATGTGGTGAATTGTACGAATGACAGAAGTTACCTGGGAAAATGTAGGATGTTTTAATTTAAAGAAGCCATGCTTTGAAAATGCTACCGGTAAACTTTTAAGGCCAGTGAGTTCCAATACGTGTTTTGTGACAGTAACAGAGCTATTGGCTTTTCTTATTATGGAGCAGCTGATCCAGGTTTGAAAACGTGGCCCTTTATTTGATGGAATTACTTTAATCCTTTCACATAAGGGAACAATTCTGCCAGTTCTGTGATTTTGATCTACTTTTAGACAGAGAGCCGCCTGGCTGCGAGGGGTACTGGTGTTAAAACGGAGGGTTTAGCAATTCCAGCTAATAGACACATTTCCCAGTAAAACTTGGCACGCAGACAGATGCTTTCTGGGAGTGATTCTGACCTTCTAAGGAGCTTCCCAGAACTGTCAGAGCCCAGCACCTTAGAAGATCTACCTGCGTTCGTTAAATTCAAGCACAATTATCAATAGCTCTAAGCCTATCTCTGAACTATGAAAAATTGGGATGAAAAAATGTCAGCTGGAAAACTTCAGTCCTCTCCTTGTTGCAGCCTCCAGCTGCCCAGCCAGACCAGCACACGGAGCCATGCAGGAGGAGAGCCTTGCAGTACTGTCTGGCTTTATGGAATGTGGAAGTCATCTCTGCATGTTTTTCTGCTCAAGTTGTTGTTGAGGTATTTGACCAAGAGCCATCCTCCACAGAATCAGCTAAGAAATGTTTTCTGGCTTTCCAAAGGGTAATTAGCGTTGGGCTGAGATTGTTACAGGCTGAAACGTCCACTTAGCTGACTGCAGGGGCTTCTGCTGTTCATTTGAACTCTGAAGACTGTCTGACTTTGGCAGTCTGAGGGCTAGCGAGGGAAGGAAGGAACCAGCAAAATGAGATGTTTACATACGAGCAGAAGTTGCCTGGGGCGACAAAAGCCTCTCTGTTTACTCTTTTGGCTAGTCTAAGTGGGAGATGCAGTCCCTTCAGCCAGTGAAGCTGACCTCTCTCCCCAGTGCATGTTCTGGCCAGCCTGAGGAGGACCGACAAAAGCCCTTCTGTGCTGAAGCAGCTCCTTCATGCTAGTCTTCTGGAGCCAGTGCTGCTTCAAGTGACTTCTGAGAGGGAAAAATGGAGTGGAAAGTGCTGTGTGAGAGAAGAAAATGGAAAGCAGCCAGACATTTCCAATGTGAATTTTTCTGTTTTCATACAGTCTTCATTGTCATAGTTTAACACCGAGCCTTTTGACTACAGAGAAAGTAGCGGAAGCCCCAAAATTTGCCACCATGAGGACTGAATATTGTGTGGCTGGAGCTAAGAGAAGAGTTAGTAACAACCTTCAGACATTTAGAAAATTAGTCAGTCCTCGTTGCTTGGTATCTGAATGATCATTCACAAATATTTATGAGGCCATGGTGACCTGCTGGATATGCTGATGATCTGATCTGCTCCAGATCAGATATGTGACCTTCATAAACTCGTCATATTTGCCAGTGCTTCAGATCATTTGTTTTGATTTAGTCATCAGTGCTTTTGAAAGAGATGCACATTAGAGGAAAAAAAAATTAGATGAAATCGCATGACTGAATAATACCTTGGCCTCATAATCACAACAGACATGTGAGAATTTTTTTCTCCTCCTCAGTCTGCGCTTAGGTATAAAATAATGTAGCACACAAGTTTTGTTGCTGATTTATAACTTGATAAAATGTCAACATAGTTTAAGCTGCCACATTGGTGGTTCAAAATCTCTTTATTCTAAATGTTGAAGGCCCACCATGGGCGCTGGCCTTTGAAGACTCCATCAGCTGTAATGCACAGATTGACAGCCTGACTTTGTTTTTCCTTGGATAATTTAAACAGGAGTTTGAGAATACTTCGTGTGCCAATTTTCTGTGTCACTTTGTTTATCTCATACCTCAAACTTTAAGGCCACATACAACATTGATTTATAGTATTTTACATACATTCATTGTAAATAAACAGCAGCTGTTTGAAGTTATTTCTTCTTTATAACTGGGAATTAAGATCAATTATAAAAGCTGACCCTTCTTTCTTTGAAAACAATAAGGGAAAGTCTCATTAACTTCTGGAGGAGTGGAACCAAGCTCTGTATAGTAACAAGTGACCCAGCTGTGTTCAGACTCATTGACCACAGGAGTAAGGGCAGACCTTTGCATGTCGGTTACCAAGTGATTAGTTTTACTTTGCTGTGAACCCTTGGTTAACAAAAGCTTACAGGCATGAGTACAGTTCAGAGTCCCTTGAGATAGTTCCACAGAGCAGCATTTTTCAGTCTTTCTCAGCAAAGAACAACCTAACTTTTAGGAAACTTCCAAACACTGCATCAAGCAGACTTGTTTACAGTTACCTATATCTATAAAGCAAAATTTTCCGCGTCCATTTACTTTTGTTTTTTCTTCTCTCCCTCATTTTTTTCTGTTTCCTCACTTACACACAAGGAAAGTGTCAAGGTCCAGGTCTGTGTGTTTTATTGCTGTCACTTCATAGATTACTTTTTGATGTTCTGTGGACCACTGGTGGCTCAGGGACCACCCAAGAGGGTGGCTGCCCTGGGACACCCAAAGTGGCAAGGGTGCCGGGGATGCCACCCTCGGTAAGGCTGGGCTGCTGCTCCTGTGCTGGATCTGCTTGGAAGCAGGGCTAGCCTCCTGCCACATGTGATCTGACATGATTTATGAACATAAGCATCAGCAGATGAAATAATTTCTGCCAGGTTGGCAGACTGAAGCCGTTCTTGTAGGTGGGAATGAAGAAACCCATGGCAAGGTATGTAAAACACGTTTTCTGTTTGCATACAAATACCAGTCATGGTCTAGCTCTGGGTAATCCCCCACTGATCACTGTATGCTACCATTCTTGTCATACAGTATTGATATTAACATAGCACCCAGGAACCCCCACCAGAGATTAGGACTATGCTGCATTAAATCTTGTTCAAACATTTAACAGAAGTTGGTTGTCGCACTGGGGAACTCCCAGCTGGGGTGGAGCAATCAAACCCAGGAATGGATACAGAGTGTTAGGGAGGGATGCAACAGTCTTTGCCTCAGCGTGCTGGCAATCAAAATGTTCTCAAGTTGTTTCTCAAATTCCATAACAGAGAGTTTTGAGGAGGATTTGGAAGTGGTCACAGTGGCTAATAGTTGTATCTTTCCAGCATTCAGCACAATGTGGGAGAAAGGATGAAAATGCACATTTAAAAGTCTAGCAAATGAAGCTGTATCAGTTCCTGATTTGAGATGAGAACAGGTGGTGCTTGTAATATGTGAAGAAACTTACTTTTCCTTGAAAGCATAAATAGTCACCATTAATCTGAAAACCCTTGGAGGGAATCAGTGGAAGGCAGTCAACAGGGAAAGTGAGTTGCTCAATGGTGGCATAGGAAGTGATCAGGGAAATTATTCAGGTGATTGTAACTGCAGAACACAGAATGCAGGAGCAAAGGTACATTTATAAAACCTAGAGAAGGAGATGTGGTAGTAGGGAAAAGCCCAGGATAAGGAGAGTTTCCACGACTGTTTTCACTGGATAAATGGTAAATACCATATTGGACACATTAAGCAAGAAAAATGTAGAAGACTTAGATGAAAATTGGATATAGTGACCTAGAAAAGAGTAGAGATCAGAAATGTGTAAGCCTGAATGTCAGGAAAAAAATGATGGTGTTGTGCATAGTAAATGTACAAATAATTTTAGAAAGGACTGCAGATCAAGAGCTTGATTTTGACCACTTTGAGATAAGGGCTTAGACTTCTGCAAGCTTCTGCCAAAGATGCACTCTAGAGTTTTAATTTGGACAGAAGGAACAAACTCTCTCCACCAGAGCCTTTATAAAGGTGCTTATTATTTCTGTATTTGAGAAGTACACTGTGGAAGATAGGGAATACAGTAAGAGTAGAAGAAAACTTGCAGCCTCTGCCACCCATCCTCAGACACTGGAGTGAGGGGAAAAGGACCTTCAGAGAGTGGAAATGGAAAAAGTGTTACAAACAGTAGAAGAAGAATGAGGGCAAAAAGTATCAGAGGCAAAAGCATCAACAAGGTGGAAAAGATAGAAACAGAGATCACAAGGGCTTCTGCCAGAAAGCTTTCAGGCTGAATCCATGGGCAACTTGATCAAAGGAAGTGGAGGATGTAGCGAGAGGAAAAAAAAAAGAAAATAAAAAAGGTAAGGTGTAGACAGTGAGCATCATTTTTGGTGAGCTGGATGGTAGAAGGAAGCATTGGGCAGCAGCTGGGAAGGCAAGTTGGGTTAAGGACGGGGTTAATGTTTTTTAAGGGGTCACTAACAAAAGCTTACGCACTGAACTCTGACTTGTGTGCAAGGAGAGCTTATCTAAACCAACCAATTAAGTAAAAATGGATTAAACGTTTCAGGAATTGATTGTACAGATGAGGGAGGTAGATAGCAGGTCATTTATACAAAGAGGAAATAAGAGAAAGCTCAAAATAGGCATTTGGGAAACTATAGCATTTTCCTTACCAGTTTATTGTCCTGCTTTTGCATGGAGTATATACCTTTCCATATTTCACCTGTTTAAAACAAAAAAAAATATATCGTAGGAATCAATTTTTTCTGGCCAAAAAAATGAATTTTTGATCAAGACGGTCAGAGTACCTAGGATGTGTGTGTCTAGTACGTGTGAAGGGGTAAGCTTTGAGTTTTTCCATGACCAATAATGACAGCTGTGTTTCTAATAATTTCACCAAATGGGACAGAGGGAATACAAGACATGTATTTCTTACTTCTAAATAAATTTGGCAGTGTAGTTTGTGTGCAACTGTCAATGAACCTTTGAAGATGACTAAACCTGCTTTTTCTGAACTTTTATGAAGCAGGAAACGCTGAGAACGGAGGCTCGTTAAGCTGCATTCCGTTGAACTGATGAAAGTCACAGAGAGGAAAAGTGTTTAATAATTGCTCAGCTCCTGTGGAAGGAGGTTTCTGCCAGGCAGCTGCTCCTGCGGGCTCTGACAGTCCTCGGCCTCTGCTGGAGGTGGTAACAGCAGGAAACCTTTCCTGTATTTCACAGCGGGGAGCTGCCCAGAGCAGGAAACGGTGCCCTGGGCTGGGCAGGGTGCCCAGGTGAGCTGTACCGCAGAGTCTGTCGCAGGGAGAGCCTCGCTGCTCTCCCGCTAGCACTGACCAGCGGAAGGGAGCATGTTTCCTCACACGGACCACCCGATACTTCTGGAAATGCGTGGCAAAACATCTTGTGAAGTGTTGAGAGCCTGTGTTACTTCCATTGTGCGGATGCCTAGCTGAACAAGAAAGCAATCTCTTTTGTAACAGTAGTGCATAGGCTTTGTTTTTTTTTTACCACAGTGCATAGTTTTAAAATCTGTTGCATCTGCAGGCAGCAAGTATATTCTTTTAACTACTATAGTCAGCAGTCCTCAGGCACCATGCACTGGTAGAGAGTGACTGAGATGAATGATCCACCACTGAAACCCTGGCAGAAAGATACACCGTTTACAGCAGCAGGCACTAGGTGCTCTGGGACTCACTCTGTAGGACAGCCCGCTCCTATGCCTCCCTCTCAGGAAATGAAATTCTTCTCTTTGACATTTCTATGCACTGGGCCACAACTGGGATGTGATTTCTACATGAACTTTTGTCTGTAGGTGTATCTGTCACATGCAAGAGATGTCTTGTGTTGCTTGGTTTTGCAAATACAGTAGCACTTGGTCCAATGCAAGCTCTTAATCCCATTGTTTTCATCTCTTGTATTTGGGAACAAATACAAACATATATAGCTCACATATATATAGGTCACATATATGTATATATAGATCACAATGGGCCACAAAACCTAATTATGAGTTTGTATGTTTCCGAAAATCAGTACTGAAATGCTGATTTAGTCTGGCTTCATGGTTTTAAGGAGTGAAAAGAAACCTTCTTCCTGAGATCAGTCTGAGTGGTGCAATTAGACGCTTCAACTCTGTTCCACGGAAAGAAGGCATTTGATGCTCCCACCTGGGTCAGAATGTAGCCTTCAGTCACACAGTTAATATTAATATACTGTTATAAACTCTAAGATGGATTTACTGAGTTTTGATTTCATCAAATCATAGTCACTTACGTTGCAAGGAACCTTGGGAAAGCACACAGTCCAACCTGATGCACAAAGCAGAATCAGCACCAAATTTAACCAGATTGCTCAAGGCTTTGTCTAGTCCGGTACTGAAAACCTCCTAGGAGAGAAACTTCACAGAATCTCTGGGAAACCACGCCAGTGCTTAAATATACTCAGTGAAATAATTTCTTCCTTATATACAGTCAGAATATACTGTCTTCCAGTTTATGACCAGATATCTCCATCTTCTGTGTATCCTCCCCATAAGGCAGGCTGCGATTAGGTGCCCCAAAGTTGCCCCTTCTCCTGGAGGAGCAAGCCCAGGTCCCTCAGCTTTCCTCACAGGTCATGCACTTCCATCCCCTGACCACCTTGGTGGTCTCCACTGGGTTTGAACATGTCTATTAACATCTTCTTGTACAGGGGGGACAAATATGTTATTGCAAGCACAGCCTAATGCATGGTGAGTAATTGAGGCCCTCTCTTGATGTCCACAGCCCTTCAAAGATGGCAGAGAATGGCCTCACACTGACACCAGTTGGTCCCTCTGCACCCTCGCATACAGCTCACCAGCCCCATGGACTTCTGTAGGTCAAGATTTCTTGAGAGATTGCTGACTCAAACCTTTCCTCTCCTCCAAAGATCTGTGGCGGATGCTGTTTTTCATGACATTAGCTTTGTTTATTTCTCTGTTGTTTTTTTTGAATTCAAAAATTCATTTCAGTTGGGGAAATAAAAAAATGAGGAAGGAATTTCAGAGAAGCCAAAACATATTTGACTGTTAAATTCAAAACAAAATGTTCCATAGAAAAGAAAAGTTCTTTTTCCCATTTAGTGGCATGAATACATGATTTTTGTTTTAATACTCTCATTTTTGGTGAGGGAACTGGAGCATATTTCATTTAGGATTGGCATAAAGTAGACATTTTTATTTGGCCATTATCCTCTTTGGCCAGGTTTGTTTGCTTGATAATTTCAAAGTGATTTGAGTTCTGAAATGCTGAAAATCAGGCTGCGTTGTCTGTGGGTCAGCTTTGCCTTTCACTGCTTTCTGAAAATCTGGAAATGTGTTTTTGATAGAGAGAGGATCAGCTCCAAATCATAAAATTCAATAACCCTTCAAACTTTAGGGAATTCAAATTGCCAACCAGACTTCAATCCTGAGTTTGGTAAATGTCAACACCGTTCCTTGGGCAGTGAAGCGGGGTGAAGGAAGAAGTGTTAAATAGGATGGGGAGCTGCCTTAATTACTTGAGATGGGGAGCTGCCTTAATTACTCAAATCAATTTATTTTTTTTGCCAGGAGATATTTATTTCAGGAACACTTGGTTATTTCATATCTTGTGACACTGCTTAGCCTTCTAATCTGGTGCTTTGGTCAGATGGAGAGAAGCAAAAAGACAGTTGTTGATTAAACAGCATAGATGTTATAATGTGACTGCAAAAATGCCAGAAAGTTGTCCCATTTGCACTCATAATTTATAAGTAATCTAGAAATATGCTTTGAGGCAGTGACTTCATCTAAAAAGAATTATGAGTTCAAAGTGTATTAGTGTACGGCTGCTGAATACGGCTTGGCATTAAGGGTTTCTTCATCAGCAGTAATTGGATTGAATTACCTGCAGTGAAATATGAGCCCTTTGAGGAAAAACAATTCTTGTCCTGCTGGCTTTAGAAGCATAAAAGGGAGTGGCGGGAAAGGGAAAAAAGGCAACAAGAGGCAGTGTTCAGATAGTTTAAGGGAGAATAAGAGTGAGTTTCAACACACTGTGGGTATGAAATCATTGCCAGGGAGTGGTGAGAAGGGGCAGCCTTTGGGGTGGAAGGGGGTTTTTACTGTCAGACCTCCCGGGTGAAGAGCAAAGCCCAGGCAGAGCGTGACGTTGCAGCACAGCTGTCAGCTTGGGCACAGAGGGGACGGGAGACTGGCGGGGTCAACGGGACATCTCGGACCCTGCGAGCCACCTCCGCGTACAAGGGGAGAGCAAGGCAGGACAACCCGGGCTGGTGGGCAGAGCGGGGAGAGGAACGAAACAGCATCAGGATGGTGCTGGCACAGTTCTTCAGGAGGTTGAGGATGCCTCCAAATTCAGAGTTACCCACTGCCTGGAATAAGGGACATTGATGAGACAGGGTGGCTCTGTGGATCAGCATTTGCAGTCCTCCCTATTTGCAACCTATATTACGAAGCTTGCGTAGTTTATGTGAAACCAGTAACACGATGTCATTTCTCGTGGATTTGCTTTATGTACCAAAAATATCTTCTAAACCACTCCCCAAACATCCCCCCAAATATCCTTTGTTTGATGGTTGGGTTTTTTTCTGAGTGAAATCTTAGAGTCTGTATTTGTTGCTCAACTTTACTACTGTGCTTCACCGATGAACAGAAACAAACCCCAATCAGCAGCTTTGTGGTGCCTCTTGATTACTATTTGAGACAGCTGAGGGCATGAACTGTGTTACTGGCGTACGAAGATTGAAAAGATGAGAAGGAAATATCCTTTCTAATAAATTAATGTTACCATAGCAGCAGCTGTAAAAATGGTTGGGGTGACCTGAGTAGCAAGTTTTCACTCAGTCTCTAGCCACAATGTAACCTTCCAGCAAACAACTTAGATATTGCTAAACAAAGACACTGGGTATGTATAGATCCAATGTGCATAGAAAAAAGTATCTCTGCATAGAGCTCCACCTCGCTAGCTGCTTACCATTCACGTAGTACTGACAAAGGGCAGGACACACAGCTTGAATAACCCTGCTCGAGAGCCGCTGTGACAGCCTCTTCTCTTGAATTGTTTTAACCAAGGAGGAGCTGTGGATGAATGTGCCAGTGTGCTCCTGGGCATGCCCAGCTCCAATCCCTTCTCACCACCCTTGGTAGCCCCTGTGGGTTACTGCAATTTTATGTGGCTAGTCATGCTTTTAATCTAGGAGTATGATTGCTATCATTTAACTAAGTATTTTTATTACCCTGGACATTTTTTTGCACTGTAAAAGTCTGACACTTTGTGCATGAAATATATCTTTTCAGGAAAGCCACCAGCCTTTTCTGTCATGCGTGTTTGTATGTTACTGACAGGAATTTCATTACCTGTATGTTGACACATAGAATGGTTTAGGTTGGAAAGGACCTTAAAGATCACTTAGTTCCCACTCCCCCTGCCATGGACAGGGACACCTTCCACTACATCAGGTTGCTCAAAGCCCCATCCAACCTGGTCTTGAACACCTCCAGGGATGGGGGATCCACAACTTCTCTTGGCAATCTCTTCCAGTGTCTCACCACCCTTACCGTAAAGAATTTCATCCTAATACCTAGTCTAAATCTAACTTTTTTCAGTTTAAAACCGTTACCCCTCGTCTTATCACTACACTCCCCGATAAAGAGTCCCTCCCCATCTTTCCTGTAGACCCCTTTTATGTACTGGAAGGCCACTATAAGGTCTCCCCAGAGTCTTCTCTTCTCCAGGCTGAACAATCCCAACTCTCTCAATCTGTCCTCATAGAAGAGGTGCTCCATCCCTCTGATCATCTTTGTGGTCCTCCTCTGTACTCGTTTCAACAGGTCCATGTCCTTCTTATGCACGCAGTACTCCAGGTGGGGTCCCATGAAAGCAGAGTAGAGGGGCAGAACCACCTCCTTTGACCTGCTGGCCATGCTTCTTTTGATGCATCCCGAGATTCACACTAACTTAATTCTTTGTGTAGCTAAGCATCTTATTTCATAATGCCACACACAGTGTCAGTTAATTCTGACAACCTGATGTTGTCAGAACATCTTGAGGCTTTTGAATGATGACATCGAGTCTTGTGCACGTATTGGTCGGTGCAGGAAACCCTGTGAGTCTTTATTTCCAAATGACACTGTGGTATTAAATGATTGGCAGAGGTGAAGGCAGGCTGTAGAACAGAGGTTATGAAAAATCATTAAATAAGACTGATAGTTGCCTGCTACATGAAAATCAATGAATAATGCTCATTGATGTAATTTCTCTCCATTTCCTGCAATTTTCACATTGAATATTGCAACTAAACCACATAGCCAAAAACCTTACTCGTACCAAAAATACCATTCCATGAAGCTTCATCACACTAACTGTGTATCACATGCCTTCTTTTCTGTCCATAATTTGCCTTTTTCATCTTTTAAAAACTCCCTAAAAAATTATGCATTCTGGCTCCTAGCGATTCCTGTTTGAAATACTGAATAGTAGCTGTTAGACAGGCACTGTGAATGTGCAAGAAGTGCCTCTGTAAGTCCAGAGATAAACAGCAGAGACAAATTTGCCCTACAAACACAATATCATTTTGAAATGAATGTCCATTAAGTTAGGTGAAATCATATTTAAAGTGTTTGTCTTACTAAAGGGTGTTGCTAAAGAGGCCAGCTTGGTGGTAGCTGAGCACCCTAACTGTTTCTTCACGTATCTCAGTTACTTAATTGGAAATGGTTTGATTCTTGCAGGGCACACTTACAAGTACTGTGGCTTGGGAGTATTAATTTATTTGCTTGTTTTACGTCTGAACAACAGTTTCCCAGGGAACCAAGTACGGTTTTTTGTGTGGAAAAAAGAGAGAGGAGCACAGAGCCCAGCACAGAGCACTGATGGGCTCCTGTTGGAAGTGGAGCTGGCCATACTCCTGTTGTACGACCTATTGTAAGATCCTGGTTTCAGCTATTTGTAACTTTGTTGAACTGGAATAACTTATGTTGAAAATTTTTTCAAGTGATGCATTTGGAAAAATCTATCCCACATTTTGTAGTGGTGTGGACATAAACAGTGAAACATAGGAACCTCCAGGTTAAGTGATACTGGGGCCACGATTCTTGGACATACACCATCAATTCCTCTTACTCACAGTTTGTAGTAATCTGGATCTTGCCCTGTACGCCTTAAGAGTGCACCCCTTTTTGAAAATTGTGCCTCTACAAGTTCTATGACAATGAGGTGTTTGATTATCCAGCTATGGTTATCTAAAGTGGCTGGGGTGCAATTTCTCCTCAACAGAGGAACTGTTGCATAAGGGAAGATTTTTTTTCCTGACAATTAGAAATGGTAAGTAGAACTGTGTATGATCTGTAATGAAACCAAAACTGTTTCCACATTACAGCAAGAATGACACCACAACTCCTAATTCAGTCTTAAGTTTTGTTGAGGTAATACTTTTTTGACTAAGAGTTATTTTCCCACTACAATGTTTTTGTCAAAAACTAGGAGACCCAGAAACTAACCTTGTGTGTTTGCTGTTTAGATTTTTAGAAAATAACAACCTTTCATCTCTGGTCTCTCTGTCATCTTTTTAGCTTGATTTTGCTTCCTGTTTTAGCCTGAATTCTTCCATCACACCAAGGAGGAGCTGAGGAGGTGGGATTCGGCCCATTCATTGAGGCCTGCTTGCTTGTGCTGAACGTGGGACAGGGAAAGTAACTTTGCAATTTGATTAATTTTCATAGAACATACTTCACTTGCAGACTGAAACCAGCCAGCAGCAGGGACTTCACAACTTTCCTCAAACCTAAACTTGCAAATATCCCATGATAGGTATTTACTCTTTTCATCCAGCCCCACATGGTATTTGGAGGTCATCAGAATACATTCTCCATGTGAGAAATTGTCCAATCTTGTCACGGCTTTGGCACCAGCACTTCCCTTTCTGTCAGGTGTGATGCTCTCTTTGCATCAGGACAGCTCTGCAGGTCTTGTGCAGTCTATGGGGCGCACACTGGAGAAGACCTCTGGTGCACGTAGGAAGCTGTGACCATGGGTCACTGGGTCCATATGAGTGATGACCTTCAGATAACCAATCTCAGAAAGAGGATCGAGTTGAAATTCTGATAGAATAAGTCCCACATCTACTGTCTGAGCCTCGAAAACTTTTAACTTGCTTCAGATGGGCAATCTGATCAAGGATTACCAAGGAAAAAAGAGAAGCAAATACTGTCCTGTTCTACAAGGCATCTTTCATCAGTTTTGTCAATAAAACATGATAAATGTCCCAAGAGCCTATTTTCAAGCAAGACAATAAGTCTTTTGGAAATCCACTGTAGTATTATTTGAAGTAAGAGTTTTGTGAAAAGGGGAGTCAGTATAGGCAATAAAAAACTTGCCCTTAGTTTGTGTTTTTGTTCATTTCTTCTTTCAGGAAAAAAACGTCTGACACAAGCTAACACAACTTTAACCATGACTTCTATATTTTCAGGGATTAAGCACCTGAAGAGTCAGAATGATTCAGCGTTTCCAGAGGAAGAAGAGGGAGTCAGTGAAAGGGAAGAGGAGTGGAGCCATTAAAGAGCGTGGAGCTGCCTTGGGCCTCGTCATGGAAAGTAACCGAACTGCGCAACCATGCGTGCGTCCGACCATTTGCCACTGCTTGTGTTCCCACACCGCAGCACTCGGCGTGCCGGTGGTGCCAGGGCTCCCCGGGGAGCACCCTCGGCTGGGTTTTACAGCCACCTGCAAATGTCTTCTGTGATCCTTATACCCGAAGATAAAAGTTATTTTAAAGTAATTTTTCTTTCATTTTCTATGACTTAGAAATGTAATTTGCAAATGTGTTAGCAACCTGACATCAGTACTGCCAGAGCTTAACTACTGCGTGAGCTGTACTCTAAGACCTGTTGTAAATAAAACTGATTTAAAAACTACAAAATAAATAATATGTTCATTTAGACAAGATTGTATATTGTACAGTGGGTTTGTCTAGCATGCAGAGAAATGTTCATATAAAATAATCCTTTCAGTTAAGGGCAGCTTTTACCAGTATTGTTAGAGTTACTTACATTAATGTAGATAGAAAAAAAGTAAGCAGAGATGACACTCAGTCTAGCGAAGAAGGATGCAAAGACGTTCTTCCCTGTGTTCCTTGGATATGCAACGCTTAAAGTACTTGTCTTGCTTGTAGTCTGAGGCTGCCTAGTCACATCAGCCAAAACGATTTCTCTTTGTGCAAGATCATTGTTGTCTGGAGGCATTAGGAAAAGTTTCGATATGGGAATCAGAGGAAACACAGGAGTGTGCGGGACCGTGAGCAGGGTCCCACGCACCAACTGAGCCATGGGAAATGCTGATACTCACCTCTGTTGCCTGCAGCAAGTCCAGAGCACAGCCTTCTCTGAGGAAGAGGGGCAGACTACTCTGCCTTTGTCACAGTTTCAGCCAGTAAATGGCAGTATATCAAGCTGCAGCAATTTAGCTTGTGTCTGAGCCCTAGGGATTTTGGTTCAAGCTTGGCATGGTTCATACCAACATTTTCGTTTGCTAGACCACCTGCACTCTGTAGCATAAAATGAAATAAAGTGGAGAAGCAAAACCATGTTTCTTCAAAGTCACGCTTGGCAGAGCATTTCCTTTTTTATCAATGGCTAATTTTTGAACCAATTCACTGTCATTTTGTAGTAACTCTTTGCCTTTGATACAAAGGTTTACCCTCGGTTTAGCTTTCCACTGCTATATGTCTCTTTTAAAGGGCTGAGCTAGCAAACAAAAAAACCAAAAACCCCAATCAGGAGATGAAGTGTATGAAAACACAGAGTCTTTTGTCTGTGCCTTGCATAGTGGTTTCTCTCTCAATCTGAGCTCTTCCATGAAAACCTGCTGAGAACAGGATCTGTCAACAAGTGTTTCTTTATATTTGGGAGCCATCTTTTTGCCCTCCATCTGTATCTCTGTATCTGTCCTCTTTGTTGCCATTTTCTGTAGAAACACTGCAAACAGGATCTGTGACTCCAGCTCAGCATGGGTGTGCAAGACAGACTAAAACAAGGACTCTTCAGTTGTACAGAAGCAGCTACAGAACTTGGGGGACTGAGAGCTTTTTACGCCACAAACAACAAAAAGAAGGAAGTGACCCTTCAGAAAACATCTGAATGGACCAAAGTTAAGACTGGAACGGTAGCAAGAAGAGCTGGGCTCTGGTCCCAGCTTTGCCACAGCTTTGCTTTCGCACATGTAGTCACTCATTGCCACGGTACTCCCACTTGTAAAACAGTCATTGGTGTTTAACCTCGCACCATCTATCTGTGTTGCTAGTTAATAAAGTGCTTTTGATATTAATGGCTTTTTGCTGGTTATTACTACCCGTAGGGCAGATGAGGACTGTCTAGGATTTATGGGCAAATGAAAAAGTAACAAACACTTTGGAATCTTAACATTTCAAAGGCAGCACAAAACACCTGGTAAGAGCTTGGAGAATTCATCACTGAACAACACCCTGTTTCAGGATGACTGGTGGACTTGAGGATGATTACGTTTTATAAATAATAGGAAAAAAAAAGGATAGATTTAGTTTGAACTGGATTTGAGTTTTTCCAGGATTGTTACTGCAGCAATGAGAGGACAATTCTGTTTTACAGCTGTGATCTGGATGAAACATCAAGGGCCGACAAGAGCCTCAGACAGCCACGCCAGTATTTAGATGTGTCTCAAAATCCAGGTCTTATCATCTCCCCACCTCTAAATATTCCAGCTGTGTCTTATAACTTTAAAAGCCTGTTGCTTTCTTTCTTTCTTGACCCAAGGTTATGCAAGCAGCATGTCTGAGTACAGGAACAGACTGCTCCTTTCTAGCACAGAGACAGGACTTGCTGCAGAGATTTTACTATAATTTTACTATTTTACTATATTTTTACTATTTTACTAATTTTACTATTTTACTTTACATCCTGACATCATTTGCTGGTGGGATCTTATCTGAAGGACAGTCAGGACGCACATTTTTTCATGTATCAGATATTTTTAGCTTAAAAAGGTAAGCAAACCTTGTTTGTCTGATCTTCCACTTGTGAGGCATACAGCAAGTGGAGCTATAAGGAAGGAATCAGTATAACAACAGAGCCCAGAAAAAAAGTGCTTGTCATGAAGCAGAGCTGAAGCACTGCAGTGAATTGTCAGTGAACCCCATGATAGGAATGTCTTGGTGTGGGGAAATCAGAAAGGAAGGTCAGAAAAAGCAGTCTGCTTACTAAACTAGGTCTTTTCTGGGTTTTGGCACAGCCTCTGACATTTAAAACAGCAGCCCTAAATAGAGAGCTTCTCATATACTTTGGTGGGTAATTGAAAGCTCTGGTTGTCTCCCAGCTTGGTGAGATCCATATAGGTACACTGGAATGATGTAGCTCTCTGTGGGAGTCAGTGGTCAATCGTTGGTGCCTGATGTGTGTATGTCACCAAAGCACCAATTAAAACAAACAAAAAATCCATTAATTTTGTCTTTTGTTTTAGTGTAACTGAATCAATAGGGGATTGAGAAAGTAGATAAAAAGTTAGTGAACACCAAGTGTCTCAAAGAAAATGCCAATATGAAAATACCTTAAAGAAAAATTGCAATGACATGTTCCCTGTTCGAGCTGTCTCCTCTCACAATACCTGCTCCTGCTGGGGAGCCTTACAGGTTTGGTGGAAGCAGGATTTTTAGAGATGGATTGTGTTGGTTCATTTTCCACAAACAGGCTGACAGAAAAAGAAAGCAGAGAAAACCCACCCAGGCAAGTAATGAACACAGTTCTTTCCTAATGAGCAACTCTGATCTGTGTCTTTTTCCCCTTCCCTCCTCCATGTTTTTAAATCTACCGCCTTTCCATGCTGTGGTATGGTTGTTCTTGCTTTCAAGGTATTGCAGGAAATGTTATTTGCAGAATTGAAGAGAAGCTGTCTCCTCGGACTGATCTCAGTCTTTTCCCAGTATCCCTTAAGTCATTAAAGTACAGCGGTTTAAAGGCGTTTTGTTGTTGCATTTTACAGCCTTGTTTCTTTTTCTTATGCTATTCTTGTTATTCCATGGCAGGTTCTTCCCTTCAGAGAGATTTATCGAGACACTGTGCTAATAAGTTATTTGGAAAAATTCCATGGGTTGACTTACAGATTGGTATATGTTGTTTATTCTCCAGGTGAAAACTAGGTTATACTTAAATAGATACAAGTAAGAGCCAAGATTTAAAAGCCCTTTATACAGCATAATTTCCAATGAAGTCAGAGGATTTTCACTTGAGAATGGCCACAGGTTTTGGCCAATAGCATACTTTCTTTTGGGGAAATATGATACGTATCAATTTAATTACTGAATTTCTTGCATTTTTTTCAGATTACCATAAATGCTGTTGAAGTCTTCAAAGACTACCCCACTGTCTTTTCATAATATCATTATTTGTCCCCAGTAAAGTAAGCTGAAAAATCACCATTAGTTCTTGCACTGCTCATAATATTGAACCAAAACTACTACGTTCAGCACCATTGTGTTGAGTTTGAGGCGGGCCTGCAGGCAGAGGTCCTGCTGCCCGTGCTTGGGCCAGGTGTCCACGGTCCAGGCTGGTCAGTAAGGAAGGGACTTTCAGTCCTCCTGCACTTCCTCCAACAGACTACAATACCGAGGGCCAGATCAGTGGCAGCTTTTGCTATTTAAAAAATTTATTTATTGTATTCCATAAGACAAACTGTTGGGTGGCTGTCCAGGCTCTCTCCAGAGCTGGTCTGGGTAGGATGCAGTGCTGTGGGTGGCTGGGGAAGGAGCTAAACGGGGTTCCTTCAGGCTGCAGTGCTGCTTTTGTACGAGCCTAGCAGCTGGCACCGGACAATGAAATGTCCCTAGCTCCGTGCAGGGTGCCCCTCTCATTTTCTCTCTCTTACAGATTGAGACACAGGGTTTTTTATGAGTGACCTTATTCCTGCAGTACATAAGGCATCATCTATCCTTTAGCCCTGGGGGTACAATGTAGGGGCATATTTAAAACATGCTCTCCCTAAAGCTCCCCTTCCTTCCTCTCCTATGGTATCCACATTGGTACTTAGGCCCATAGCTGTTCTCTTTCTCTTTTTTTTTCTTTTTTTTTTTCTTTTTTTTTTCTTTTTTTTTTTTTTCTTTAGCAGCTCAGTGCAATGGTGAGTTGTAGTAAGAGTTTTGGTTGTTCTGTTGGTTCCTGATGTGTGCAATTACATTTTACTTTTTCACGCAGAGCATTATACTTGGCAACAAAGTGGATGCTAAATGTCTCCAATGCTTTGCTGTATTCTCTCCTTTATCCTCCAGTGAGAACAGCAGCACTTTGGGCAAATCTCAAGCAAGATATTTGTGCACCCTCTGCTGAACCTCAGGCCACTCAGTAACATGCTACTAATCTCTGGTTACAGCAGAGTTGGCTAATGGAGCTTGTACAAGTCCAATATCTATAGAAGGTGTATTTCTACTATAGGGTTTTTTGAGGTTTTGGTTTGTTTTGTTTATGAAGTGGTCTGGGCTTTTTAGGGCAGGAAGAATATCTTGTACTACTGCTAGGCCAAATAGACTCTGTTTCAATTTTGTAATGATTCATTTGCTTTGTATATACTGACCCTTAGTGGTAAGCTGAGATTTAAATTGTACTGCCAAGTTTCTAGATTTTGCTTTTCTCTTTGGCCCAACTGTTCAGAAAATGGCAGGAATATTTGCTGTGCATCAGGATAGTCTATCTATGTAAATAGCCCACACTGTCTTCAACAGACATAATAGGCATGTTAAAATAATGATGACAGGTGTTATTAGCTCTTCTGAAGGGAGGGCTGTGGGAAGCGGGGGTGTCGAAAGGTTATTCCAAAATGCAAAACAAAAATGTTGGCATTGAGAAGCAATACTCTCCACATAATGAGAAACAAATAAGAACTCAGTATCTGGCACTAACGAACACCTCAAGCTAACTGTGGAACGAGTATTAATTAGGTTTCCAAAATAGCATCTTTCTGAAAAGCAGCTGAGGTGTAATATTGCTCCTTATTAATCAAAGCAATGGGACAATGTGAACTCTGCAAAAAATAAATGGTTTGCAGATGGCTGTGTGCACCTTTAATAATGACAGAAGAACACAAGTTACAGCTTTAAATGCCAGAGAGCCTTTCTGCATCTTCTCCTTTTCAGAGAGCGATATTTGCAGTTTTCAAGGCAGTGAGGAAAGTGTGTTGGTTTCTTATTACATTTTCCCTGCAGCATAAATTCTGTTGATGTGCTTCCCTAATCATGCTAATTATACTGCCATATGTTGCTCTCATCTTTCTTTTTCTCTCCTAATGGGACATAGATTCTCTCTTTTGAATATGTCATTTGTTTATTACATTTATCAAGGGTTTTAACATTATATGGAACTTTTAATTGCTTTTTTAAACACTCAGCAGATTGAATATTAAAAACAGACATGAAGGTCAATTATAAATAATATTTAAATTGCTCATGCCATTTTTATTCTCTAATTTACTGGAAATATCAACTCTGTATCCCTGCTCCTGTACCAGCTATTTTCTTGAGAACACACACATGTCCCCCAGAACTACTCTGGCTACAGTCATAGTTCTGCCCTACTGCAAACCACCTTGTGACTAACAGCATAGAAGTCTTTCTCAGACAAGAATGCTAAAATAAAGATGCATTGTGTGTCATATTACAATGCTTGACACAAATATGCTGCCATTCATTCCAGTTGAGAACTATTTCACAAAGGGCAACTCTTTCCCAACCAACCTAGTGCCTTCTATGACGGAGTGACTACATCAGTGGACAAGGGAAGAGCTACGCATGTTGTCCATCTGGACTTCTGTAAGGCCTTTGACAGAGTCCTTCACAACATCCTTCTCTCTAAATTGGAGAGATATGGATTTGATGNAAAGAAGCATGGCCAGCAGGTCGAGGGAGGTGATTCTGCCCTTCTACTCCGCTCTTGTGAGACCCCACCTGGAGTACTGTGTCCAGCTCTGGAGCCCTCAGCACAGGAAACACATGGACCTGTTGGAGCAGGTCCAGAGGAGGGCCACGAAGATGATCAGAGGGCTGGAACACCTCTCCTGTGAGGAAAGGCTGAGAGAGCTGGGGTTGTTCAGCCTGGAGAAGTGAAGGCCCCAGGGAGACCTTATTGTTGCCTTCCAGTACCTAAAGGGGGTTTATAAGAAAGATGGGGACAAGGGGTAATTGTTTTAAGCCAGAAGAGGGAAGATTTACACTAGGTATAAGGAAGAAATATTTTGTGATGAGGGTGGTGAAATACTGGAACAGGTTGCCCAGAGAGGTGATAGATGCCTCATCCCTGGAAACATTCAAGGTCAGGTGGGACGGGACCCTGAGCAACCTGATTTAGTTGAAGATGTCCCTGCTTACTGCAGGAGAGGTTAAACTAGATGACCGTTAAAGGTCCCTTCCAACCCAAACTATTCTATGATTGTATGAATCTACTGGAGTACTCCAAACAATAAAGGCAAAAGTTCATTTCTGACTCGAAAGATAAACACAGTTCTCTCTCAAAGGAGAGAGGTTTCAGTGAAAAGGAAGTACAATTTTTATAAGAGAATTTAAGGTGCCTTAAAGTTGAGTAGTGCTTTTTACAGTCTTTAGACCCTCAGAGTACCCTCCACTGCAGAAAACAAACAGTAAACCAGCTGAATACAGAGAAAGCAAGAGACAACCAATTACTATCCAATTATCAAATTAATTCCTCGTATAATGACACCGACTCTCTTGGCTTTCATGCAATTGCATTATAGGTGAATTTGACCCTTTGGCTTGTTGAATTTGAATGAAGATAATCATATCAGGCTTTATACAAATAAATAGCAAATACTTTCATGTTATTTGATGTGTGTTCATGGTATTATGAGACAAGTCCCAAAGTCTTACTCTAATGAAAGTCCTTCTTGCAGGTTCAGGAGTGTTGCTTGTAAAGTGCACCAGCATTAGGCCCTGAGTGGTGATGAGAGAGCTTTATAACTACCGTCCTAACAAAGTGAAAAAACACCTAGTCTGCTTAACTGTGTTCCAGTTCAAGGCCCAGATTTTATCTACCATTTTGATTTTGACCACCTTATTTTTGTATAAATTTGTATAACTTCAGGTTTGTATTGCATGATCATTAGATACGATCATTATATTATCTATACAGGATGTCACAAATGCATAAAACTTATCAGCTTTAAAGTTACGTATAATGTAATTTGTCAGAAAAGCATTTTTGGTTAAGATATTATCTATCCAAGCTCAGCTAAAGGAAAGTTCTCCAACAGCTCTCCACAAAAAGGCTATAAGCAAAGGACTTGCCTAAGCACAAGCGAAGTATTTTGCAGCAAAGTTCAGCCCAAAATAGTTAAAATCCCAGTTTTTATAAGAGATTTTTCACATTTGTAACTTCGTGGTTATGACTTGCTGCTTTGTTCCCAGGGGACTACTTAGACATTCACAGTTTGATAAAACTTCTGAATGTTTGCCCTGGGACATGGAAACGTGGTCCCTGGAGACCTATTAAATAATTAAATGACCAGGAAAGTAAAATTATCCCAGGGACGTGGCCTAAATGTTTGCATAGTGTGTTTGACAGAGGACACTCTTCCTTATAGTATTCAATGCCATTTCTGCTCATTTTTCCATATCAGTTCTCAAAGATGTGATTTTTCAAAGAATGATTTAAAAGTGGATGCACTCCCCTCTCAGACAAACCTTTTTCTGCTAAACTATAGTAAATTTAAATCTCTTTAAGTTGCTGTTGAAGAATGTCAGTCATACTTACATTTTCCTCTTTCACATGTAATAACTGTATAGTCTGTTACAAATACACATTTTAGACGCTTACTACTGGGGATCTTGATTTATTTATTAATTTGAAGTTATTTTGGTCACAGTAGTGGTTTCTTTGACTTCTGGCATCTATAAAACAGAAGAAGGTCCTTTGCACATGTAGCTGGGATAGCATCTGGGAAAAAGGAACTGCAAAGAATGTGATATAAAGTAGTCTTGATATATTTCCATCATGTACCTTGTTAGGACTTGATATGTTCCTAGGTCAATGGGATTCTTTCCATCCACTTCCAATATGCATAGGAAGGGGCCCCGTTTACTTGCTGCTCCACTGAACTTGGATGATTAAGTTTACACCATGCCATGGAGGTGCCTCTGAAAGTCATACCCTTCCTGAAGAACTGTTGGTAACACGAACAGTCCCAGTGACTCTGTCAACACCAACCTACAGTAAGAATTTTTGGGGGTAAACAAATGTTCTATTGGTTATGGTTTTCTTCATGTGAGGGCTACTTTAGCAGTAAAGACTAAGAATGCAAGACTCACTTAAAGAAATTATTTTCAAGAGTGCTATGAGGATGCGAATGAGCTTGTACAGCAAACTGGCACAGGTATGGGAAAAGTGTGGATTCACAAGCAGGTGATAGGGTTGGAAACAAAGATTTATGCTCTGTCACGTTTCAAAGACAACCATACACAAATCAGCAAACATGCTTCGGGAAAGTAAATCTGTAACTAACACTCAGAAACTTCACGATCCTTGCCCTCAAATCAAATTTATTTGGGAATATCATCATAGGAAATACGGACAAATACAGCAGAATAAAAACACACAGTTGTAGATTGCCTTGTTGAAAATTAAATAAAAAAATACTGGCTAGATCATAACCCATAACAATATTACTTAATATATCTGTCAGATATCTCAAGATAAAAATACAAAATAAAACTCTTGAGGGCTAATCTATAGCTACAGCTCCTCAGTGTGCTCAATGCAGGGGTACATGCCCATAATGCTGTGGGAGAGATGCATATACAAACACCATTTCTTATGGCCCCATGCAGTGTTTTGGTAGCGCAGCCTTACAGGTTTCAGAGATAAACTATTGTTGAGGGAGAGGCCCTCTCAAGAAGCCTTTCTGCCATCTGAATGCAAATTTCACCCGTGGTCAGAGCCTTAACTAACATGTGTTGGCTGTATCGGTCTTCTCCACCAAAGAAAATTTCTCCTCATCCAAACAACACACTAAGCTTTGGGTCATGTCCAGGTAAAATCTTGCTAAGAATAAAGGAAGAAAGAAAGAGAATCAGCTAGCATTAAAGAAAAACTAAGGACTCTTCTTGTATTTCAGTAACATCTACCACAGTGATTAAAACTGAATACAAATGAGCAAATAGGTTTTTTTATACACAAATCACATTTCTATATTAACGAATGAGTTCTGCAGGCAATGAGTGCCTCCTGCGAGATCAGGAGCTCCTTTTAGTTTCTGCAATTGGAGATCCTGGTGCCGGCTATAACAACAGGACACTGAGAGCTCCACAGGGTGCTCTGAGTACTCTGCAGAATCTGTTACAATCTCTGCCTGTATTTCCAGAAGAAAATTCTTGCAGAGTATATAAATCACACTGGGATAGGGACACAGAAATAAAAGTCAAGTTCAACTATGGCAAAAGTCTGAAATTGAAAATACAATAAAAACATTAAATTCTGATTGCTCCAGACTTTCAGTCTCAGTGAATCCTAAATTACAATGTTGAAGAACACTCTGCAACAAACAAATACCTAACTGGCCTAGTTTTTAAAGACATCAGTCATCTTCTGTTCTTTTCAAATTTGGTGGAAACTGCAGATGCTCAACGTATCTGAAATAAGGTCCCGAGTTCTCAGATCTTAAACAAGAAGATTTTTCACTGCCACAGCATATGGCAATTTACAATTAAAAAAAAAGTCTGATATGACCATTATGTTTCTTCTCTTGTCATAATGACAATAAGAAGCCATAAGATGGTTTACATTTTATTATAAAGGAAAAAAAAAAAAGAGTCCAACATTCCCAAAAAGGATGCAAAGGTGCATGGAGTGGTCCAGGCTACTGATTATTTGCTCAGACACTAGCAGAGAATATATAAATTCTTAACTCTTAGCAAAAAATATCGATTGCATTATAACATATATGATACAATTTAATTTGTTAACATTTCGTTCATTAACTGCACTGTACAGAAATTTGTCCATGCTAAATACAAGCCCTGGACCAGATACACAAAACAATTTAAACGCACTTTTTACATCCTATATGCACAAACATTTCTTAAGTTAGAACTATGCACACTACTTATGCATAGCATGTATATGGCTTACATATTCAATGACAGGAATTCCACCTTTTGGCATGCCCTTAACCCAGGGCTCGGAGCTTGCACTGTTCCCAGCTCAATTTCGATTGCTCCGCTGTCAGAAAAGAGAGAGTCAACAGATATGGACATGTAAGGGTCCCCCAGTCTAGGGTGACTGTTTTACAATTCCTTCTTCAGTTGGGACAAAGCATGCCCTTGTTGAGGTTGAGCCTGATGCCTGTTGAGCTCCGGTTAGATCCCTGAAGCAGCAGATGAATAGCACATAGGTCTCAATTGTCCATCGGCCTCTGCATAGAGGGGAGTGCCACCGCCCCCCACGAGTCCTCTTCAGAGTGGACCATGGCTGATTGTAAAGACTTGTTGGTCAGTGAGGTAATAACCACAGGGTCCAAAAAGGAGAACTGGGAGTGCAGCGACCCGAGCCACCCGAGCGCCTACAACGCTAAGGGGAGCATGGAATTTTCCTGGCAGTTCCAGCAGAGGAAAATGAGGTTGGCTGCAGCTGCGTGGGACACCTGGGTAAGCCAGGAGGGGTCACGTGCAGCTCGAGGGAAGCGGAGATGAAAATGGAGTCTTCTTCTGGGCACAGTTCGGGCTGGAGGGCTCATACTGAGGCTTCTCGAAGAGGTAACTGCCTGCGTGCTCCGTTTTCACTGCCTCTCAGAGAAAGATGGTCTGGTGTTTTCTTTTAATGAAACAAACACTAGCAAGGATTTGCTGGATCCGTGTTGTCACCTTTGCATTTGAGACAAACTGTGATATAAGGCCTCGGTGTCACCTTCCAGTTCTGTCTGAGAGGCAACACAACATTTTGCTGAAGTGAAGCAATTCTCATGCACTCCTGCAGCTGTCTCTTCTGCCCTACAAAACACTAAGCACCAGCTTCATAGTAGGGCTGATACCATCGGTGATGTCTTCCAAAATAATATAGGACTGAGAATGTTTTCATCTTTAATACTGGATGCTGTTTAATTAATTTTAAAGAGATATTTTGAATACTGACTTGTTAAACACCAGTTCTCTCCATAAGGCAGCCACCGCAGTGGGGAAGAATCATCATCCACACAGGCTGGTCAGTGTAACTCTACAACTTCCCTGTACAGTCTACATATTTTTATTTTCAGGTATTTTAAGGAAGCTAACACGTAGGACTTCAATGTTGCATGCAGCATGGTTGCATGAACAAGTATCTGTAACAACGTTTCATTTTGACTTTCCATGTCCATTGGATGCCAGCAGCAGTGACACCTTACAGCAATCCTGGGCAGATGATAAATGTTGTGTTTTCACATGTCTCACGGTTAACTGGAGATGTCTGGTGTCAGTGATGCAATAAAGCAAGGTCCAACTTTGGCTGAAAAAAGTATTTTGGCTAGTTTAAGAAAGCAGAATAGAAGAGGAAATAGCAACAATAAATACAACTGAAATCTTGCGAGCTGTTATGTGCTGTGAGTTACCAGCTCAGGGTTTTTACACTTTTGATCATTTTGTCCAACCACTCTCCACAGAAACAGGATGATCCAAGAACAAGTTGACAGATAACAGCCTCTGAGAACATGGGGTAGGAACAGCTAGAGTTCTTCTTTTCTCCTACAACAGAGATCAAACGAAAATTCATAGCAGTAAATTTTTAACACTATTACTTCCAGTATTTAATATACTTGAACTGAGGATGTTTTATTGCATGACCATTTAGTCTGACATTAAGGATTCAGAGATGTAAAAGTATTGGTTTTCCCTTGTTTATATTGAATGGGTTTTAAGGGGACATAGGAAGTGGGGTGCCCTGTCTCCCCATTTCAAAATTTTGTAATAAAACCACAACTGGAATAGAACAAAGAGGATAATAAGAGAAATAAGAGTCTTTATGGTATAAAATTCTCCCCATTCTAAGAAAGAAATGACAAAATTACCTGTCCTTACTGAAATGTCAGAAGCTTTTAAGAATTAGCAAATCTAGTTCTGTATCAGTGCTTCTTTCTGCTCAGTGGCTTTTACTATATCTTCTGACTTCTTACAGTGTTTAGGCTCACCTGGAAGATAAACAAATGTGAATGGGAACCTGAGTGAGGAAGTCACCCAAGAAAGAGCAGCCCTAAACAGACAGAAACTTTTTTCCCCTGACTTTTTTAAGGTTAAAATGAGGTTTCAGTCACAGCTTTCTTTAATTGCTTACTCACCAGAGCAAGCAAAGCATTGAATTAACTAATCATTACGGTTTATCCATAAGGCAAAAGACAGAATGAAAGCAATGGAACACAGCATGAAACAAAAATATGAAGACATTTACATGAGTAAGTGTTAATAAAGTGGGTTTGGGTTTGGTTTATGTTATCTTAAAACTTACTGAAAGTCAAAATTCACTCTCTACAGAGAAGTGCTGTTTAAATCCTCTTCAATGTAGGCTCTCAAATTGGGAGTAAGCTTCTCTCAGACAATGAAAGATGCCAGTGTCAAGTTCTAAGAATTCAATTAATTCAATCAGATAGGAGAAATGACACCTAGTGACACAAGCAGCTTTCAAACTAAGTGATACAACATGAATTTCAAACCTGCAATCATAATATTAAGCTGTTGCTCAAACCCTTCAGTAATTTTGAATGAGTACAGCTGAGGAAATTATAAACTGAGATAGGAGAGAATGTAGCGAACTTACAGTGTTATTTAGTAACTTCTCAGTTTTAACCAGTTGATTGAGTGATCCCACCAGTGATTAATAATGCTGAACTGAAAATGTGAAAAACGAAAAGCACAGAAGTCTCAAAAGCAGAGAAGATGAGCTGGGAGAAGCACAAAAGTTATAAAAATAAAAATACAAGCAGGGGAAGATTTTTGAAAGATAGAAAACAAAGGTACAAGCAGCTGAAAGGGAACACGGATGATGTGTGATCTGAAAGAAAAAACGAAAGACTGACTTGAAGAGGCTCGCAGTTTAGAAAAGAGCAAGAGAAGAGAGGAAAGGGAGCTCATGAGAATGAGAATGAAGAAAGAGGAAAATTAGTAGCTATGAATTCACCATGGCATCACTGTAAACCAGTGAGAATTGCTATTGATTTTTCCCTTGTTTCATTGCCCTGAACGGTGGCAGAGTGGGCACTGTTCACTCTGGAACGCAGGCACCAGCAGATGGGCCATATTCCCCCAAGCAGCACTCCTCCCCGTCACCCTTATTTTACATAAATCTAGTGTGGGTGGAATATAGACAATCAGTTCTGCAAAAGTTTTTAAAGTCTCAAAATTGGACTAACATGAATTAGAACAAGAATTTCTCCAAATCTTTCAGCCTGTGGTTGTTTTTGGAGGGATTTAGCAAAACTTCTATTATTATCCATAAAAAACAAAAAGGGAGATGGGGAGGGGTATGAAAGTAAAATCTATTGATCTAAATATTTAAATTTTATACTTGACTTAGAGTGGCTAGCAGGGGTTTAGGAGTGGGATAGGCGTGGTTTGTGAAGGTCTTGTAAAACAAAAGTTTTCTAAATCATACATAACTTTCTTCCTGTCAATGCATCAGTTTTTGTACGTGATAAACTCTGCCCTCTGAATGGTTGCTAATGGCTGTTATCTTCTAATCCCTATCCTTTTTTGTAAACACATCATTTGCTCTTTTAATATGACCTTCCCTCCATCCTCATCCCAAGCATGAGTACAGATGCCTTCTCGTAATACCAGGATCCCGATTTGCTGTTGCTCTGTTTAGCCACATGGAGCGGGAACAAGGAACGCTAACGAACCAGGCACCACAGTGCTCTGCACCTGGTTTGCACGGATGCAAAGGGTTCCACACTCGGCTGGGCACCACTGGGCCACCGCGGCACTGAACGGCCACTAGCACGTGCATGGCACAGACGATTCTTTGATGCCACTTGCATTACCATAAATCAAACTGGCATGTTGTTGATGTGGATCCGTCCGCTGCTATTTAACCTGCTTATCTTCCAGAGGCTTTCAGTCACTGACTGCTGATGACACTGAATGCTTTGTATAACTCGATGTGACTGGGTAGTGCTCTAGTCTCATATAGAGTGAAGTTACTGATAATCTGTTTCATCACAGATTTATTATCTCCTTTACATTTTGATATTAAGGATTAATGTGGCGATCATCACGAGTGAAAAGTTAAAAGTGTGCCAATTAGCATTTATAAATCATTGAAACATGGAGTTGTTTAATTAAACATAAGCAGTTTTTAAAATTAATGTTCTAATTAATAAATCACTCAGGAGAAAAGGAAAATCACCACTTAAAAAAAAATCACCATATAATAGTTCCACTTAATGTTGTAACATGCAATTAAATGAAAGTGAGATGATGAAAAGGATAAAGGTATTGTGGAGAAAACCAACATTCAATCACAACATGAGTTCTTGTAATAGCGACTCTCCAGTTTTCCCTTCGCACTGATCAGGACCCAGGGCACAGCTAGTCCTGATAATTAAATGCAATAGTCTACAAGAACTACACCTAGAAAGAGATGTGAGGAGAGGAAAACAGTCCTTTTTTTCTTTTTTTAATGGGGAACCCCCTTACCATAGTACATCCAAACATTCAGTGACAGTTCCCAAGAATGCAAACAGATCATCTTCCTGTGTTCCCCATCTCTATTATAATTCAATTGCTTACTCACAGAAAACGAAACTGAGTTTTCTGCCTTTTATAAAGGACAGAACAATGACAGCTAACATGTGACATTTCAATCTGAATAATTATGTTGCCTTTCTTCTTACTTTCTATCATTCTCCCAGCCCCAGCACCCGCAGGTGCTTATTTCTCCGCCCCAGGAGTCAGCGAGCACTCTGGACATCACTTCAGCCTTCTACCCCATATCCTCAGTACAGAAAGTACAGAGGTGGGGAAATCTAGCATGGAGAGTGCTAATAATGTCCTGATAGGTGTACAGTGCTTCTTAGAATACTCAAAAAACTCTAATTTGGGAAGCAGGGAAAAAATGTAAGGTCGTGTGTATGCTACCTTCTGCTTGCTTGAAGTGACATTACATTTAAAATATCTGACCTTGGTTAACAGAGTCCTGTCTGGATCTGCTGGCCATCAACACAGGTGCAAAAGTGAAAAGTGGGGATTCTACCCATGCTGTATGTGTGCTGAGTGCTACTGCATCAAACACAACACAATTACTCTTGACCATCTTAAACATCACTTATACAGAGAAAAAGGAGGGGGGAGTGAGAAAACAGAGACTGCTGTGCCATTTGTAGTTACGAGGCTTCTACACACACTGCAGCAATGAAAACTCTTGCAAAAACACTAATATTAAGTATCTACATTTAGACAACAACAATAACAGTTTAATGGATTCCCTCCATTTAGAATGATATTAAATCATTTCACCACTGTGAAAGAGAAATCTGAAACACTTTAGCCTGAGTTTTCCCTTTGTTATTGAATACGGCAGACTATTCCAATACTAAATGCCTGCATTGTCTTTCTTTTCACTTATCTTTAATATGGTGGCACAATCTCTGCAGAGGTACTTAGAACTGCTGCTGAAACCCAATGTTAATCTTGCGTCAAAGAGCCAGGACCCGAGTCTCACCATGTGTTTGCAGAAAGTCTGCTGCCCTGGCCCCTGTGCATTACAGTGATGTAAATACCTGCAGAATACTTTTTTAATTGGTAGGCACAGAAAAAGCCCACCATATATGTAATTTATTTATATCATCTATGATATAGTTGAGAAATTAATATTAGGTGTTCTCTGCAGTTTATTAGAAGCACAAAGTTCTGTGAAAGGGTCAGTGTTGACTTAAAAGATTATAGTATCTAAATAATATACAGATAGATCTCTCACTATATAGTAACATGGCTGGTTTGTCCTTAGGAAAGAAAGTTTTAAGAATGTGATGACATAGTGCCTCTGTAAATCTTTTCATGAAATATTCAAATATTTTTCTATGACATTTAAATATTGGGAAAATAGGGAAAATGCAAGAATGAAACGTTATTACATTTGAAGTATAAATCAAACTACTTAATGACTTAAAATCAGAATGTAAATGATACCGTGACTGACCAACAAACCCCTACAATAGAAGGCTCAGTGGAGATGGGCAAGGGGGATGTGCCCATCAAAGTCAGGTGATAACGCAAGGGGTGATCGACCAGAACTGTTGCAAAGAAAGCTGACAATCTCAGCTCAAAGGGGAGTGGAGGGTGGCCTTTGGTTTAGATAAGCACTTGTCAGTTGAGTGGATCCACTGACTATATCACAGTTCAGGGGATCAACCAGTGGTGTAGATTTTCTCCCCGAGTTCATTAGAACAGCATGACTGTCTCCCTGAGTTAGTCAAGCGAGCACGGAGGGAGTGAATATGTGGCTCAGCCCAATGTGGAGCATAAAAACTAAACAACTAGCAAAAGAATTTAGAAGAGAGCAATGAGCTTGAGCTGGCTTCAACCCGTGTATGCCTTATTGGTGACCAGGGACACCCAGCGTCGTGACGGTGAGCATATTCTGGAGACTGGTAATAGGACTCACATCGGCATTGTCATTGAGTTGTCTATCGCAATTGCTCTGTTTTGCTAATTGTAACTTACATTTGTAGTGTGCTTTCTGTATATTTTGTATCACTCTGCTAAATCAGAAATTCCATGTAACATCAACTGTCTTCAAATAGGTAAATTTGATATTGAACATCACATCCTTCACACGTGGAGTATCTAAAAGAACCTGGTCAGAGAGTACTGGATTCTGACAATAATATGCTACAGAAACTAGGCAAAACATTTATCAAGCTCTCCATTTACCTGGGTATTTATCTATGCTGGAAAATGAACATAAATAACCACTGAAGGAGATGGATGAGAGTAAATTCAACACACCACAGAGAACAGAAGTTTCACATAAAATGACAACTAAAAATGCCTTTAAATATCAGGTGCCTTTAAAAATAACACCTAACCAATATCCTTATTCTACGCATAGTAGCACTCTGCTAAAAATTTGTGATAGTGTAAATCAGAAATGCAGCTTGATCTTGTGGTTTTCTAACTTGAGGGACTATGAATTACTTATGAGAGGATCCATGAAAGGTTCATGAGACTTAAAGAAATGCAAACTTACTTTCTGTAGGCTTAAGTTGGCTAACCAGGGATGCACATTTCCACTGGAAAAATTTTAAGGATTCACAGGTCTAAATAGGTGAAAAGTCACTATTCTAGAATGCAAGATCCAAAGAACCGGGAATGCATAAATTCTCTGAATTTCCCATTTTGACAATATCATTTCCTGTGACAATATAATTTCCCATGACAACACCAAGAATTGATGACTACCTTTGTTCACAAACCGTATCAGATGAACAGTTTTCAAACTAATCTGATGACCTGTTCAGAACAGAATTTTATAATGGTTGAGCATGTGTTTGATCAATGGCATGAGCAGTAGCCTCTACGTTTTACACGCTCTTGCCAGCAGGAAAAGGCACAGCTTGTAGTAAAGAAGGGTTTGGAGAAAAATCCTTTCAGTTCCATTTAATGTCCAAAGATCTTTATATAGCAGTTTAAGATTTTCAGGCACAGATGTTTAGTTTCAGTAGAGAAACCTACATTTCTATACCAAAACTTTCCGTGGCCATCAGCAGCAACTCAGATGTGTGCTGCAAAACCTGCAATGGCTCAGATGTAAGTTGGGAAATCCCAGTAAGGGAGTATTGGCGCATCACTCAGCCTCTGGAGTTGCCTTAAAAATAATTTGCTGCTTCTCTTACTGTGTGATTAATCACTTGATGTAGTTATGTCTCCTGCTATATCTCCCCCTTTTCCATGACTTGTTATTAGTCTGTGGTTTAAGTATTACTGCCTCTTTAGTGATGCAAGAGCTGAGCGATGTCCTCAGATGTGCTCTGGCTTTTAGTTCAGGACTTTACCAATACTATTTATTTCCACAAAATAAGTAAATCAGTCTCTTATTTCTATTTCATTATTTATCTGCGGTCTTTTTTAATATTGCCATCTCTAGTGAAGGAACATTCTTGGATTGGTGGAATTCATGTTACTAAACCTTTTTTACCATCTTCAAGAGAGAAATAGTTTCCACATCATGTTTGCCTTTGGAAATACACTCTTACAAACTCAACCACTTCTTACCCTTTTCATACATTTTGCAGTTTGAAGTTTTAAAATACAAGGCATTCTGTAGAAAATTCCCTGCCTTAGAAAATTAATGGGATTAGCTTTTTCTAAAATAAGAAATCTCTGTTCTCATAGGAAAGGTGGAATGTAAAGACTGACAAGGCAACAGAGTGCGCTAACTACATGCTGAGTTATATCTAGCCTCTCAAACAGCATTTTTGTTGGTCAGCCATCTAAAGAGCCCCAAGGACAGCTACACCACATCTTCCTTCTGCATCATTTGAAAGATAAAAGATGCAGCTTTTCCCACTGTGTTCCTCATTCAGGAGACGGGAACCGTCTCTAAGGCACTTAAATTTCAAGTTGGGCCTTAATAAAAAAATTGGTGTAAAAAATACATGTCAAAAGACAAAAATGTCAATTATTAGACAACTTCAAATGCTGTGAAATTAATTTTAGTGTAAATATTTTGATTTAGGACCCTAAATTAACCATCTGTTATTTCTGATGGAAAAAATCTGTCAACAATAAAAGCATGGAGCGCTGGAATGTGGAACTCCAGAATAAGTGGGAGTTCTCCACAAAAAGCATTTCTGCGAAATATGCCAAGTCATACACTTATGTTTAAGCTATGCCTTATAAGCACTTCAATGTTGCTGCTCAGACAATGCCATACTTCTGGCACAATATTGCAACGCTCACCATCATAAAAGCATTAATGAGTTTAGCATTTTAATTAGAAGTGAAGAAAAGAAGTGTTATTATATGCCTTGATTATTCTTATTACCCTAATACCTCAAAGCTTATTCTAACAACAAGCAAATTCAGAAAATAAAATGTAAATGCACAGTGTCTTACTTTGATAACATCTATTCCTATTGCTTGGGTATCTTGCCCTTGATACTGTCTTACAATCACTGGATACTAAATCATAGTCAGCTTGTGATAAAATACTTATATTCTAAAAAAATATTCTGAAATAATAGGGATTTTCTGGCTGTTCCGCTCGTTCTGCAAACTACAGTCAGGAGACTGATCTTTCTGATTAAGAGAATGACACAGTCCCATGCCTACTACAGTCAGCAAATTCCATGTACTTAAAGTTAACTCTAAAATTTACATTACATTTAGTACAAAGGATGTGGTTTACAAAATAATAACCATATCAGATGCCTAAACTAAGGGGGGGGTGCATTTTAATAGCATAAGAATAATTATCTATTTGAAGAGAAAATGTTAGATAGTTCTGTTTTGAAAGTTTACCTCATTCTCCAATAACAAACTACTATTTAATTGCAAACATGCATCTTTAAATTACTTTAAAAACATTCTTCCAGTTCAACTAAAGGTCTTGGTATTTTATGTAAAAAATTTTCTACTAGATACCAAATAGCTGATATCAAGAAGATGATATTTGTTTACATCGAACAGCTTTTATTTGATGGTTTTAGGACACTACTGTTTCTACACATGCCTGAAGAAACTGTCTTACACTGATGGTTTGTACAACACCTTATTTTGCTATTTTACATTACTGTCGATATTTGACAGGGAGATACCAGACACTGCTGCAGCTTCACCCTGGACAGCTTCATTAGATTGACTGGTGCTCTGTGATGAAGCATTACCATTCAGTGGGTCTGTATTCTGTGTTTCTTGCTGGGCATCGGTGAGATCTTTCTGGTTCGGATCAGAGTTAGTGCATTTTTCTGAGTTGGATTCATCACTCAGAGGAGTGTCGAAAGAGACTACTTGTAGGACGATGGATCTGGGAGGACAGGTTGTACCATCGCTTCCCTGACTACTCTCATTTTGTGTCCTTGTTGTCTCTTCCTGTAACTGTGCATCTGTGGAATTTCTGCTTTGGTCTTTTTCCTGTTCACCAACATTTTTCACAAGTTCTTCTACAAAGAGGGAACAAAATATGTAAATTAGATAAGAAGGCTATGCCACAATTGTTTGATTTCAGAGTAGTGACTGATAGAGCTGCACATGGGAACATGGTGAACATCGACTTTCTGCATGAGGACATGTGCACCGCTGTTTTTAATATGGGTCAGATTCTGCTCCTGATTACACTACTGCAATTGAACCATAGCGGTCCGCTTTCTGGTTTGATCTCTAACTCGTACCCCTTTTTTTTGGCCATAGTACAGAGCAATAAGCATCATCAGACACACTGTAAGCTGACGGATGAGAGCAGGAGGACCTCATGCTGCAGGCATATCCCCCAGAAGTGGTGCTTACTACCACAGGACTAGGAGGAGCAGAGCTCATCAGTTCTGCAACAGAGAAAGGGCATGGAGGGGAGTACCTTGCTGGGGATGGGGGAGTCATCAGAACTGAAGAGAAGCCCTGAAGGGAGTTGGCCTATCAGTCTGGAAAAGTTCAAAACATCAGCTAATACAGAGCTTCAGCTGAACAAGTTATAGAGGGTTACACACATGCAATCCAGTAGTGCTGCCGTTATGACTAGTGGCACATACAGGATGGGAAGGAAGAAATACAGGGGAAATTGTGCTTCAGGGGACAGCAGCTACAGGAGAACATAATGTTTATGGAAGGCTCTGTTCCATGCTCTGTTGCAGAGACTTGGAGAACAGCACAAATGAAATGGCCCAGAGTAAAAGGAGACAGAACAGAGCAGCACAGAGAGGTGGTACCAGGAGGAACTAGAAGATAAAACAGAAAATGGAAAACTTGTGATGGAGGGTGAGAAGTCTGATAAAAAGTAACTGTACCATCTTCATCTGTTTTGTAAATTCAGATTTTAAAATCTGTATACTACTACAGAAGATACAAAACACTATAAATTTAGAAAGTGAAAGCATTGCAGTTTGAACAACATCTCCACAAAATAGCTGTGTGATATTGCATAAAATTTCCAACTTGGCTATGCACACTGTATTAAGGAAGGAAACCAAGCAGTGAGATATTTGTTGACTTCAACAGGCAGCTCCCAGAAACTCTGGTTGTGAGTGACTCGTCCAAATCCAGATCAAAAGTGATTGCATATGGCAACTGAAAGACAGCCCAATATGTAATCACATTTCTGCCACAGTCAGCATTTGGCATTTTCATCACCTCACTTTTCTGAATTCAAAGAAAGTTCCCCTGAAGTACAATTTGGCCTGTGAAATGGGATGGAAAGAAACACCTCCAAACCTGAACTAATGTGCAGAAGCATGAAACACAAATAATTTCCTTCTTTTGTCAGTTCTTATACTTCCTGTCATACTTTTAAAAAAAATCAAGAACTTTCAAATTTGAGCAATTTCTAAATTGTTAAGCCAGCTTTTTTACAGACTTTAGAGACCTGCTTGTTTTGGACTCCAAATCATCTGAAACGTGGACAGGTACTCTTTTTCTACAGACTTCAACACAAGTCTTACAAAGAAGTGGTTGGGCTAAAGACATTAAGAAATACGTATATGCAACTTGCATTAAATCTGATGTTCAATCCAGATATGTTAATTAAAGCATCTGTCACTCACGGTCTAATCTACCTACCTAAGGCTTTTGTCTCAAGAAAACGATTTACGTGCCATATTTGCCTCCACATGGCAGAACTACAAGCATTTTGCCTTAACATTATAAAAAAGCCACGGAAATTCCAAGATAAAACATTTCAGATGCTGTTCAGATGCATCTGTAAGTTGAGGAAAGTAAAGCTGAACTATAATTGCACACAAAATTGTAAAATTAACTTAGCTCACTCTACAAATGTTGGCTTTTTAGCCTGAAAGCTGGTAAGAACAGATAGTATTTTTCTCACAGAATGGTGTTTTAGGACAATGCTAATGAGAATTCAGATTTATCTTGGCGTAACTGGGTGGCTGACCACTTTATTTTGATATTAGAAGTCTCAGAATATTCATATAGGCAAAACTCAGTTATTTTTTATTTCACAAAGCTGAATATCTAATCTTAAAATTGCTTTCCTTCATTCCCTACCAAACTTAAACTGGCAAATGAAGATTACCAGTTTAATAAGAACAATGCTGATGGCCTGTTCTTAACTTCTGCCATGCTGGTCTCTTATTTCTATGACTGCCCTTGAGATGATCTCAAGCAAGTCTGTTTAAGAATATCTAAAACACAGCCAAACTCTAACTCAGGTCTATGCGTATCTGATGGATGTAGCTCTGGAATGGAGTATCTCTTGCACCAAGTTACACCTGATAACATATTCGTTAAATGTCATACCTATTGCATTTAAACTGGTGCAATACTATTTATTCCAGAAGTGAGTAGAAAAGAATATGTGAGAAAAATATTATTTTTTTCTAAGTATGAAAAATACTGTGGAATTTTAAAATATGTGGAGATAAAACTATTGCTAAACATTAGTCTTTTTATGCCAATAGTCATATCTGTGATTACCCTTCCATGGTGATAAAATTTCAAATTCCCTCTCAGTTAAATAAGCTTCAAGAAAAGTAACTTGTTGACTTGGGAGGATTTTGCTCAGGGCAACCACTAGGAGTGGCTGGCAGTTGTGACTGAGACTGAGGGGCCTCAAGTACAAAATCCTCTATGATTATATCATAACTTTCATTAAGATCCCCAATCCTTTTTCTTGGTATTAAGTCTCTCATCTGCTGGACACCTGAGTCTATGTTCTGACTTTCTTTGCTCCACTTAGCTTCAATTCCTATGAAATCCACTGCCAAAAAGATGAAAAATACTGAATTCTTGTGGTATGTCAGGCACTTGTGCAATATGCTATATGTGCTGGAGAAATACATACTTCTCCTTTCCATAAGAGCTAATAATTGTACTTTATATTATAAAGGACCTTTATATTGTATATCATAATTGGCATTTTCTATCATTTCTGCTGTCCTATCACTCTGATGAAACACTAATATTTAGCAGTCTTTAAAAGAGGCTGAGACTGGGACAGTGACCGAATAACTAAGATTCAAGCAAGGCACTGCTAAGTTAATACCACTAGTGTAAGAGAAGCAGAGCTGGCATGATGTTTGATGCCCAGTGCGGGACAGTAAGTATTGTAATAAATACTGCGGCAGAGCCTCTGCCTCCAGCCAGCCACGAACTGGCAGGACCCTCCGAGAGCAGCAGGCAAGGCTGCTGACACTCACCCTGCACTGGGCTGCTGGGAAGAGCAAGTTCCTCCTCCCCTGTGGGCACACATTGCCATGGCCAGCTGGGGATGGAAATGGGGTATGTTAAATGAGCAATGTAACTTGGCGTTTGCAACATTGACAATATTTAATAAGAGTAAATAGATGAACAAGACTAATAAAATTAAACAATCTTCTTGGCCCTTTAGAAAACTCCCTTCTTTTTTGGGGGAAGGTAGCTTAAGGTTTATCATATCCATTCAGATAAAGGTAGACGGAAGTGTGTTGTGCAGAGCAGTGAACTCAAGGTATATGTTATTGTTGCTACTGGATTTCCTCTCTCTGTTTTAACTTGGTAAAAGTGCCTGGAGCCAGGCCTGTTCACATATTTTCAACTATTTGGTATTGTTTTCTTTACAAGAACCCAAAAATTTGTGTGAGTTCATCTGTAAAACAAATGACTTCTCCCAACTGGTCTGTTAGGGATGACTCAATCTTCTCTCTCTCTTCTGTACTTCTGTGCCATTTCTGAACTCCTGCCTTAAATCATTGTCCTTCATGAGAAGCAACAATGGCATTTGATACCTCAACATCGTTGAAGTGCTGTCTTTCTTCCCTTGTGTTTAGGCTGGGCTGCTGGCAAAATAATTGTACTGCATTGTTTTGTTTGGAAAACCGGCAGGAGTCGTAAGGCAATAGCCAAATTTCAGAATAGTTGAAAAATTCTGGTACTTAGTAATTTTGTATCTACAGTAAAACTGTTAACTAGTGACGGTGACTTCTTTCCTCTTCCTTTTTCACCAGATACTACTCTTCTTTCATTAAGTTTTGTTTTGTTTTTTGTTTTTTTTTGGTTTAATAAGTCTCTGAAAATTGAAGTGAGTTCTTTAAATTCTTTTTTCTTTATTATTTGCTGGAGTGAATGGGAGCACTGAATTACTGTCCGCCCCACAAAGGACTAAACTGTCCACGAAACACTAAAACTGTCACACGGCTCAATCTCTAGTACTGTGACGTAGGACTCTCTGGTCTCCAAAGTATCGCTACTCTGCTGCTGCAGAAGCTCTGGTGAGTTTGCCTTATCAACCACAACACTGATTTCCACCAGCTCGGCTATGCTACTGCCTGTGTATGCAGCAACACTTTCAGGATATGGTCTACTAAGTGGTGAGGAAGCTTTTCTACATTTTGGTACTTTCTATTCTGTGTATGTCCATCGACTGTCTTTTCCTGGCCTTTCTGTAATAAGAAACAGAACATTCAACTACTATAATCTGCACAGTGCACAGCTTGTAAGACACCTTTCTGTCTCCAGCAACTGCACCACTTGAGTGCATAGTGACTTAACAAGAGTGGAGAGGAAAAACGCAAAAGCCATGAGTAAGCAGAACATCTCTAATCAGCTAATGGCAACGACTGCCACCGTGCTAAACTCCAGTAAAGCAAATGTCTGCTGAATCACATTGCTATTTTCATTGGTTGTATCGAAAATAAGCAGAAAGACATAATGACATTGGAGTATCAAGAATCAGCAAAGTACTGAATTAGAGAGGAAAGTTCTTCATCTTCACTAAGAATTAAAGTATTTGAGGAATCTGTAATGAAGAATGCTGCTGGATTGTTATGGTCTCTCTGTATATATTAATACGAACTTTGATTTCTAGGCTTGTCTGCCTTCTTTTTTACCGGAAAACAAAATTCCACAAAGCAGACAAAAGACCGAAACCAGGACAACACTGGAAGGAACTGCATCTTTCCAAAAGACATGTTCTCACATCAGCTGTTTTACAGAGAAGGGGAAGAGACAAGCAATAAGCATCAAAACTTTGCAGAAAATAAGAGGACTGATTCTGGTGCCTCTGGGACTCCCAAGTACGTTTAAAGACATGTCCAAGAGCTCCCAAACAATCGTGATTTTTCCCAACCAACCCACCATTTTCAAGCCCAAGAACACATTGCCGTAACTCAGAGAGTTATTTAGACACTGATTCCTTCCACTTTCAACTCCTCACACAAATTTCATAACAGATCTAGGAGTATGTAAAACCACTGCAAACCACGTAATCCAGTGGCACTTGGTGTCATATAGAGAAAGTAGCAAAGGCTTAGTTAGCTATCAAAACTTTTTACTAAAAGATTTGGTTGATAATAATTTATGAGTTTATAGTTTTCTAGGGTGGCTACCTCAACCTTTTACTTCTCTTTTGCTGTTTAGCTGTAAGCTGGGACTTCTGGGACAGGGGAAGTGAGGGGCATGCTGCTCTGAGTCTACTAGAAGGAAAAGATGTTTTAAGTCATATAGTTTGTCACGTGCAGAGGCAAGCCAGCTCTCTCTGGTGTATACTCCAGGGGGACATATAACAGGTTCCATTATCAGGTTCAGTTATCATTCCTTAGTCTGTGATTTACCAGGTACTGCCGATACAAAATGTTTCTTGCTATTCTTAGCTCAACCCATTCATTGCACTTCCTCAGACAATGATGAAAAATTCTCCTTTTCCCACTGTTCTTAACACTTTTCTGGATTAGCTCCAAAACTGCTTATGACCTAAACATTTCAGCACTGCAATTAAAATCACTGTCACTGGTCCTAGATGGGATTCCTTTAGCGCCCTGCATTTATTTTTCTCCAACAGATTAAAACAGTCCATTAGGGTAGATTTCATGTGCCAAACTGTCAGTCGGTTTCTGTGACTGTCACACACATCCTCCCACCACCCGCCCTTCCTAGTGGCTGTTAAATCACATTAACATGCTATCAGATCATCACTCTCAGATTTTTGCATTTCAGCAGCTGTTACTCTCTTCTTATTAGCGAGTCTGCAGAGAAAATCTTTCAGACAAAATGGAACTGAACCCTGTGGTTATTGCGAATGGAAGTATGCAGGACTGAAAGTGCCAGAGGGGGGCCTGCAGGTACGATGCAGAAGTCTTTCTGAAGAGACATTTGTTATTCAAAGTTGCTGCCTATAGGGGGAAAAAAAAAAAAAAAAAAAGCTGATCTCTACTCCAAAAATGCAATAGTTGTCATTTTTTCCTATTTTTACAATCAAAATTAAGCACAGGACAGTGTGAGGGCCTCATTCAGCCTCACATATTTTTCATCCCATCCCAACGCAGTCAGTCATCCCAGACACACACCTTCGAGCCATGCAGCACAGTGCACTGCCAAAAGGTGTTGAGGACAAGGTTTGTCACTGATCACTTTCCACACCAATAATGCAACCTTTGGTCAGGTCCTGTAACAGTTAATTCTTCAGAAGAGTTACATAAACATAAAATGGGAACAACAAGTAACGCTGCTGCTGTATTATCCTGGAGATGAACAACGCTAGCATGCTTCAGTGATGGGCCCATTGGACTGGCAGCTAGACCCCTGGTCTCTATGCTGCATTCCCTCATGTTATTTTACGACCTGAGGTGAATGTCCTAAGCTGTCTGTGCCCTTTTTTTGCTCAACTGTAAAGTGAATATAATGATACTTATCTATCCCTGTAACTTTATTTACAATGATGTTTACTGAAGAGATGGTAAGCACAATTACTAGTGCATACTCTTTTACTCCATTAAGAGTACATTAGCTTGCCAACCACTGACCAACTTGATCAGTAAATCTTCAAAACATTTTCATAGAGCAAAATAAGCACGAAGGAATAAACGTTTTGTTACAATTTCTCTGTATTCTAAAAAGAACTGCATCATGGAGGATCTTGCATGATACTTAAATCTTTCCCAACAAGTCGTGTGTTTCTTACAGCTTTCTCAGTAGGTCAATAACTTCCAGACCTTAAACTCCATTTAGCAAACATTTTCTCTAATGAAACAACCTCTCAGACTCATCTAAGCATCTTTACTCTCTATTTGCTACAACTACCACAATTGCAAATAGCAGCAGCCTTCACCTCTATGTGCTGAAAAAAGCACAGGACGGAATGGTCTCTTTATCACTGTGTTGAGTTGAACAAAGACAGATTATCTGGTGATTAGGGGTTTGGAATATTAATTAAACATCAAGGCTCTCAAACTAGAATCCCAGATGTTTGATCATTATGCTAATTCCCTGTTAACAGCATTCCCTGAAAGGCCTGAGAAACATTCTTCTAATTCTCCAGTGGTGAAAGGTTGAGGACCCTTAGGCTATCGAGCGCTGAGCTCCTCTGCATCAATTATACAAGACATGGCCTTTTTAGCAAAATGGAGCCATCTTATTTCGTGAGCCTTCTGTTAAGGAAGCTCTCAAACAGCTGCCTAGGTAGATAAGTGCTTTTTTTACGATCACACGCCTTTCCAAAACAAAGCACACTGTTCCTTGCACAAGCTGCTTGCTCCGAATCAAATTTCAGCAGCAGCTACCTTTTCAGGAAGGGCTAGCACCAGCAGCTGGGCCTGCTACATCTCTGGGAAAGCTGCCCCGTCAACAGCACTGTCAGTGTGTCTCAGCCTCCTGCTCGGCCTGTCTAGGCACAGGAGTCAGACCATCTTCCTCAGCCCTCGCCCGTCTCTGGCTGAACTGCCTCCCAACCAGTGCTACCTGTGTAGCCTTATCCTGAAAAGGTGAGAAGCTGGAACGAATTCAAGTCATGCTCAGGAAATTATATGGACTGTCGCTAGTTTCCTTTCTGTATTACTTGTGCATCTGTAATACTACATTTTATAGAGACAACTTCTCCTGAGTCTGTGAACTAATCTGGGAACAATGTCTAGTGTTTGCAGAGCCCATGGACAAGAATGCAGATGGTTCTTTTAACAGCAGAAGTACTGTTCGTCGTAGTCAGCTCAGGAAGCGTGTTTGGAGATCTATGCTAAGAGCCAGCCCGGTTACTACCATGGCACACTACCCTCATACACTGATCTTGCCAGCGCACTCAGCTCTTTGCAGTTTGTCATAAATTATCTAGCTAGGAATAATGATAGCAATAACAAAACTCCTTTCACCTCGCGGTGATTTACCCCTGGTATTTCTTCCCTCGGTAGGTGCTCCTACTAACATATGAATAAACTACAACTTCATACATATGCTCAGAACGATCCAAAGACTTTTCAACAAGCAATAGAGTCAGAGAAGGTAACGAGATCCAGACAGGATGACACAAATTATCTGAGGTTCAAGGCCTCAGGTTATTCACTTACAAGCTTAGTCAAACGTGAGTGCATTCTGAAAGGAATTTCAAGTGGAAAGGGGATGTATTTCAATAATTCTCGTTCTTTACTAAATGTTAATTTTGCACAGTCAGATTAAGGATTTTCAGCCTTTGCAGGGTGCAGCTTCAGAGCAGATATACTGCTGATCTGGACCAGTTGGGGAAGATTCCTTCTCCCATTATGTCACGAGGAACTTTTGTGCTACCTCAGACAGTGCTCTATAGAGGGCCACGTTCACTTAGTGAAAACCTCTTTTCCAGCAGCCCTTAGTGCCCACATATGGAGTAAGTGCCTACACATTGCTTGCAAAAAATGGAAAATATCTTAACTTTCACAAAACCTATATAATCCTCCCACAGCTTTTATTAAAAAACTTACTATCTGTGTACTGACAAAATATAAATTTGTACTCCGAAGTATTTGCACTATGCACAAGGTTCCTCTCCATTCTAACTAGGTACCCTGAATGTCACCATGCCATGTTCCAGTCAACTGCAGATGTTGCTGCAAGTAGCCTCTTTATGGGTGCAGTTTTCTATAAATCCCTTCCTTGCTGTCACAGAGGTTTTTCAAAACAGATTCAACCACATTCACACAGAGCAGATAATTGTTCGTCAAGCTCTGGCCTCAACATTAGCTATTTCCACTTACCCATCAGTTTTCCTAAAGTACATTCTACTGTAATTCTGTAACTCCGTTCAGGAAATACTTAGACATATTTCATTAGTCAAGTTGATGGAAGAAAAGAAGAGTAACCTAGAATGTGGACAACTCCAATGTCAACAAAGTCCATGGAGTCCTGAACATTAACAGCTCTGTTTTTCACAGTAGAAAGCATGCCCAGAGTTTCCTGGATCTTGCTGGGCCTTACATTAATATTGTCTGCATAAAGAAACAATTCTTAAATCTCCTGCTGTGAGAAGCTTTGTGTTTTCAATGACTGTCAACAGCCTAGTAAAACTGGGCTAAACCTATCAGTAATTTATAGAGCACTACCGAGCACTGGAAATGAAGGGGAAATTATCTTTTTGATTGCACTGTACACCTCAAAAAAAAATATACCCAAAAGGTCACGTACACAAATTCAAACTGGGTAGTTAGATGTAACTGGAAATGGCAAACTTCCAGATAGCAAGTTCTCCATTCTTCCATATTGAAGGACCTTGCATGTAGGGCTGCTTGATTTCTGCAGGCTGTAGCTACATGGTCTTGGGCACCCTGATGGTCTGCTGTTACTACTGATCATCGCAAATTAGCAGCTTCGTCCTTTTGACCAGTCAGTATTAGTTGGAGAATACCAAAAGAGGCAATCAGTCATATGAAGCTGCTCATGAAGAAGAGACAGGATTAGTTAAATCTCCTCCTCACTTGCCCCTTCTACCTAACTCTCAGGTCATTGTCACAACAGATTACAGAAGCTTGTTCTTACTTTATAGTCTCCTAATGAGAATATTCATTTGCAATTTAGCACTAAATGAGATTTTAGCACTGCTCAGCAATGTTTTTCTGTCTTGTCTGACACCTCTTTGAGAAAAAAGATACTGCTTTGGATGATGGGATAAAAGACAATGCTGGCACTGGGATCCAGGATACCATTTCCTGTCAGTATCAGGTCATGCACCGCGAGACGAGTCCCAGCAGTGAAACGCTATACTGAAATATTCCAGATGCTTACTCGGAAACAACAGAGTCTGCGGACAAAATATTCCCAAATGCTATTCACTTATCCTGGATCAAGGTTATAAATTGTGTTCAACAATCACAAATCATTTCACTCATATAACTGTAGCCCCAGACAATTTTCAGGTATGGCTTATAAATTAAGATGCTCGATGCAGGTTTGGCCTCATTAACTACTAACTGGCAAATGAAGAGTTACTTTTTGCCTTATTTGGGTATAATACATGCTGTGATTGCCCAAATCTTTAGATTCACTGAGTCATTTAAATAATTGCCTACAGCATAGTTCCAAGAAGCCTGCAATACAGAATTTTGTTCCATACAGTGGGGAACAAATAGCATTTCTAATAGCAAAGTACAACTTACACATTTCTTAAGAAGTGTGGCAGCACATACTACTTTGAATTGTTGATTTTGGCATTTAAAGCAGATGTCAGTATCAGTTATGATTAAAAGTGCAAGAATGCACATTTCTTAATCAGACCTCTAAAGCTAAGCTGAGCAGCACAGAGCCTTATTGTACAGGCTGTAAGATTTCCTCTCATCTCCTGACCAGCTACATCTCCTTATACCCTCCTGGGAGAGCAAAACAGGACTATCTAAACAAACATTAAGACATAAAATATATGAATACAAGACAACTACATAATTTTATAGGTTGAAGGAAATTAAAAGATGAAAGTAGCGGAGATCTTAGGGAGCAACCTATGAAAACATTCCACCTTAGTACATCATACCTTCTACTGCTAATTCTTTCCATCTTTCTTTGTTTGCTTGAATGATCTTCATCAAGTTGTCCTTAAAGCTTATTAGGTCTACAGTTGCCAGAGAATTTTCTGCGTGAGTCCCTCCATCACTTGTACTTTTAAAACCGGGTCGTCTTTGTGCTTCAGCATTGCTTACTGCTCCCAAACTACTTTGGCTGCAAAAGGAAAAAAACCCTAAATTGTGAACACAGTCAGACAATTTTAACACAAGCAGTTAATTTGAATCATATTCCTTAGTACCTACATGCAATCACTAACTCAAAATGATAATTTTCACCAAAGAGTGCCTAAGATACAAGACATTTCTTCAACTCATAAAGCTGTAACCCAGGACCAATTCTTACTGGCCTTTTTCCCAGGAATTCTTGAAAAAATAGTGACAGCTGAAAATACGTTAGTTCTAAGTTGGCTCTTGGAAGAATGTTTACGTAGCCATTTTGGGGCAGCTTCTTAGCTGTGTTTTTGAACCGTGAATGGTATCTTTGGGGCTTACAGGAAAGGCATCTGATTATTTGTTGACTCATTTAAAAAAAGCAAGACACGAAAGTATACGACAGGTTAGTAAGTTTAGCTTCAGCTGAAAATACTCTTCAAGGTACCTGCCTTCAAGTGTAGTCAAAGCAGGATTTAGTACAGCGGCTTTAAAATCCACATAACAGCTACTGCAGCTACCTTACACATAAGGTAAGGTAGAAGTCAAATTGATTATTCATATGTGAATATGCAGGTACATGTAAAGGTGGGAAAAAAAGAATGAACTCTTCTTTTTTTCTTAGGATTAAAAAATCAGACCTATTTCTGGCCTTGTACAGGTACTCATGTCATATTAGGTTTTATTTACTCAATTACGCTGCATAGTTTACCTCACTGGTACCAAAAACAGATGTTAATGTGCATTCAAATGGATTTCCATTAAACAGAAAATATAGTTGCAGTGAACATATCAGCGAGAACTGTACAAGAAGAGTTAACTGTAATTTCCGTATGCTCCAGAGATGCTGAATGGGATAGAATGGAAAGAATAGACTATAATTCTAATGTTTTCATGCACCACAGTGAATGTCACACATATACTCATGGCTTCCACCCAGTAGTGTTTGTGCCATTGTGCTGGCTCAGACATTTCTGTATCATGCTATAGGCTCTCCACTCTCTTCGTAAGTGTAGCTCTTGATTCCATACTAAGAAAAAATCCTTTTATCTTCCACCTCACATGAGGAAGCTTTACTGCATCATAAGCCTTTGTTCATCTACCACTCAGTCATGAACATTAACTGAAAATTAAGCATGGAGCTACTAATCATTTGCAGCTGCTAATCATTAACTTGTGAAGAAGTAAGGACGTAAACAAGTTTGTTATCAATAATGCCTTAGTTTAGCAGTGTTCACCAAAACACTAAGAACACTGTCATAAATACCTACTTCTAGTAACTTCTACTTACTTCTAGCAACCGAAATATATGTAAACTTAGGATCAGAAAAGATCAGAAAAGTTCATCATTTTGCTATTAAAATCTAACTAACGCACAGCAAATGAAAAATTGCCCTGCAGAGTTATCATATTAGTAGTCTCAGTGAAAGCTCAAATTACAAATTTCAAAATGAAAAAAATGTGGTAACAGAGGCCATATTTGTAAAAGCAGCATCTGACTATTGAACAGTGCTTTCAGTGTGGAGTCATTCAGACAACATCATCTGTCATAGCTAGGTTGTTTTATAGACAACTTCTATCATGGTGCAAAAATCAAGGGCTTGATGGGCAACCCCCCCCTGCATCTCACTTACACTGTCTTTAGATCTCTCAAGTGGAATACAAGTGGAATCAATTTTGCCTCAAGTGTATATATCAAATAATACTAAAATGGAAAGGGGAAGAAGGAAAGTGACCTACAGCATAATAAAAAACAGAAAAAACCCTGAAACTACCTTCACCACCTCCACTTCCAATTGTCTCTCAGAAAGCAAAGAATGACTTTTGGTACTGTCAATTAAAATTATACTGAAAATGGCTTAAGATAAGAGAACTAGGAACTTCAGTAATCTATTGCAAAGATTATAGTCAAAGGAAAAAAATTGTTAGTAGATATACTGTAGAAAATCGAGTTCATATTTTATACATGTGCATTCTGCTCATTACCGTGTTTTTGCCTTTTTATATGCACGATCGTCCACAGTCAATGGAGTAATAGCATATTGCAAATACAATGTAGCACCACATGATGGCAATACTGTACAGCTAGTTATGTTACTTTCCAAACTGTTAAAATAATTGCGATAATTCTGAGAATGACATTATTATGTTAGTTTATATTTGTTCAATAACTAAGCAGTGTATCAATACCTGGATGTCCCAAATGCAGGACTTTCAGATTTTGACGCTTCCTCTATAAGAGGCATAACAATTTTCTCCATTGAGTCCGTAAGAAGAGAAAATGTTGGTTCTACTATGAAATCAATGAAACCTAAAGAAGAAAACCAGAGAAAATCAGACTTTACATTTTCACGGCTCTCAAATCGAGAAATAAATACTTGATATTAGGCCGATTTTCTGACTGTAGTCTTGATTCAATATACTAGATACCACTAGTATCATCCTGAGGAAAAAAGCAGAACTAAAACCAAAACCACCTGAAGCTGTACAGATATAACTAGACATTAATAATTATAGCTTTTCATTCCTTTTCCTTGTAAATTTTATGCACTGCAGAACACACCTACCATTTGAAATGAATATTAATTATTGCATAGAAGGGAAGCTACAGTTGAACCAAGGGGCTAGAAGTCATACTGTCTCTTTTACCATTCAGATCTTCTTGCCAAGGAGTTAATATTTCAAACTGCTGTTTATTATTCTGTGGAGGTAAAGTGTTATTTCATAGTGTGTAGGAGTGTTCTGTCAAATCAGTGAAGAGAACAAGTAATATCCTTAGGAGACAGCATTCATCCCACAGTTCTGAGATGTCAGTTCTGAACAATGTCTTTTACATTTTAAAGTGCTCATCACGGTATGGAATGACACAGTGAGAGAATGAAGCATTATTCTCTGCTGAGCACTTAACAGAAAAAAAAATAATGCTAACACATGAGCTAGCAATGGATTTCCAGATGTCTTCATACTCTAACCATGCAACACAGCAGAAAGGTGAGCAACACTGCTTCAGCCTAGGATCCAGCTTCCCTCCTGCAGTAGCTATGACGCTCAAGCACATTGCTTTTCAAGTCCCAGTGAAATGGAATAAAGGACATTTTGAGTGACAAGATCAGACAGGATGACATGCTTCAGTTCAAGGATAAGACAATGTCACCTATAGAATCTCTCCCTGAGTATTGTGTTCACTCACATAAAAGGTACAGATGTTGGTAGGACATACTACTTTACTCAGTGTGCTGCTAGGGTATCTCCTTGTGACTAGCCCCAGTGATCTTTACCAATTTTTATTTCCTTATTATTGTTGATGGAAATGGGGATAGAGAGAGTCAAGACCCTCATTTCTGACAACGGCCACTGTTCTGAAGTTTGGCCACTGTTGACCAAAATGCAATTAGGATTGACAGGAACAGAATGCAGTGGTCCTTGTCAACCCACAGAGGCTTGACCCTGTGTAGTTTGACCCTGCCACACTGACGGTCTTAACTGCAGTCCAGAGATCTGATGTATGAATTTGATTTAAGTTGACATGCGTCTACAGAACAGTACCAGGCTTTCAGGTTGTAGTGGAGACAGATCTGTGAGTGCTTGAGCAAGAGTCAATCTGTCTGAGGACATGATCTACCAAACTCTAAAGCGTGTACAGTAAAAGTGGGGCTCATGTCCAGTACTTTGGTTAATCCCTCTCCTAACCCTCCTTGGCATCACATATGCGGAAATAATGTTCTTTTGAGACCAGTGCATTTCTGCTGTAAGAACATATGAGTTTAGTGAGCAGATAGATGCAAGGAAATAACTTCTGTATGATAGCATTTGGAACATTTACAATTCAAAATGAGTATAAGAATTTTCCACATGATTTTACATGCTCCTACACATACAAGAAAAAGAAAAACAGAACTTGTCATTACCTATTTGGGACTGAGCTACCAAAGTAGACTTGCGGTCACAGAGTGGGGAAAACTGAAGACCTAAAGCAGCCTCCTTGTCTCCCTGCAAACAACAAAGTTTAATATTATAAGCACATATTTGACAGAGGGACAGAGAGACAAAGGAATCGGAACATTTTTAGTATTTATTCAACAGACTACTTTGTTCACTTATACTCCTAAATAAAAACAAGCCACAGGCAAAAAACCTCTTATTATTTACTTTTACATTTTCAGGAAAAGTAAAAGTCAAAATTCTAACTTACATTTGATAATTTTTACATAAAGGAACTTGTTGTAAGCAAGTTCTTCTCAAGAGCAAGGCATCTGCCAATGAGATTTAACATATATGAATGAATATTTCAATATTCACAGTTTAGTCCTGCTGATCCCAGATGTAATGTGACTGGAGATATTTAGACATGTTTGTAATACTATGCCAAATGCTAAGTGTTTCCTTCTATTACATCGGTTTATCCAACATGTAAAACTTCTTCAATGGATTTACACAGATCAAGGGCATGATCTGAATTGAACTCATTCTCACTAGCGGGCATGTCTCTCTGCTACTGAAGCCATAAAAAAGCGTAAGCTCAATTTCATTACTCAGATGACTTATACAAACCTAGTTCTGAAAATATTTCAAAACCTAACACATTAAAAGAGTATTTTTGTCCTAACAATTTTAACAGACGGGGCTATTATCTCCATTTTCAGTATGGTAGACCAACTGACTTGCAAAAGCTCGAAAAGAAAGTCTAATGGTGCAAAAAATCCTGAAGAGACATCTTTCAAAGGAGGTTATAATTTGTGTTGCTGGACAAACCTGGCGCCCAGAAGCACTGACATTATAGATAGAGGAAAACTTAGTCTTTCAAGTAAAATGGCTCTGGGTATTACATTAGTGATGGAGAGCGCTGTTTCATGATCATTCAGTGGGGAGCACTACACGAACATACCATTTTCCCAAAAAGCTCCTCAGAAACTGATGGATGAAGGGGGCAGTATCAACCTTCCTTAGTCTTTTTATCATATATCATTGAACTAGATTGGGGGAAAGTTTAGAACTATAATACTAAAAACCCCACTTCAGCCACAGGAACAGATGTAGCTCACAGACTGTTTCATATGGAAGTGGAGAGTTTTATCACCATCACCTTTAAATTTTACACCCAAGTGTTCATAATTTGACTTCAGAGTGTAGAAGAAAACATGAACACTTACTACTAGGAGCAGTGCTAGTGGTATCTCCATATAAATGCAGGAGCCTCTACTCTGCCCTGGTGAGGTGGCATCTGGAGTACTGTGTCCAGTTCTGGGCTCCCCAGTTCAAGAAGGACAGGGAACTGCTGGAGAGGGTACAGCAGAGGGCTACAAAGATGATTAGGGGGCTGGAACATCTTTCTTATGAGGAAAGGCTGAGGGACTTGGTCTTTTTAGTCTGGAGAAGAGAAGACTCAGAGGGGATCTCATCGATGCTTACAAATACTTACAGGGAGGGTGCCGGGAGGATGGGACCAGTCTTTTTGCAGAGGTGCCCAGTGATAGGACAAGAGGTAATGGGCACAAACTTGAACATAGGAAGTTCCATCTAAACGTGAGGAGGAATTTCTTTCCTTTGAGGGTGGCAGAGCACTGGAACAGGCTGCCCAGAGAGGTGGTGGAGTCTCCAACTCTGGAGACGTTCCAAACCTGTCTGGACACCGTCCTGTGCAACCTGCTCTAGGTGAACCTGCTCTGGCTGGGGGGTTGGACTAGATGATCTCCAGAGGTCCCTTCCAATCCCTGTGATTCTGTGATTCTGTGACTGTGATATAATATAAACTGGGGTAGTTCTAACAATTTCAGCCATTGTTGAATACAGGATTTCTAAAGCAATATTAATTTTGTAATTTTCCCTTAACTAGGTATTAAAAAAGAGAAAACTCTGCACTAGCAAAGAATCAGTTTGAATTTTTTTATGTTTTCAGGTAGCTCGTTACCCAAATTATGAATTACTTTGCAATATAATAGATAATTAATAATTAAATGTCATATAAGTCTAAGTCTATTGTAAATTGTAATAATGGACACAGCATTGATATTTAAATTGATCATTAGAATTTAATGAGATTTATAATTAAAAAAATCAAAAAACTCACTGGACAAATTCTCTTTTTCTGCTTTTGGATCTATTCAGAATGAGAGCAGAATGTTATAGGAACTGTGATACTTCTTTGAGTGACTTGAACTATGTATTTCTTTATTTTTAAGGTTTTGAGATGGGTGGGTGTATTTCTATTTTAAACAAGAAGCGCAGATTTTCCGTGGCATTATAACACACTTTCTGTAGTTGTTGCTTTTAAACTTAAAGCGTTGTTTGGCTTTTTCCCTGAAATTAACACTGGCACATATTTTAACTGTTAGCTGCAGTTAACAAAGTTTTTTGTCTAGGTGAATGTTCATTTTTTGCTAGCAGTCCCTACTTTGAAAGCTGCCTGTTAAAGCATTGTTTTTGTATCAGCTCTGCTGCTTTTTCCTTTAAGGCAGTAGAAGTAGTTGAATTACTATTTTTAAAGAAAAGGAGGAATTAGTGGGGTTTCCATACATTTGGACTACTTCATCTTGGCTGACACAGATTTGGAAATCTCAGAGATTTCCACCACACATGCTCAGATCAACAGACCGGAGGATGCATAACCAAGCCAGTGCATCTAGGAAGCAGGAGACCTACCGTGTCTGTACTGCTCAGTGCATTTATATATGTACAGTTACTTCATCACTCATTAAATGTGTTGGAACTACTCCACACACAGTGTTCTTAGTAGTACATATAAAGAGGGCTTCAGTTCCTTGCACAGTCTTCTACAGCCTGAAAGACTTCCACAATTTATACGGCTGAGTTGCAGAAATACATATATGGTGATTTGATTCCATTGTCAAATACCTTCTCAAGTCTTTGAGCAGCTTATTTGGGATCCAGTTACTTCTTCTAATGAAAGGATAAAGGAACAACTAAAACATTAGCTGATACTATGCACTCAACGACCAGCGCGGTACCATTTACTGCTAAAGCTACATCCACTTGACTGGACACATTGCCTCACTGTCCATGGGCTCTGTCTAGTCTGTCTCTCTGTGTCTAAAATGTTTTTACAGTTGGTCATTTCTGAATTCCGCCAGTAATGTGTATCTGGGGTAATCTGCTCCTCCTTTTTCCCCTCAAGTTCAAATTCTTCATCATTTCCATTTACAGAAGCAGACAGAAACTCATGACTCTACCCAGTATTTCCACAAAACTTAGTCCATTCATTAATTACATTAAGACATCAGTTCTCCAATCTGTCTCCCCAGTGCAAAGCCCAGAGTCAAGGATGTCCTGATGCTCCCTACTGTGAATTCATACAGAGAGCCTCTAGGAACTGAGCAAGAACTTTCTAGGGCAGATGGGCCTAACAACCTCATGGTTTAACATACTGACTTTTTTATTCCCTGTCCCCTTTTTCCAGTGTGACCCAACTGATTTGAAAATGTCAGCATATAGCAAAATGATGACAATCAAGATGAGCAAGACATACACTGTTCCATTATCTGTATTAGCCATTTCTAAAACCTGTATGCAACTGTAGAAACAGTGTAATACCTAAACTGGATTTTGGTTATCAATTGTACTTCAGTTAACTGTTATGTTAAAAATGTGCATGATCACAAATATTCATTACAGGGAGAATATTCCCCCTTTGGACAAATGTTTTCTTTCACCTGCTGAGGTGAGTAAAAAAATGGCAGTAGTGACACCAACACCTACTGGGCTTCTCTTTGAATTCAGTATCTCACAGAAATGAAAGGACTTTCACAAAGGTGTGTCTTCATTTTTGTTTTAGGATATACTGCCAGAGCATTAACAGGATGATACTGTCTAACCTCTGGCTTTGGATCGGGCTGTTGTGAAAGCAAAACCTTCAGATCTATGTGACATACGCATGGCAAGCACTGGCAAGGAAAAGAAATAGGAAGGCTTTCTGAAATGTGAAATGGAGACAACTTTTTGCCTTCTTTGCTGAACGTGAATTCTTCCTATTTTCAAGTCCCTCATCCTACCCTGCCGGTGCTTCTTTTTAACTCAAAGCATATACAAATCTCTGTCTGCAGAATGAAAACAGCTTGACAAGCTATATTATTATTGAAAGAAAAAAAAACACTACAACACTCCAAATTCTGATATCAGCTGAAATAGATATAGAGGTATAACAATTTCATCTTATTCACGCACATAAAAGTTGAATTAATGTCAGTGGTATGTATGAAGAGTAAGGAATATATACTACTGACTATGCTTGTCAATCACAACCAACAGTATCCTTGCTGGTAGACTTATGAAAAGATTTAATTGTGTAACCATTGCTTCTTGAACTAGATTTATTAAAAGACTTTAAAAATGCACCTGTCGAAAAAATTCTTCCATCAGGGCCATGGTCCACCGGTAGTGCAGTTCCCAGGATTTTGCTGGATGGCTTATGTCTGCTGCATGTAGAATCAAAGACATGGCTTTGGCTTTGTCTACCCTGTCAATTCAAGGACATCCAATTATCTCAAAACAAAAGCAACTGTTTAAATTCTTTTCTTGTACATGAGCTCATTGAAATACTATGGGTAATGAATGGAATGGAAAATAACCTACCCCTCTGTCTGCTGGAGAGTATGTCGCATTGTTTTAATTTGTTGAAAATGACCCGACATATCTGTAGACAACACCATCTCAATGACCAAGCTACGCAACTCCCTAAGAATAATTAAAAGCAAAATGACTGATTACAATTCATTTATTCTATGCATGGTACATTTGTTTAAGCAGTACTTGTTAATTTGTAACTTTCTAAACAACATCACGGGTTTTATTATGTTTTAAAAAGTATTTAAATAACTTATTAACAACTTGAACATTCTATCCTAAAGGGATTCTGTGAAAGCAATGTACTTCAAAAAATGCACTCTGCAATCATTATTTCAGTCACACTGTTTTGTAATTCCTCTTTTCTAGTGTACAAACTAAAAATACATGCAGTTCTGTCACCCATAATAAGTCTTTCCTTATTTTTCCAGCAGTAGAGTATTCAAAAAAACAGTTAGTCTCTTGGCTTACCACCACACAAGAGGATATATTTGTGTCTCTTATTACTGCCCTCATATTAGTGCAGAGCAGGCATAACGCTAAACCTAGGAAGAAGGCTGTGGAAACACTCAGAAGAGCAAGAGATATTACATCTGAAACACCATCAACATTATACCAATATATGAATATTATGACAAACTACCTTTCATCTCAAAAATACCTTAATGCCTATTTCATGAATCAGAACAAGTTTGCAATTTATAATGTATCTATATCTTGGTATTATGGTCAGAGATGTTGGCTTGTCCATCAGCTTTCTATTAAATGAATATGAAAATAGTAAAACAGGAATCATGTAAGAAAGTGTATTAATTCTCATTGTATATGAAAGTACATTAATTTTGTCAACAATAATTACTGATTTGGAAAATTCTGTTTCCTTGATGTAGAAGGATTGTATATAGACCGTGTAGGAGTCTACTGGGTCTTTATTTACATGTTTTTTAAATGGTCTAGGAGGATTTATGTGCATGCGTTGCTTGTATGTGTATCAGGGACAATTCACCACACAAAATCTATGTAGCATGTATCTTCATGAGCACACCCTCAATCTTAAGGATGTTCAAGTATCAATTACAATAGTAGAATCCTACTTTAGTCATTCTTACTGATCTTTCATACTGTATTAATGCCTTTGATTTACTTAGCAATGCAGTTTTTTCAAACAACTATGTTTTAAAGAGGTAAATTACAGTTTTCTTTAGGTCTGTTAGAAAAGTTTGTTATAAAAACTACCAAGATTGCTTTTGAGCCAAATTAATTGTATATTTAAGCTGATACTTCTCATTGATTTTTTGGGTATTTATTCCTGATTTGCTTTGATATAACTGGATAAAGACTCAATCCCCTCACTTCTACTCAATAATACGCAGCCATAGCAACTGGTGTTCAGAAAATGCCTTACCTTATCTGACCTCATAATAAGACACTAATTAATTTGCATCCCAACTGCTTCTCCTCCACATTGCTTTGAAACTGTACCCTTCAAACACAGCCAAAACCATTGAAAAAAAAAAAAAAGAACAGCTAAGACTGCATGAAAACTGAGGGCTCTGCATTGCTAAACCCTGTTGTTTGTACTGAAATAATTATCACTTCCCCTTTCTATGGGAGATTTTCTAGAAACTTTCCATGTCTAAACTTTTAAGAGTAACGAGAAATAAGCTCACCCCTACTACACAAGACACGGAGAGAAGCAAAATGCTGCTTCCAGTTTACTCGCGCTGTCATGGCAGCAGACAAACCCTTACCCTCCATCACCTGAATAAGGATCAAACAACGTAGCACTGTCCTCACACACTTCTGAAGATTTCAGGCCACTAAAAAGCTGCTTAACAGCAAAGGAGAGGCTCTCCACCTACAGTCTGCAGTTGTTTCCTGCCTGTGTCCCTATCCATCATCAACAGAGGGATGGAAAACTGAAAAATTATGGGGAAACGTGAAATAGAGCTCTGCTAGAGCTACGAATGCTCAGTCTACTATCATTGCACAGAAAATTACTTTTGGACTTAAACCATTCCCAAATTGTTTCACAGGGAAAAAAGACCATCTCAACTTCCATACTGAGGGAGACCTCAGCCAGTCTCATAGGTAACTCCCAGACAGAAATCTCTGCCCACATCATTAAGCAGTCCACAGCTACCTACAGGCATTGGGATAATACAGTTAGCACTGCTCATGCTACCATGGCAAAAAGATCTGTAGGTGGTGTTGTCTTTAGTTCTATGCTGGAAAGTGGCAACAGTATTCATGTACACACATAGTGTTTTTTGGGGGCCAACAATTGGAAGATTACTGTTTTTTCCATTTTTCTTAAGTAAACCGTCATGTCCTGTGCTGTCATCCTTTCTTAACCCTCCTATATCCATATGTCCTGTGGATAAGATACTGTAAAAAAACAGATGCAAGATGATGTGAAAAGATTACATGAATAATGCTGTAATAAACAAGAGACAAGGAGTGGCACATGAATTTATCGGAAAAGTAGTTAACCAATAAATAGAAACCAGCTTTACCTGGATTTGTCCATGACAAAGACATTTAGTCATCTGGGAACTAATGAAAAAATGCAGGAACAGGCTAAGATGAGCAAAAGCAAGTTGGGAACGAAAGACTAAAGGTTCATCTTGCAAACTACAGCAATCCTGCTTTCCTCAGACAGAAGACTCCCAAGGGAATTTGTGAAAGAAAAGCTGTTCATTATGTATTGTATATAATGCATACTATTTTGTTAGTCTTTTTTATATAATCAGGCAATATAACATTGTATATCTTAGGACTGGAATGCTTTGAGACACTAATACTGCCTGACCACATCTAACTGTTGATGTAACACATGGGGTGCTAGAACAGCAGAAGCCTGGTAAATCAAAGGAGAAAGGGGAACAAAAAGGGATCCCTCTTTAGTTACTGAGGGGCGCTAAGTGAGAGAAATAAGAATATGGAAGACTGGAATATATTTTCAGAGTTGAGAAACTAGTGCGAAATGACTATGAATGTCACATGCGTTATCCACAAAGGACATCCTCATCAGAATGCTGGCAGTGTTTCCCTGCTTAGACTCAAACCCTATGTTTTAAACTTAATTGAAGCTGACAGTTTATTAGTGCATTTATCGTCTTAACGTTAACAAGTAGAAAAGAAAATGTAATACTATAAAGTCATTCTCAGTCATTTTGCTTCATCTTGCTGAAATAATTAGCAGAACCACAGTTTAAATAGGCAGGGGTATTAAACTTTAAAAAAATGAAATTGCTGCAACTCAAGAAAACAGATCTAACAGTAGTCAAGAAATTAATCAGTGCCAAGAAGTACATTAAAAAGTTGAACAAATTATCATTTCAATTTACTGCCAATTAGATTCAGTGCAAACTTGAAAACTGTTAGTCTAATAGCATGAATTTCAGTATAGATCCAAGAAGTTCACTCTAGTAATAATTAGAAAATTGAAGAGCCTCTTTTAAGTGGCTAACAGAGCTGTCATTGCACGACTGAATAACTGTATCTGATGACAGGGTAATGGGTATTTTTGGATATTAGAAACAAATACCACGAAACCATCATTTCCACGACTGACCCTCTAAATTAAGTTTCAGACTTTAACAGGTTGTGTAGGTTCTCAGACCGGCACTTTGGAAGTTACCATTTTGTTTGAAAGTACAGACTGTAATTGCCTAGCTAAGTGACAAAACACGGAACTGAGTGTCCTTGTATAGTTGCTTATTAGTCAGTTCATACATCTCTTCTACGTTGTACTGAATAGCCCCAATTAGAGACCATAAATTCTACTTTCTCTGGTTGTCAGATCCCACCAGTTTCGAACTGGCTGCATATAATAGCGGACTGTATCTACGCAGCCACTGTATACAAACAATATTTGCAAAACTAAAATAAAGTCCTCCAGGAAATCCAAACTGGGTTACAGTGAGAGGAGACTGAAAAGCAAGTGCAAACACACCTCATCTGTGATTGAGCAACTTCCAAAGGAACATCACAGTTTATCACAGGTTCAAAAACCATGGAGAAATTAAATACGACAAAGGTTAGAGCAAAAGGTCAGTAATACAAGGAAAAAGAATTGTGGTAAGACCAGACTGAGCAATTTATGCAGGCAAGAGTGCACTTCAGAAATGCGAAGACTATCTATCACATTCCTCCTTTTATTCTGTTGCAGTCCACCAAAGCAATATGTATAAACATCACACACCTGGAAACCATAGGCTCCTCTTTCCTTTGGGGAATATTTTCTTTCACATGAGTTTTCATTCTATCACTCTTTTCCCCAGTGACATAACAAAAGGGAACAACTGGGATGCACTTTACTAGCTGGAGCAACTGCATGTTGCTGCAAGGATTCCCAAACTGTACTCATTTATGGTGGTCTCCAGTGATGAAGGAGCCAAGACTGGGGAAGCACATAAGTGTCTTCAAGTTATCCTTGATCCAGCCCTGAACTGAAATTCAGCTGAAGAAGATTTGCTCCTTTCTACCTGAAAGCATGCTCTGGTAGGATACAATATGAAACACCACTTCAAAAAAACATACTCAAGGCAACAAGTCTGAAGATTTGAAAATCATTATCTCTCTACAATGATGGTTTTAAAAGACAGAATACCAGCCTCTGATGTCTGTCTACTGGCACAATCACTTTCTCCATACTTAATAGGTAGGACAAGCAAAAATGGGGTCAGAGAGACCTATCAGTCCCCAACCTATCAGGCCCAAAATACTTCCAACCAGAGCAAGGCTGACTCATGTTGGCAATGAAAATCTAGGTGTATGTTACAATTATTGCTGAAGTTTACAGTTTACTTCCAGAGATCTTTCTCCAGAACTAAATTTACAACACAAACTTTGTAATAACTAAATCCAAATGACTATCCTCGGAGGAGAAATCCTTTATGAGCATGAAAAAGCGTGTGATTCCTCTCACTTTGTACTAAATAACATGCTAAAAATACTTTAATATTAGAGTGTTTTGGAATAGCTACAGAAAAAAAATGACTTGAAAACCAAAAGGGTCAGCAGACTTACATTCAATAAATGCTTTATTTAGGGGTGTTCTGATCATGTAGATAAGAAAAATAAAGTAAATCTACCATGTAAAACAGTCCTTCATCTGTAAATATACACCACATAAAAATTTGATCTGACATTCGTGTATTCCTTCATAAAAGTATAGTTTTGTGAAAATATAAATAAAGCAGAGTACAGTTTTGTTACTCATGGTGGCATCATTCACAGTGGGAGACTTCCCTGGAAGCAGAATATTTCTCTCTGACTTCACAGTCCACCTATTTAAAAGTTATTTTTAGGATCTCTGAATAATAGCTATGTTACAGAAACACACAGAAGACTCATATTTTAAGTGCTATATGTAGTGATCAAAGACATACAAAGATGACGTCTTTCCTAATAATGGAGAAAGTCTTATCTCTAACACTCATTTAGGTTTTACAGGTCTTAGTACTTATGACATATCAATTATGATCCGGATTCTTTCAGCTGGTTAAATTTTCTTCAGAAATTATGTTAAAATTAAGAAGAAAAAGAAAAAAGAGATTTATGTAGTGCTTCTGGGCCTTTACTTTTTTATCTTTGTACTCTCTAGATAATTCATTTTTTAATGCTTAACTAAGATGTGACTATGCTGTGCTGTTACACAGCTGAAATCCCAGAGGCAGCAGTGCTCAAGATGGCAGCAGAGTGTGACTCTGCCCCAAGATTTTAACCCAGTTAGACAAAGGTAAGCTAGCTCAAGAGAGGCAGCACTGTAGTTTTCCTGGCCAGCTCTCTCACCTGAGACACTGTCCACAGAGTCCAACACTGTGCCTCATAAATGCACAACCTCACTTGGAAAACTATATGGAGTCTCCCAAACAGTACTTCTTTACACCACAGCAGCCTTCCCTAAGCTCTAAATATCCATTACTCCTTCCAGTGCCAAAGTTTCTTCCTGTAATTTGAACGTCACAGTAGGTCTTACCTCCAGTCATCTTTGGTTAAATTTGCCAGGATGTTCATCTCTTCCTCTTGCATGAGTCTATAAGCAGCACTTACATGATGATTTTCAAGAACAGAACGATCATTGTACAATATTGCAACATCTGACCTACCATTAAAAAAAAAAAGGCAGAATTTGCAATAGCATCCCGATGATGGTACTGGGGAAGGTAGGACTGTGTATTCTCTATGAGAACTATTGACTGTATATATCAAACGATGTTTACTTGTTCCTATTGTATCAAATACTGATAAAGCTTCCATCCCAAATGCATAAAAAAATATCATTATACCATTGTATATACTGTTTGTGGGAAAGTCCTATTTTTAAATGTGTAATATTTTATTTATATAATATAACTGTGAGAAAAACTTGTGAGGAGATCTTTGAGCTTCTTGACTGTAGATAGGATCGTAGAGCAACAGAAATGCTCTAATCAGGCTACTCAAGAGTACTCTTTGGCGATACAACCATTTAAAATGCAATGCATTCACCAACAGTGGGGCTCCACACATAGCATGGGTATTAAGAAGTTACTACCCCTGTTCTGAGATGTGCTTTTATCCATGTCACTCATAACCAGAAGGAGCTGTAAATAATAAAATATTAAAAAACTTCCATTTCATATGTTGTTAAATAAATTCCTTCTTTTGTCACAGAAAAACAGGCAAACCTTGAGCCTCATAACAAAGGAATGGAAGACATGCTAAGCTGAAATTTATTGCATTCAAGTGTTTCCTAAGGCCAGACTCTTACCATAACGTTAACACACTCGACAGTATCTTTCCCCTCTTAATTAAAGACTAACCTACAATACCAAAATTACATACAGATTTTCACAAATTTTGATGCGGTATGGATTTATCATACTTAGCTTTAAACGTCATTAATTCTTGGGGAATTTGTTTCCCCAAGACCTGATTTGACTTGCTAAGCAACCTTGGGTCTCCTCTCTCTGCTGCACTTCTGTTCTTATAAAACTGTTCCTGAGTATTTCAATTTGGTCAACTGAAAAGTCTGTACTAGAAGAAAGGTGTAATGATTTAACAGCACATTTTACTATGATATTACTAAGGTAAATTCAACCTCTTGTTCTGTTGAGCAATAGTATATGTTCAGTGTAACCACCCACGTGTATGGTATGATACCAAGGAATCTAAAAAAAATAGAATACGATTGGAAACTCTATTTAGAGGGAACAAACCATAACCTACCTAAATAATGAATATGTTTACATCCATAATCCTACTAAAATCATGGGAAAATCTGTGATTTGCCAATCGCATATGTTTATGAAGCACACTTTGACCCACATAGCTACATACGGCTAGTTTTAAACAGTGCTAAGATTTGCTATGACTATGACAGCCATTTCATCAGCTTTTCTCAGGCAAAAGAAGCTTGTAATCATGGCCCTGGGATGCTGCATCTGGGCCAAGTTCCACTAGGAGGGAAGAATGAGCTCCATCACAAAACAAATAACTGTTTGCAAGTATGTCCAAGTAAAATTCAAAGGCTAACAGCTTAATTCCTTTTCCACTTTTGCAATACTTCAGAGCAAAATATTAAGGATAAAAATAGAAAAGTCATATAAACTTGGAACAACAAACTGAAGTTTATTTTTAACCAGACTGTGCTGAGGGAAGAAAGAATTACGTCTTTATTGCAACTGCAGATCTAGAATTTGTTCATTATTGAAGGGCACATGCCAGGGCAAAAGTACGTAATGGATTTAATTTAAATGTAACCACCGGGCATTTTATCTGTATAGGTGAGTGCGAGGATGCTTCTGTTTGAAGGAGTAGTATTTCTAGCACAGAGCTGTTGTGTCAGAATATGCCAGTGCTTTGCTGAATTTTTTTTTCCAAGAGCAGGTAAAGCAGACTCATCATACTAAAAACAAAGTATAGCCTAGTGTGAGAGAACACAAAGATGCTTTGTACTAGGCTCAGTGTCAGGTGTACCATTTATCACCCAGAAATGGATTGGTTAGTGTTTTCCTTTGATACGCTGAAAATATTTTAAGGGAGAGAGGTATACACTGTTGCTCTGGACCAGAGGCTAAGATGACATGCTGTGCCTCCACAAGAATACGGTTAGCCTAACTTTCAAACTGGATTTCTTTCTAGATTTCTTTTTCGTAACTACTGCAGATGCTGTTAAAACACGCCAGGAAAGGACGCTTGGTAAGGATTTCTACAGCTTTACTTGAAGGTTTCTCCCTCTGCAGTAGGACCCTGTAAGTTTAATACACAACTTGAAACAAAATATAGCACCTGAAGTAAGTGCAGACACATTGCTGAAAGTGAAGTGGTGTTTTTCTGCGGACGCTGTGGAAGAAATAAAATTTTGAGTCAAAATTATCTGAATTTAAGTGAGCAGATAGAGGGGTGAGGGGTTTTCAGGTCTGTGTTGTGAATCTTTTTGAAACCTCTCGACATGTCAGCTCCAAAATATAATGCTTTCAAACACTATGGAGCTAACTCCTTATTTTTCCACACTGTCTTTTTTTATGTGAGCAGTCCCATTAACTGTGCAGAGGTCAAGGAAGCAATTTGTAAAACCAGGAATGACCTGGTTACTTCTTGGCTGTACCAGTAAGAGGTATGAAACAGTTCAGACCAATGAACAGCAAACTCCAGATATGACGCTTAAGAGGCCACTTTGCTTACCTTGTCTGAATGTGAAAATTGTTTGTGGTCCCAGTATGTTCATAATCATGGACGGCAGCTGCAAAGATCATTGCTAAAATTTCCAGTTCTGTAAGCCAGTGCTAGTAAATGAAAAACAAATCTTAGTCATATTTTCTATAATAGCCTAATTCAGATTAAACACTACAGTACTGGAAATGTTTTGCATTACCTTCAACTTAACTTTATTCTTGTCTTATTGTAGGTAACTATGTATCCATAACACTTCAGTATTATACAGTACAATAACTCCTTGTACTTTTTATGATTTCTCTAAGACCAACTTAACATCCTCACGGTCACTAGCAAAGTAAATACTGGCAGCCACAAACAGAAGATGTTATTAAGATAATTACATGGTATACTTTGTAGCTGTTTTGAGTAGGAAGGATCTAATCTGCTAGCCCATACATGGCACTTGCCAAAATTACATTCATCTAAAAACTTGATATAAAGTGAAGGTTATAATTTGTCTTTTAGTGAACAATATATACAGTTCATAATAACTTCTAAGTACAACATCAGCATTAACTGTATTTTACCAGTGTACATAGCACTAAAATTAGGCCCATGGGAGATTTTTCTGTTCTAAATTTTATCATACTTTGTACTGATGCAGAAAAAGGGTGCGTAAAGCTAGTATACAGTTACACAGAACAAAAGGTAATACAGGTCATGTATACAAAATAAGGCAGACCCTAGACTTTTGTGCACTTTTATACCTCTTGCTAACTGAGGCTGTTCTGTAGTGCTGGGTTTGTAAAATAACCTCTGTTATTTTGTTTTTCAAGTTCTATTTCTTGAATGATAAATCATCCTTGAGGAGAAAATTTACTCCATTTAAAAATGGGGGCAGAAAAATCATATGATAATTAACCCCCGCAGTCACAGGACTGATTAAGTCAAATGCCAGTCAAACATTTCCACACATATTTCAGATTTTTTTAGTGTAGAAGTAAGCTTCTGTACTAATGGTTCAAAGAATGATCTCATCCTTATGCACCCATATGTGCACATACATGTGTGTGAATGGATATAAAAGGTATAAGCTGCCAGAAGTACTATAAGCTGCCAGTAGTAGTACTTCTTTCAAAGAAGAAGAAAGGAAACAGTCAAGATTCATAAGTAATGTGAGAATAATGAAATAGGTCATTCAGCAACAAAATAAGACTGATGAGGAACAACAAGTACTGGTTGTTGGTGAAGCAGTATAGATCAAAAAGGGTCACAACAGAGGAATGAGAATGTACCGTAAGCAGTTCTAAAAATGGAAACGATGACCTTCATCGTATGTGTGTCACAAGAAACCAGGCCATGACCGGTCCTGGCTTTCACAATGTTTTCAACATACCAAATAGAATAGAAACCCAGAAACTACTAGTAACTAAAGCATAACACAAACTTTTTCTTTAAGATGCCTTTTCAAAGATCAGCTTTTTTAGTAACCAAAATAATTGCTAGACAATGCATTTATAAGTCGAAGAGCATTCTTTACAAACAATATCTATGGGCTACACAGAAATTTCATACGGTACAATATCAGAGCAAGTATTCTAGAGACTGTAGCTGTACAGTCAAAATTCAGATTAGTATTCAAATCAGAGAATCAGAGAACTACTTTAGCTAAAGGATTTCTAAGGAAGCAGAAGAAAGCTCTTAGAGAGTTAACAAGTGTTTTACTCAAAGGGAGAGGGAAAAGCAGGTATGTGGAGGCCTGCAAGACTGCAAAAAGAGCTGGAACTTGCTTCCCTCCTGGAAGATACTATGCCATGCAGGTGTAACACGTATTGGAAAAGATCTCTTTTATTGAGAGATATTTTCCAGTATTATAAGTTGCTTATAAGTAAACAGATGCGTTTCAACTTTTCATGAACTCTGGTTCAAACTATTCTTTTAAACAACGATGGATTAAGAAATGAGCAAGAAAAGGGAGTCTCACAATGCACTTATTGACAGTAAAGACATCTTTTCCTTTAGTTTGAGCAATACAGGTATGTGGGAGGAGAAAAGAGATGGTGGGAAGATGATCGATGACTCAAAAGTTCTTTACAAGATGTATTCCCTGGGACTTGGGTTCTTAAATCTTTATAAAGACGAAGACTTCATAAATGCAAGCTTGAGTTATGTATTTCAGTTGTATCATCTGGGATTTAATCTCTTGGGAAGGTTAATAGATTGTGTGCCATCTGTGATATCTAACTTTCTAATACATTGATCTGAGGTGGCTGGATCTTGTTTCTTAAGACAGAGAGCAACTTTCAGAAAATACAATGATAATTTTATTTCTTTAAATGTGACTGTAACAAAAGACCAGGTTTGAGACCATCTAAGGAACCTGAAGGTGCACAAGTTCATGGGACCTGAGGAGATTCATCTGTGGGTCCTGAGGGAACTGGCAGATGAAGTTGCTAAGCCGCTATCCATGATATCTGAGAAGTCATGGCAGCCTGATGAAGTTCCCGTTGACTGGAAAAAAGTCCCTTTCCCTTTAAAAAGAGAAAAAAGGAAGACCTGGGGAACTACAGGACAGTCAGTCTCACCTCTGTGCCCAGCAAGATCATGGAGCACAACCTCCTGAAAACTATGCTAAGGCACATGGAAAATAAGGAGGTGATTGGTGATGGCTAACATGGCTTCACTCAGGGTAAATCATACTTGACAAATTTGGTGGCCTTCTACGATGGCGTTACAGTGTTGGTGGATAAGCGAAGAGCAACTGACATATTCTACCTGGACTTGTGCTAAGCATTTGACACCGTCCCACATGACATACTTGTCTCTAAACTGGAGACACATGGATTTGACAGATGGACCACTCAGTGGATAAGGAATTGGCTGGATGGCCGCACTCAAAGACCGCAGGGTCAACAGCTCAATATCCAAGTGGAGACCAGTGACAAGTGACGTTCCTCAGGGGTCGGTACTGGGGCCAGTGCTGTTTAACATCCTTGTCAGTGACATGGACAGTGGGGTTGAATGCACTCTCAGCAAGTCTACTGACAACACCAAGCTGTGTGGTGTGGTCGACACGCTGGAAGGAAGGGATATCATCCAGAGGGACCTTGACAGGCTTGAGAGGTGGGCCTGTGCAAGGTCAAGTGCAAGGTCCTGCACATGGGTTGGGGCAATCCCATGCACAAATACAGGCTGGGCAGAGAATGGCTCGACAGCAGCCCTGAGGAGAGGGACTTGGGAGCGCTGGTGGATGAGAAGCTCAACATGAGCTGGCAATGTGTGCTCGCACCCCAGAAAGCCAACCGTATCCTGCGCTGCATCAAAAGAAGCATAGCCAGCAGTTTGAGGGAGGTGAGACTGCCCCTCTACTCCGCTCTCATGGAACCCCACCTGGAGTACTGTGTCCAGCTCTGGGGCCCCCAACATAAGAAGGACATGGACCTGTTGAAATGAGTCCAGAGGAGGGTCACAAAGATGATCAGAGGGCTGGAGCACCCCTCCTATGAAGACAGGCTGAGAGAGTTGGTGGTGTTCAGCCTGGATAACAGAAGGCTCCGGGAAGACCTTATAGCGGCCTTCCAGTACATAAAGGGAGCCTACAGGGAAGATGGGGAGGGACACCTTATCAGGGAGTGTAGTGATAGGATGAGGGGTAATGGTTTTAAAGTGAAAGAGGGTAGATTTAGATTAGATCTGAGGAAGAAATTCTTTACTGTGAGGGTGGTGAGACACTGGTACAGGTTGCCCAGGGAAGTTGTGGATGTCCCATCCCTGGAAGTGTTCAAGTCCAGCTTGGATGGGGCAACCTAGTCTAGTGGAAGGTGGCCCTGCCCACAGCAGGAGGGTTGGAACTAGGTGATCTTCAAGGCCCCTTCCAACTCTAACCATTCTATGATTCTGTGACTCTGAATATGTGTTATTCTTCACTGGAATCTCTCCAAAGGCTTGGGGAGAAGCATAAACTCTGACCAGCCAGATTTTTTGGCAAATGCTGAAATATGGTTGTTTTCCAGGTGCCTATAAAAGATACAAAATGTATGACCTCAAAAATAGGAATCATGAAAAGGATTTTCTAAAACCCAGCTTTTTGAAACATTTGCTTCAGTATGCCTTTCAGAAGTGAACAAGGAAGACAGCAATTCTTTGCAAGACTTGGGAGTCAGTACCAGTTCCTTAAGACACAATGAAAGCACAAGAACTTCAAATCACATGCTAATCTGCAAAAACCACACAGGAATTTGATATAGAATTGCATCAAATTGACTCCAATCCAGGTATTTGTTAGAAGATACAAAAGAGTTAAAAGAGGCATTACAACGGACATAGTCTGAAAACTACTAGCTTGAGAAGCAAACTTCAAATTTTTATTGAGTATGGTTCTGTCGAGTTAACCAGGCAACAGGAAAAAAATCCAACAAGCTGAATAGAACATTTGCATGATACTGATGCGTTCTCAAACTGGAAATGACATTTGGGACAGAAATACTTTGCAAGCTGCAGAACCACTAGGCCTTCTTTCAAACACTGGTTTCTATAAACGTTCCTTCTGCCTGGCAAGCTACATCTGTTTGAAGGCACTCTTGACTAAGTGTTGTCCTAGTTAGATGTCTTTCCAAGAACTTACCAACATCATAATTCAGCAATTGAAATGTGAATATTTAAAACCTGGCCTAATTTTATAGGAATATTTTGTAGCAGCCTTGCAACATTAATGAGGTTTTACAGCAAACTAACAGCAATAAAGTCTAAGCTTTTCTGAAAACAGTTGTCCAAATCACATCAAAATGCAGTTACAAGGTTAAGATGCTAATCTTGTAAAACTTGAGTTGGAGAGGCCTTTCTGACTCTCATGTGCACCCAGTGGAATAGCAGATACTCAAATACAAAACAGATTCCTTCATTCAGCGTTCAGAGATAAACAAGGTGTGTTGCAAAAAATTTTAATCAATGGCTGAGCAATCCAAATTGCCTAGGATAGCCTGGAAGTTTGAACCTTGTCCTGGCATCACAAAGAAAATCTGGATGCTATTGTCTTTTCTGAAGAGTGGAGGGGCACAGTTACAATGGGCCAAAGGGATGTTTACAGTGTAAAATACAACAAAGGGATTTTCCTCCCTGTTAAGTTGCTGATCCAGGTGTATACCTGCAACAAAGACACGTGTCACATCACTTAACGCTTGCAGTTGATCTTACAGTAAAAGACAAGGGTAGGATAGGAACCATGATCTAATCTCTTCAAGGTTTTTCTGTTATTAAAATATTATTTTGACAGGTGAACATTGTATACAACAACTTTGGTTTGGAGTCATCCTGGCAAGAGCTGTCTAGCCTATGCTTCAGTCTGATATGGAAGTTCTTTCTGAAGAAAACATCTCAATGCGAAAAGGAATCTTGGCTGGTGAAGACTCCAGGCTTCACTCTGCAAGTAGCACTCGTGTTAAAATGTAGCTTTAAAAACTTGATGCTTAGAAGCAAAACGCTGCCTTCAAACAGTAGAATCAAACCCTGCAATGCCTAGGGACTTGTTCTTGCCTCCACAGAAGCCAAAGGCAAACTTTTCAGTGAGAAAAGGCTTAAGATAAGTGAATGACTCTCATTTACCATGCGTATATTGCAGCACAAACATCCAGATTCAGCCCTAAAATTCTCCTTTCCAAAAGTATTACGGAATTGTTTCATGGCTCTGCAAACAGAAAGCAGACACTATCACTTCCCATCTTGTTTTTTATTTATTTTTTAAAGAAGTGCATCCTTAGTGAAGACAAATCATCAAAAGGCCATTGACAGAGATGTCCATTTTCTTTCAGTCAGTACTTACTTTCGTCTAGCAAGCCGATAGCGAGGAGACTCCCACTACTGGTATTAAATCTAAGATTAAGTGTTTACAGTAAAAATGCTTGCACAAGCTCACTGCAGTTCCCAAAGCAAATACTAAAAAATATTGGGATATTGCAATAGTGGAAGGCAAATGCAATCTCCTGCATACTATAGGCACATACAGTACACAAGAGCAGTCCTAAAGAAGGTTATAAACTAAAAGAAAAGGCAACTGCAGAGTATTTGAGTATGCCTGCACTGATTGAGTGTATCTTTCAATGGCCAGGACCTCAGCAGATACTAAAGCTTTCTTGCCTGATCGCACCTCCCAAGCTCTGATGTGGAAGTGAAAAATTCTCACCTGCCCACTCCTGCAAATGTATCTCTGTTAGTATGATATAGAATACCCAAGCTCAGGCAATGAAAAGCAAAAAGAATTTAAGGAGGACTTTTTTTCTCCTTTTTTCCTCTGCATCAGAAGAACTGTTAAAACTACATAAAGTTCACAGACTGAATGGCAGTTTAGAATCTACCTCTGCACAATTTTCAAGGGAGCTTTTTCCTTAAGAGGAGACATATGAATACATTTATCCAAAACAGCAGAGTCTGAGAAAAGAAGTAAATTGAACTTTGCAGTATTTCTTACCATGATGCCAGTGTGAATCATTATGTAATGCACAGTTTGAGTAACATCAGCTGCATGGATCAAATTGTGATATGGATTTTTGTATTTGCTGTAACCAACTTCAAGAGCTTCAGCAAATGAAATAAGGTTGGGAACAGGGATCTGGGGGGAAGCAAAAATTAAAATAAATGTTTTTTTCTTGCAACAGCTGCAAAGTTAATCATGGAATAAATAGACCACAAAGAAATATACCATAGAATTTAGTTAACAAACAACAAAAGAGACATTTAAAATGTAAAGATCTAATATCTTACATGCATCAGGTAGTCTTCACCCAATTCCTGTAGATGTTCTATCCCTCTACATACACCATGCACAGCATGTGGTAAGCGCAGAAGAGACTGCAGAGCTATCATCAAATAGTTTTCAAGACACATCTGTCTGTCTGTCTGTACCAGGAATGCACAGATTGCTCATACAATAAAGGCATGACAGATAGGAGTCTAACAATAGGATTATCTCCTTTTCTTCACCAGTTTTGCCCTGCCTGAGACAAGGTTTCCTTGAATCTGATAGTATGGCTTCACTTCCTTCTCTTCCTCCAGGCAACGTATGAAGTACCAGTACTATCTAGTCCCATTTATTTTCCCATATAATGAAATGACATCTTTCTTAAGATTTGTTTCTTTATTTAAAAACACTGCAAGATAAATAGTGGGACTGAGAAAGGGCTTAAGCCCACTGAGCCAGTAACATCGTGTACTTTCTGACTCTGTTGTTAATGGTAGCCCTGGTGGGGTTCTGCCTTCAAGCACCCAGAGCTTGAAGGGAAAAGCTTGATGGCAAAAGCTGAGTTTGGGTTGTTGGTTAAAATTAAAATATTCAAACCAATTTCAGGGTGAGGCAGGCTCTTCAAAAGGAGCGTGGAGTTTTGCAGTGGAGAGATTTTGAAATTATAATGAAACTTTCATTCAGTACTATTATAACGATAAATTTGGCATTTCAATTCATTTTTTATTTCAGCCTTTCAAAGTCGGTTATTAAGTACTCCATACTGTATTGCAACAGCCTGCAAACACCCTGGAAAAGCAGTCTTCTCTTTATATATCCCTCAAGTTGGAGAGGAAGGTTCAGCTGAAATCCCTGCACAGTGGTGGGCAACATGCTATCATTTAGACCATGAAAAAAGTACTTAAGAAAAACTACAGTTTTCTGCCTTATTAGGAATCTTCTTTCCATAAAGCTGGGACACTGATTCAGTACTGCTGAGTAAATGGGCTGTATACATAATCTGTTTATTTAATGCTTACAGCATTTAACTGCTCACTAGCAACATCCCATCCCAAACTGACTTGAAATGCATCTACATAGCTTTCCATTTTTTGGGTTGCAGAAAAATTTGCATGCTCTGGGTGAAGTTCTATTTGGCAGAACTATTGGCATGTTACAATGTTCAATTTGCCATATTCTTGAAATTCTGCACTGCACTGTACAATAAAAAACCATCTCAAACATATCCTGGCTTTCTTGTGTTTTAAATATGACATACTTATTTTCGCATACATATTTTTATTTGTGGCTAGTTTCTGACCTTGAAACGGCTCAAAAGGTCGTATCGGGTAAACAGCTCATACATCATAAATTTCAGACTGTGCTCTCCACTTGCTTCATTTAGGGCAAATACATCAAAAGACCATTTATCAACATCCTGTAGATGAGGAGAAAAGAAAAAAAAAACATAAAATTTCCATCTGTTTAAGTAGGTTTCCAGTTAATCAGTGGAAAAGATATTTTGGGGTTTTTCGGAGGGACAGGTGAGAGTCTGGTGTTTTTTTATTGTCCAACTCTTTCAAATGCCTATTGTAGACATCACATTAATGACTATTTCAATATTAATGACGAAAATAGTTGTGCCAGTTACGAATAAAATACTTGTAACATGACCTATGCAACTTTGTATGCTTCAAATCAAAGGCCTTAATCTTTCAAATTTAATTTTCTGCATACAAAATGTCTATAGAACCTCGCGGAGCTAATGTGAATACCCATCCTTTAAACAGGCTATTATGCAATGTCATTAACATGATAGCCATATGGCAATTTGAGAATAATGTAAGAGTGTTTGACTTTCAGAGAAAAAGGTGAGGTACTACATTCTCAAGAAATACCATTTTTAATCACACACATAGCCATAGGAACTTTACTACTATAAAAGTCTTTTGGGTGAACTACAGTAATGCCTTAAATTCACAGAAAATACTGTACTTGTTCCATAAGCTGCAGCTTCTTTTGTTAGCTCTATCCCAATACTACTACTCCTTTTTCTTTCCTAAAAAGGAAACAAATGCTGCTGTCTGAGACACTGATTACCATACCACTGGGAGCTGATAAAACCACATCTCACATTACTATAAAAATTTCTATAGAAATTTCATCCTATTGCTCTAATAACATCTAAATAAAATCACAACTAATCATTGAAAAAATAAACAGAATCATATTCTATTTGTGATTTTTTACCTATTAATTTCTCTGTTCTGTGTGCTTAGTTCTGTAGTACTAACTATGGGTAGGGTAGGTTCAGTAGAAAAATATATTAATTTCACACTAAAAGTCACTAAACATAAGTACAAAACCACTCAAATTCCACAATGATTAAACTTATTTCACCTTAAACGTTACTATCACTTCTGCTGGGTAAGCCAAACCAACCATGCTAGAAGTTCTTCGGTACATCCTAAAAGAACAAATAAGATATTAAGGAATAGAACTCCTTTAAAAAGTACTGGAACAATTTTTCTTTTTGTAGTTCATCTTTCACAGTTTGTGAAATAACACTAAGCCATTTACGGATCTGATTCCAGAGACGACATAAGTCTTTTTACGAACTTAGGAGAAAAGCCCCTCTGCTGGTATATTACTCTTTTATGTTAGTGCAGTGTTCGGTAATTTTAGTGTAGAAGTTTCAAAGCCATAAACTTCATTCCCAGAATTGTCCAAAGTCCAGGAGATTTCATTACAAATTTAGAGGTTTCATCTGGATTTTGGTATAGAAAAATAGAGCAATTGCAGAAATTGAAACCTAAATTCTGGCTCAAAGGTTTGCTTCAGGTTCATCCCCATGAAGGGATCTTCAACAACAGTCACTGTGGTTAAAAGCAATACTTGCTGTAATAAGTAAACAAAGTTCTCACCTTTCTACAAAAATCCCAGCCTGTACAGCGTGCACAATGCTTCGGAATTTGGGCTTTTCTTCGGGTCTCCTCTTCACTATTCCCATTTCCCTCGTGAATGTAGAAGCTAACCAGTCCCGCACTTCCAGTGGGACTGAATCTGACTGGATGTCAGAGAGCTCATCCTCAGTGTCCAAAAGCTTCCTACAAAAAAATTAATACAAGGTAACCAAGAAGATGGCAGACTGAAGCAAAAGGAGTATGGACAGGTGAACAGCTAACAAAACTTAATTTAACAAGAGCAGACGTCATCTGTAGAATTGACTCAGCACACCACTAAATGTCTTCTCTAGTAGACATATTGAGGCCACTGGGAAGCTGGGCACAGCAGACATCTTCCCTCTCTCCTGTTGCTCATGTTCCAGAAAGTAAAAGATACTCAAATGCAAGATATTCAAGTAAAGGCAAGCGAAGATCTTTCTACAAAGATGTCACAGCTTTGGTGGATTGAAGTGTAATCAATGGGTTATAAAATCCTGAGGAGACATCTAAAACAGTGGCTGACATGAAGGTCTGTAGAAAGAGGGGTTGCTGCTATAACTGAGAACACCCGTGGTCCATCTGATCTGTCCTCCAAAATGCTACAAAAAAATGTTTTGATACCTACATGCAAAGTAAACGATATTACATAGCAATGCTATGGTGAACACATTTCAATGAACACCCTGTACACATGCTCATCATGTTATTCCAGTGCAATAAAAGTATGAAAGAGAATTAATTCTTTCTGTGTGGAGATCTGTATTCCTGCTGAAGGCAGGGTAACAAAATCATAGCAGTAAAGAAATTATAGAAGATTGGATTGCAAGTCAGCTTTCACAGCTCTTAGTTGTTCAAAAAGTTAGAAAAGTTATGTATACCTCTTGCAAAACAGAAAAAGTATTAAAATAAAACTTCACTTCAACAAAACGAATTGGAGGACATCAGTTTATTTAGAAGAAACACGTAACTAAATATTCGCTTAAAACAGACTCAACACTTCAATTTTACACTTCTATAAACCTACCAGATGTAGGAACACAACCTTTGTCTTGATATTATTTGCCCATATCATTCAGTCTGCTGGGGTTTTCCAAGACCCAAATCCCTTATTTAGTCAGACAGATAACAAATTTTCCTTCACGCAATTATGCACGAAACCCCAGAGTTAGGATGACCTGAAGATATGTAAAGCATGCCACCCTTTTAAAATGTTTTATTAAAAGTGGCACCAATTGAATTGCAGGCATTATTTGATTACATAGATCTGTCTTTCTGAAACTGCTCAGTTTGCATGAATTGGACACAAAGTAATGATGGACAAAGTATTTTGGAGTGTGATTTTCTCATCAGACAATCTGCTTGTCAAGTTAAAACTTCTCCTGAGTGAAGAGGATTCCTGGGAAATACATTTGGTGGGAATCCGGCTAACAGCATTTGCAGATGGGTATTGGGGAGAGGAAAATTATCCCTTCCTTTTCCATTTTCATGTTGTCACCTCTGCCACTGTCTTTTCTTTCTACTCTTAGCATAACTCTACTTTTTCCCCTATTTGTGCAATCTCGTATTTATTCAGCGGCTCTTTCACACCTCTCGCTTTCTCTGTTTCTCTTCTTCAACATTTTCAAAACCTTGCCTAATCCAGGTCTTCTCTGGCATATAGAAGAATTGAGCAGCAACCTGGATGATGAAGAAAAGCCTGAATACAGTACAGTTCAAAGGAATCCCCACAGAAATCTAACACTATCTGAGGGATTATAGGAAGATGCCTAGTAGGAAGTGTCATATAAATTACTGGTGAACACTGAACGTAGTATATTTGTGCTCATCTGCCCTATTCCCAGTTTCAGCAGCTCTTCTGGTTGGCAGCATATTTTGTGAGACTTTTCAACTGGGGTTTTAAAAAAAAAAAAAAAAATCCATAAAATGCCCCCAACACCACCACTGGTTACTGAAGGAAGAGCAGAAACATTCCTATTTTTGAGAGACATAGAATTATCAGACTATAAAGGCTTTTTAACACAGAGTGCAAGCAGAGCAGAATGGACAAGAACTATGAGATTTTCTGACAGCGGGACACAGGCCCCAAGTCAGTAATTTATTTTGGAGGAGCAGGACTTGTGTAGAGGAAAGGATCTGGGCAAATTAACTTGCAAAACTGAAGCAAGGCTGAGACTGGCCATAGGTCAAAGGCTATAAATTGATTTTATTCCCTAAATTAAAAACTATGCTATAGTCCACTTAAATCCCTACTAGTCTAACACTGTTATTAAATATCGCCGGTGAGATCAGGACATTTATATTTCTGAGGATATTTGACATTTGATGTATTTGTAGTATTATCAGGAATAAACCCTATAATCCCTAGAACATATTTTTGTAACTATTCCAACTGTTACTCAAATGAGATGAAATTATTCCAGCGATAAAAGCACCATGAGCATTAGGCTGCCTCAGAGCACATGGCAGCGATATTCCGCATCACCTGTGCAGCATGAAGTAGAGCTCTACATCAGTTTGCTATAGTCTGATGCAGATCTGAATTTGGGACCAAGTCTTGAAATCTGCAGATATGCGCTGCTGGAATACAAATTAAGGCTAGCAAGACACACTGCAGTTTCTCTAATCTTTTTAGCCCTTCATTTGTAAAATAGGAGGACTATTCAATCTGTAAATGATAGCAACAGGAGTTACTGTATGAGGACAGAACAGAGAAAACAGAATTTGAAAAAAGTGTTCATTTAACCAGTAATTTGCATGAGACCACTGCTCTCTGATGAGAGGTGACTGAGCAATGTGCTATGGGAGAGAGAGAGTTTTGGTGTCTCAGGTTCCTACTTAAATAACTGGGGAAGCAACTGCAACATAGAATTATGTTGTAAGCACAATCCTTTGTAAGTACAAGCTCTTACAGATCCCTCAACCCATAACCTTAGTAACTTCTCAAAAACAATTAGTTTCTTTCAGAAGCCTAACTGAAACAACATTTAAGGAGAGGAAACAAGGGCTAGTCATTCATCTTGTTACTCTATTTTCTACACTTTCCTGACCTTTTGAAGAATAAGATTCATATTGGGGAAAATTACTCATGACATATGCATTGCTAGAAATGGCCTTTGAATAAATTTGCTAATGACTGCCATTCTTCTGTAATTACAGGGAAAGAGCCTACACATCTGAATAAATGGATGGTTAGACAGCTATATAATTTGATGGTAATTTTATTTAGGAAGGGAAATAAATTAGGCTATACATTGCACTATACAAACCATGCTTAATTATCACAAATTCTTAGAATGCAATATGCAATTTATTTCATAGTTTGGAACTTTTGTCAACTTTCATTCATCTATTTATACCTTGATTATAAAATATAATATTTCCATTATATTTCCATGGGTGTGCATATATATGTATACATACACAATATTGCGGATTCTGTGAAATACATCTAATTGTTCACCTTTTACCTGCCGACTATGAAAACACTTCTTTAAAATAATCCAAATAAAACAAATTTATACATTGAGACATAGAAACATCAAATTGTTTTTATCAGTCATTTTACTTACTGTTTACAAAATGCACATATATATATATAAATTTTACTAAATGTAACAAAAAGAATCTTCAGCAGAAGTATCAGAACTTGTACACATTAACCAGAAGCACTAACAGTACTTCAGCACTTACAAAAAAATAATAGCTGAAATTTTCTTTTTCACCCAATGAGAACCAGGTTTTGATTGGCCTTCACTGTATTTTTTTACACGGATCTTGATCTTTTTATGTCGAACCATTTTGCAGCTTGTTTGCTGGCCCCTAGTCTATTGATGTAAGTCACTGCAGTGAATGCATTGAGTAAATCTCAGAGCCCCCACGTGCCTGTCCTTCCTGCTGTTACCGCTTCTGCTGCTCAGAACTTAACTGCAACATGGTTGACTCTTTGAGCTGATGTATTATAACGTCACTCTGATGTCATCACTGAGCATTATAACATCATCATTTCTTTGAATAAATTCTACGACACAACATTGTTTATAATTACTGGGAAAAAACATAACAGTCTGAAGTGTATATTCAGAACATTTTTAGTCCTGAGTGGTTATATTACTGCTATTTCAATTTATATCCACTGAGAACTGACAACTTTCAAAAGCTTCAGTAAAATCAGTGAATCAATAGGAAGTTACTGGTGTTTGGTTTTTGCCTAATGAAAGTTATTATGGCCCAGATAAATGGAAAATATATTTATAAATTCTGCATTCTGTAATTCTACTGTTATGTAGACTTCTTACTCTAACTTGCCACTTCATGAATCACAGGTGAATAGGTAAATTATGATAATAGGTGATTATTCAGGATGCCTTAAAATTTATTAAAAAAAAAGAGGGGGAAAGGTGAAATAGTATCAGAAGACTGGGCCAAAACAAAGACAAACATAGTTAAACCACTGAGCTTCCTGCCAAGTATTACAGGGATTTTTGCAAGATTTTGCAATATAATTTGTAATTGTAAATTGTAAAAGGTAATTTGTAAACTGTAATATAATTTTACAACATTTCGCAATATGTAAACTTTTAGATAGGTTCAAAAATGTCATTGGATAAATTAACGAGCAAAATAACAAGCGACCATAGCTGTCAAACTCAAGGCTAGGACCTATGGCTTAGAAAATATTTGGAGTGGAGTGACTGCAAGTTCCATAGCCTCATCCTCCAAATCAACCACACTGAAGATCAGAGATGGCGGGCATTTACTTTCTATTTTAAAGCTATATAGTTGTTCCACAAAGTCAGCCTTAAAGTACAGCTCTACTGAGATCAATCCTATTCAACTGGGAGGCATGAACTCCAATATCCTAGTTAAATTAAATAAATGTTAATGTACCAAGGCACACACTTTAATTTTTTCTTTCCTAAAGCTAAGCAACACCTAAAAATGCTATTAAATGAAATAAAAAAGCTTTAACACCATGTGCCACAGAAAGTACTTTTTTTCAACACAAAGGCAGAATTTCAGGTTTACATACACTTATTTTGCTCATATATCATTTGCCTATTAAGCAGATGCAATAAGAGGAAGAGATATGCGTGGGAAGGAGAGGGGGAGGCTTGGGTTATTTAATTCTATTTGTTCCGTGAGTGGAACTCCCATTGACAGTTCTGGGAATAAGTAAGATATGGCCCATGGCATTTCAGCTTAGCAATCAATTAATATTACAGTCATAGTAACTAATAACCTGATCTTCTTGTCACAGTACTGTGTTTTTTGCCAAGAATAATTTTTCAAAATTCAAGTAGTGATAATTTCTAGCTCTCTTCATTTAATCAGAATTTTAAATACAGTAATGGACTAGTCAGAATTATATTACTTTTCCATTAGGAATATATCAGATGCACTATGGAGAAGAAGAAAGAAAAGAAAATGAAAAAAAAGTAATTAGATAATGGCTACGGGGGAAAAAATCCATCGTGCTCATCAGTCATGCTGCCTATCAGAGATGGGGAAAGATTTCCAGAGGAGGGATTGAGAAGGAGGTATTAGCCCTTTAGCATTTACTGAATTAATCAAGCTAATGATCAGCCCCTTAAGAATGAATTGATCAAGGTCCTCTTCTAGGTCTAGAATGCAGAAGGCAAAGAATTTATAGTCCAAATAGCCCATTCACATTTTTATCAATTATTTGTGTTCTACTGTCTTATTATCTTCCTGAATGAGCATGAATCAATACATTCAATCAATATTTACATCCTCTATAGTCCACTACAATTTCCACTAACATCCACTAAAAGATTCTCTTGACTCCTACCGAGGATAAACAAATCGTAAAAATGATTGAGGTGCATTTTTAGTACATAAAGGTCTTTCAAAAGAAAATGATGAACTTACCAACACGTTGTACTCTTAAAATTTAGCACATTCTCAGAAGAATTGTCCTCATATTAAGAACTACCAATTAATTGCAATAAACGGCAAAAACTCTGCATGAAATACAGTTATTACAACAGCAGATAAGTAATGGAGTAAGGACCATTGTTACTGGAAACATTACTTTTTGATATGTACTGCCTATTCAGAAATACAGATGTACATACCAAAGGCCATCAACAATCTTAAAATTCAGGTCAGGATATTAATGATTTAAAAATATCATTTTTCAGGAGTACAGCTGTGAGTTAATGTATTTTCTTTTTTTTTAATTCACTTTAATGTGGTATTCTGGAGGCTCTACAGGGCAGGGCATGACTCATAAATAAATTAACAGCAGTAACTTTGAGACAGAAAAATTCAATAACTTCAGAAAAGAGATGCAGGCTGTTTATTAAATACCCTAACTGAACTGAAGAGTTTTAGTCAGAATTTAACAGATTTTCAGTGATTTTAAGTGTATTTTTTTTATATAACTTTGATGCTGTTGGAAGCTTCCCTCTCAGAAAAAACCTTTGGCTTAGTACAAAAGATTTTAAAGGCTTATTTTAAGCTTTTGTAAGGGTGGAATACACTGAATTAATCTCAACACAACAAGCTTTTCTCAATAGCAGCTTTTATCATTTGTAGATTCCCTTAATGGATGAATGGAATGGTTTTCTTCAAATGATACACTTGCTGCTGACAAAGCAACTTCAGGCAAAGTACATTTAACCATGGGTTGGCTATGGAGGACAGCAACACACTCAGTAAACTTGACTGAATATTCAAGACTATGATTTAACTTCATGCTTAAATAATTGCCACTTCCAACCTCTCCTCAACTAAGTCAGCTCGGAGAGGAATCATATAGACCGTATTTTTCATCTGGCAAATAATTACCAAACAGAGCATCCCATTCCACTTTTTTTATCCTTGTATCATTAGGTGGATTATTTTCTTTAATATTCCCAGATTTTTTTTACAAAAAAGCTAATTTTGAGGAGAAATATTGTCTGGACCAAATGCCCCACTGTTCTGTGAATGAAACACTTAGTTACCTTCATGTATGAATGAGCAAATTAATCTGTCTTTTCAAATAGAGAGATTGGGAATATATGCTTTAAAAAGTTTTAACAAATATCTACATCTCTTTGATGTAAGAGTGTTTAACTTTCTCAACCCTTGCATCTGCAAAGAGATTCGCCGGTGTGACTATCTCTGCTGGTTACCCTGAATGGATAACAGTATCTGAATTAGCACAGTTTCTTCCATAACCAAAGCTTTACAGCCAGTGAAACTACGTGATTCACAAAGTCAGCTAGATGTTGTATGCGATGGCTGGGAACGGAACGTACATGGTCCTGTAATGTCAAGCAACAGATTCCTGCTGTGAGATGGTCAGCAGAAGCTGATGTAGCGCTAGCTTAGAGCCTTGCAACACTAATACTAAAATATGGCTTGTGAAAATGAAATAATACAAGAAACATAAAAGATGAAGCCTTCACTGGCTTTTGTTCTCATGTAAAATACAGAGAAGCTGCTAAACCTATAGTGATGGCTAGAAGAGAGTCAAAGAAAGCACAAGGGTATCAAGTAAGTACCCCAGTTCATTATTTTTTGAGATAATAATTACTAGGTTAAGATGGAGCAGCTGCCACAGACTAGGGTTCTGTTGCAGTACTGAAAAACTTGAAAACACCAGGGAACAGTCTTCTCCAGCTTGCAAACATAACCAAAACTGTGTACCAAAAAAAGCCCAAGAACAGACTACACTGATGGTTCCACACCTTGGGATCTCCTGGAAATGGGAGAATTTCTTTTAGTTGCTGGGCTGTTGCTAAGCTCCATTCACACTTCCGTGACACACAGTTCTGTGAGCGCCAGCAGCTAGTCAAGCATTTGCTCCTTTCTCCTTTCTTAGACTCCGAGAGACAAAGATACATGCATGTTCCTGTCACAAATATTTCTGTGGTGCACTTCAAGGGTCACACGGACGTTTGGTGAGATGAAATGATGAAACTCTTGCAAGTGACATGATCACAGTTTAAACTATTTCCTTTTTGTCCACAATTTGAATATATGTTTATCCCCACTTTAAGTCCAGAAACCACAGAAATATTTAGTGTATTACTGGAGTAGTGCACTGGAAATCCAGTATGATGCAAGGTGTTTATTACAACTGCAGTCACAAAGTTTGGGATTAATGATCTCATTTTTAGCTAACATTATACATATCACACTGTGTACATTTTTTAAAATAAGAGCTTTTTCTCAAGAAGGACTGTGTTTACCATAATAATATCATTGAAATACCTTCACTGTTTCCAGAGCTCTCATGCAAACATATATTAACACTACTCACCCTTAATGAGATTTCCTTTTGCTTCATGAATCTAGAAATAACATTTGTTTGTTATTTTGTCTTGTTGAATCAACGATGTCCAAAGCAATTGCCAGCTACATACAATGGATCTACTTCACACGTTACTGAAACATGGTCTCTTCTAAGTCAAAAGTTCTCAAGAGGTTTAAGTCTTTTAAAAGGGCATTATACAGCCGAAAACAAACTAAAAACCATGTATAGAATTGAAACTGTACAGATAAATATTCTCCTGAAATCAAGTATATTTTTAAAATGTAGTAAGACCATAATTGGAATAAAATATTCTGATTTTATCCAGAACAACTTTAAAATGTTCTCCACAAGAAGTTTAAGTTTTTTGTTTTATTTGGCTTTGGAATACTTTTTTTTTTTTTAATCTTGTAATTTCCATCTGATTTTATTTGACTTATTTTATTCTCAGCATGAATAAAGAGCTATGTTTACAAGGAGCGGAACAGCTTTCATGACCGAATTATCAGGCTGTATTTATTTCCTGTTTGACTCAAAATATCCTTCTTCCACTACCTTGAGCCAAGTGGCAGGTACTAATGGAGAAAATTCTGCAAGACTTGTCAGAATTATTTATAACACCTACTGAGTAAGTTTGAACTTCTTCCACAGGAGGAGATCCGCTGAGGGGCTGGAACTGTGATGAGTTTCACTGATTATTTTCAGCTGCCAGTGAACCTCCGCTTCAGCTACCAAAGTGCTAGATATCTTTCAAGAAGTGTTTAGTGCAGCTTATTATTCAGCAGTGAGAGACGCAGCGGTCCTAAAAAGGGCTTGTTAAACAAGCTTATTAACTGACATGGGGCCACAGATAATTAAGCCCATAGGAAAGCAGCACTTTTGTATGTCTGATTTCTGTGTGCTTTCCAACTTTCCATCAGCTCAGAACCTTTTATATGTGATATTGAGAGCCATTGCCCCAAACCAATTTTTCTTAATTTTGGAAGGTTATCCCTACTGCCTATCCCTGTTTTTAAGGAGTCTGCTCTCAGAACTCCATAAATAAAACCTGTTATTTCTCTGTCTTTTCCATACAGTTTTAGAAAAAGCATGTATGGAAATGAGTTATGTGTACGCAGTTTTAAAAAATGTTATCTTATTCTCAGATAAAAGGCTATAGTGTAGAGCAACAAAGGAGCAGACAAAAGGAAACTAAGAGGACCTGAGAAAAATACTTCCTACTCTGCTAAAGGGTTTGAATTCTACAGCCCATTTTCAGCTGATTGTTGCACTATAAATAAAGATTCAAGGTGTTGTCAGCTTACACATTTGCATATACTTCTATGTACACACACAACTTTATAGAATGATACAGGCTTTCCAATCAACTCAAATGAAGTAACAACATACAGGAAAAAATTAGTATCTCCTACTGTAAGAAATTGGAACAGGCTTATAAAGAGAAAAGTGGTTTTGCTACACTAATGTCCGAGATTTAATTTTTAAGTAGCACAAATGGTTCCCCAGAGCTGTGGAACATGTCAGGCTCTTCCTTGATCCTTGGCTATATTACTGAACGTGCTCTGTGAAATACCTCGTACGTACTTGAATCTCTTTATTGACCTTAGTTTTGATTTTTCTTTTTGTTTTTTCATTTCTATGCCTGTGAAGAATGGCAGAAGGTCCATCTCCAATAGGTGTGGGACCATTGGCAGGAACCATTTTATTATGCTGTTTAATGGGATGTACATCATAATGGAAAGATGAGTTAGAAGGATGCTCCTAACCATCTCTCTGTTAGTTGCTATTCCTAATCTGACTGTAGAGATACTGTAGAGAGGGCTTTCTCTCAGATGATATGGAAGTCGGTCTCCCAGAAAGGTGGGGAAGAAGAGAACATCAAAGACAGGATTCAGTTTTAGGTGGCTGGTTGAAGCTGAGGTCTTCCTCTGCTCGTATGTGTAAGCAATGGTTCAGTAAATTCATCAGGACAAAATCCAGGGCTCAAGCATGGGCTTAAAATAGAAAGCATGGCTATTTTCATGTGAGTTGCAGAAACTCTGTTGCAGGTCCTAAGCCTGCAACACTTTGTACCCTGTAGAACCAGGCATCATTAAATTTTCTATCTTACAAGCCAAATCTCAGGAACTATTATATCCTGTAAAGTATGCAAATTCCTTCTGGGACTTAGTTAATAAAAGTAATCTGTTCTTAGATGGTTTTTTCACTGCTTTACTCTGTGAGAGTACTTTACTCGGTTCTATACTATAGCAATTACTTTTAACCATATAGCAATTCATATGTAAGAAACTTACTGAATTCACTTGAACTTCGCGATGTATGAAAGTGCGTGATCAGGCTCAGCAGGAATGGGCCATTCTGCTTATGATCTAAACTATTATTTCTAATCTACTAATGAGTTCGGTTAACTCAGTTCCAGACTCCCGACAGCGGTAGCTCTGTGCAGGACAAAGAACCTGTACTCTTTGGTGGGAACGAGGACAAATGTAACTATACAAGCTAATTCCAGCCTCCATTGCCATTTGATTCAATGATACACTGCTTTTGTTCCTTAAGGATTAGCTTCCCAGAAGCTGGAGAGACCTTCTTTGTGTGTTTATCTTCAAATGTTTTAGTGCAGATTTAGACTACAGAATACTAGTCATGCTATTTAAAATGTGATTATCTTTGCAGTTTGCCATGCAAAAGAGTTTACTATGAAAGTACCAGTGGCGACTACAGTCTCTCTCTGCCACACAATAAATATCTTAATTTACAAATTGCTTTTAATAGGGAAGTGTCAAAATTTAAAACAGCACTATACATAGTATTTTCCAACCAAGAGGTGGAGGGTCAGCCTGTATTTTTAGCATAAATTTAACAAAAAGACCACCAGGTTCAAAAAATGCTCTGAGTCTGAATTTCATGGAGACTGCGTTAGTACAAGGAAGAGAAATGAAAAATAAAATCAAACACTATAAACCAAAATAAAGAATATGGGGTATAAAATGCAAAACACTAAAAATAAGAGAATAAAAGTTGAAAAGTAGGTTTCATTAAAGTAATTTCATTTTTAACTTTTTACACTTTTTATAATTTTTTATACTTTTTATTACTTATAGCATAAGCAACATGGGCAAGAAAATTTGTTTTATATGCCTACATATATTTCAGAAATATAGCTATAGATATGGAAATATATACATTATTAAGCTATATTATTAAGATATACCATATGCTTAATGCATATTTATATAAGGAACGCTCCCAAATTTTGGCAGGTTTACAAACTCTGAGGTTGCATTGGAGAACAGTAGTATACAATACAATAAATTAGAGCACAACAAGATACCTGTCTCAGGTATTTCCCTTCTGACTTAGTACAGTGAAAAATCAGATTATTCTGCAAAACACTGGATGCAATAAATAAGTAAGATTAAACATTATTGTGCATTGAGCTATGGAAGAGCAAAAGCTTTATCTATACAGTGAAGCAGAATTTTTGAAAATTCGTAGTCACCATTATGAGGTTACAATGCCCTAGGATTAAGAAAATAGCCTGAGGACAAGAAAAATCTTCCAAAACACTATAAAATTATGTATGTTCATCTTCATTTGGGCAGTTTTATAATCCTGCTGTCAAGTCCTATGAGGGCAATTAGCTTATTTAAAGATTTGCTTACAGTAAAAATAATGCACCTGTTGCTGCCAAAGCCCATATACTTTCAGGTATGCCAGTTTTCTCTGTGTATGAAATGTCTGATACTTGTCTTCATGCTCCCACACAGAGCCAGAAAGACTGGATTCTTCACTGTAATGGTACTATTCATTTCCACAGAGGCCGCCTCAGTTTAGAAACTAAGTAAATCTCGTATTATTTTCATTGTCCTGATACTACTACTCAGAAAGAGCTATGAATACTATACCCATTTAACCACAGTGTTTGGGAGGTATATGGAAGGAACAATCAGTGGTTTATCTCCTTGTCCCCTATGCAGCTTTGACACAGGTGCCATGGTCATTAATGCAAAATACATGCTTACGCTTTGTCCACTGGTGGTGACGCGGTATCCCGTAATACAAGGGAGAGAGAACTGCGATCTTGCAAAGCTTTCTGAGCATGAGATGTGCCAACAAGATTTAAGTTTAGAATAATTGCTGAAAAATGAAATTTTATGGCTTCTATTGTGGTAATATGAGCCCAAAGAGAAGTTTGTTGATAATTTCTTATATGTCTCCCTAAGGACCTGTATCAATTTAACTACAAAAACATCTATAAACTAATGTAAATCCACAAATCAACCCTTGATTCGATGTAAAAGAAGCTTGATTAACTTAAGTCAGCCAGCAAAACTGATATATCAACAGTGGCATATTAACTACCAATATTTAAAAATATTTAATTTAAATTCGTTCAGTTTTCTAACAAAGCCCAGGTCCCCTGGAAGTCACACAAGATGGTTTGCCCAAGTCTGCTTAGTTAAGCTTAATTTAACTGAATCTGTAAACATCTTCATAACACATAAGCCCTTTGGAAGTCACTGAGATCCATAATGTTTTTCAAGTTGTCTATTTAAGTTGGGATCACTCGCAACACTTTTGAAAGTGTCCCTAAGAACTATATTGCAGCTGGGACACTGCTCAGTAGAGTCTTCCCTGTTACTACAGTTTTGTCAGATTTTACAGAATTGGAGCTGCACGCACTCTAAGAGCAGGACACCAGTGTAAGTGATCCTGTCAACCCAGCCTGTAATATAAGCTCTGAAAAATGAACCATTGGTACCAGCTTCATTTGCTATTGTTTTCCTTCTTCTATTTTCAAATGGGTAGGCTTTTTGGTGCCCAATAGTAGATGCTCCAAATTCCTGATTGGCAAGGTTTGGTGTGTGAATCACAGGAAAAGAAACAGGAAAAAGTTAGAGCAGTACTTTAAGCACCGTATCAAATATGTAGATTTGCAAGGCCTGGGGGGAGACAGAGAGAGAGAGAGAGAGAGTTGGGTCCATGAAATAATCAGTACGATGGCAGACTTAAATGTAGTATGGAACCAAGACATACACTGCATGTTCCAGAGTATTGAAGAAGTTTTGGCAGACATCTTTACAAGACCATTCTGCTTAGAAAAAACTTTAAGAGGCCAGCACACTGAAATAAAGACTGTAAGTCAGCTAATTAACTTCAATATAGCATGTATCTTAAAATTCTTTCAAGAAGGCAAATGCTTAGAACTTCTAATTTAATTGGAGTCAACCCACATTAAAGATGATTGCCAGTAATACTGCCAGTAACAATAATCATAAACAAAGCATCAAACATTATAAAATAAATCACAGCTTTTCATGAATTTATGTATTTACAGGCCAGATTACAATATTCTGACTCATCTCTGTGAGCATTTCATTCCAAAACAGCCCTTTTTTTTCAGTGATACAGTCCTCAGCATGATTATCAGTATGTGGCCTGTGGGGGAAAGAAAATCCATCCTTCAGAAAGTTCTTAATGACTTTATACTGCGGATGTTTGACAAGTGAGAGAGACGAGAACTAGGCAAACTCTCCAGATGACGGTTACATCTGACCTTTGGAATCTTACTTGCTTTAACCTTGTCACTAAAAGACCTAAGAGCCACATACAAATCTTCTGATGCGCAGAAACCTTCAGCTCACGTCAGTTACAATTGCATGCAAAGACCAAATTTCTAAAATGTGATTCCCAACATTCTTTCCTCTTTTTTTCCCCTCAGACTTACCTGGTTTCATCAATATAAACTGCCTCCAGCACAGATGCTGCATATTCAATATTCTTTTTTAAATCCACTACATTAATGTCACCCTTCTCCAGCTGCTTTACCAAGCATCTTAATCTGTGAAAAAGAAAATAAAATATCAGTGCATTGTTTGTACAAAACTTTAGTGACTGCGCTTTGTATTTGAAATATTGGAACCAACATGATAGCCAATGTAGATCTAAGAGACCGTCACTGCATTTCTTGTTTTGTTTTAAAAAAACCTGGTTTTAGAACTCTCACAACAATGACCAGTTGTATGTTTTTACAGCTTGCTAAATGTGTAAGATCTGTTAAGAAGACATATACATTCCAGTAAGTCAGAAAGGACTCAGTAACTATCATCAGAGCCATTTCATATTAGTTTGTGACATTACTATTATTCATGAGTCTCTAATTTTCTTTAAATAATAAATAAAATTTTACAAGTTGTCTTACTATAATTTTTCTGTGCTTAGAAGGTTGATTATAATTATTTAATATCCACTATATACTGACTTTGCTTCACGTAAAGGTCTTTCATTCTTATTTAGGCCTCCAGTATGTTTTTGCTGCAGAATTTGTATTTCTTATTAGTGTGAGCTAATGTGGAGCTCCATTGTTTCTGTGTTTCCAGAAAAGTCATCATTATACCAGATGAAAGGTGGTGCCTATGGCATTAGAAAAATCCAAATATTTCCCAAATGTGCTTTTAATTTTAGTTTCAAGAACATTCTTTTACATTACAAACACGGATACGCCCAAAGGGGATTTTGTAATGCATCAACTCACGCCTCTCTAGCAATACACTTATAAACTCCTTGAATACCAGATTTTTCGTAAAGTCTCTGATGAGAAGAACACTTCTGACACTGCTCAACTTAACCATACAGAGTAGTCAAAGCACTGGAGTGAAAGGAAAACCTTATCAGTAACTGTGTAGAGCTGTGACTAAATGGATGCTTAAAGATGTATGGGTATTTCCTTTCTTTCTGTGCTGTATCTCTGAGTTGAAATAATCTATGGTTTTGTATCATGTAAGATAATCTTTCTGTAATTAAAGATACACCATTATTTTAGCGTAACTTTCATGAAATAAGCTTTTTCATGTGTATGAAATGTGAAAAAAATGTGTGAAACAAGCATTTAGTTAAAAAGTGGATTGAAATTGTCAGCACTAAGCTGTGATATTAAAAAAAAAAAAAATCCCTCATAAACTTGGAAAGCACTGTTCAGTCGTAAAACCACTTCCATGTTTTTTTCTTTATATTTATTTGGACCTAAGTATAATTATGTCCAAGCCTGCAAGGATAACTTTAGCAAATGGAGTTTTAAGACTTGCCTTCTCAGTTCTCTAAAGTCTTAATTCAATTCAAATTAGCATAGAACATAGCACAAACAAGGCTCTTAGCAACCATATTTACTTGGTATATTACACAGTGCATTGCATATCAATGGAATGGAAAAGTTAGTGCCAAAGAATTTTCTCAGAGAAGTGAAGTGGGTGGATGAAATACTGTGGGAGTGCATCTCCTACACAGAAATAACCTTATGCATGGGGAGGCTGTTCCAGTCCACAACTCCTTCCACTTCAGAGGTACCTACAGACTGAAGAAGCTAATTCATAACCCAACACATGCACTGTAACTCTCCTGGGATGTCTGCTCCTCAGTAATGCACACAAACATACATACAACCCCCCCCGAGCACCGATGCCAAAATGCCCAGGTGAGACTGGCAGCACCATCGCCACTACTTGCCAATAGCTGTAGGGCGGTTCTACCACTTGCACCGTTCCCTCCGTTTTTGACTGAGCATGTCTCCGAATCACACTTTGCAAAGTGAAAGCACAAATTAATTTAAAAATACAACACTTCACGAGAGGGCGGGAGGGGGCGGGGCCCAGCAGGCTACGGTAGAACAATATTAGCTCAAAATGGCTTAAAATCCTACGATTTCCAGTGGTTCTATGTTTTCTCAGGGCATAGACCGGATGACAGATACGTAGAATAATTTTTACACTTACAGGAGGAAAGGAGTCCCTGGGGGAGCCTTTAAGCCACAATGACCTTGCAATATGTCGCTGCATAGGTGGCAGTCAACTGATGTAGCTTGCCCTGTAGTTATAGTTCATATTCTAGGAAGAATGCAGAACACAGTAACAGACCGGGCAATTTGGAAAAGTGGCTCAGGCAAAGTTACTGTGATTCTGAAGAGGTTACAGAATCACAAAAGGACAAAACCCATGTAATTCAATGACTACCAGTGATCTTGTCATCTCACGCATCCACGCTTTCTGGAGATGTCCTCAAGAGTGTCTGTAGCTGACCCAGTGCAGATCTATCTTAGAACCATGGGATAATTTTGGTTGGAAGTGACCTCCACCTGGTCCAAGCTCTTGCTCAAAGCAGGGCCAACCTCAAAGTTAGGTCAAATTTCTGAGAGGCATTTACACTCAAGTTTTGAATGCATGGAGACTTCACAAACTCTCCAGGCAACCACTTTCAATGTTTAACCTGCTTCATGGTTATATTTTCCCATTATCCAACTGTAATGTCCTTTGTGGCAACTTGTGCCCAGTGGCGCCCAACCTTTGCTGTGCACTTCCAAGAAAAATCTGGGTCTACCTACTGTACCACTTCCCACTAGGAAGCTGGACACAGCAATAAAATCCCTCCATAGTGTTGCTGATCAGACGCTTGTCAGCTGATAATCATGAGGTCTACCCCAAAAGTTAGAAAAATGGACTTCCAACACAGAAGAATTAAATGGGTTATAACAGTATATGAATGGTCTGTACATACTGAGCATATGACACATTAAAGTGAAATAGCCACAGAGTTTAAGAGCTGACATTTCAGTAATGAAACTAACATTTTAGTAAAGAATAAATATGTCAATTTGTAAGACAGACCAACAAATGTTAAAATACTCATAGCTCAGCATTCCGCAAGACAAAGAAAATTGTAAAATGGACAAGGAAAAGTAAAAAAAAATTATTACTCCAGCTGTATTGGGCAGGATTTTCATTTATTTGTTTGTTTTCTTTTACTTAAGTGTGATAAATTGAAAACAAACATAAGAAATGCCATTAGAAAACCTGAAATACTACTTAAAATTGGAGCTCATTGTATTACTCTGCCTGTGAACTGTGCTACTAAGAAATAATAGACAGCAACAAGAAAAAACTGGAGGGGCTATTTTGTGAAATAGAAAAATGAACTGTTTGAACTGCTTTAAGATGCGAAGAAAATTGTATGCCGACTTAATATGACACAACATGAAAGAAAGAGATTTACAGGGAAAAAGAAACAGATTATTTCTCTTAGGACAACTGAAAACTGCATTTTAAAACTAGCAGCCCTGGTTTGCAAGGGAGAAAGAGACATCTGTAATTAATAAAGGGAGTGGGTGGAGAACAATCTTCTGTCATATCGGGTAAACATCATTAACAGCGCTGTGGTATTAAACACTTTTATGGACAATCCAAACACGCTCTGCTCCTACCTATCTTTAACAGTCCTGTCTGTGAAGTTACCAGGACCAGTGTTTCCCTCACCTCCCCACGCAGCTGATGCCTATGTCCAGCTGTGGGCTTTGAGGCCCACCCAGCAACACAGGCAAACCAGGAATTTTATTAGGAGCTGAAGTAGCATGCTCTTGATGAACAATATCAAAATCACGACTCAGTTGTTCTCTCCTTCCTCGTTAAAATTCTCCCACGTTTGAATTAAAGTTTTGATAAACCTACTGCAACTTTCAGGGGTTGTACCAAATTAACTGAGGATAGATCCTAGGTTGTTTGAGAAGGCTTCCTATGACAGTTTCAGTAACTACAGAAAAAAGAAAAAGGAAGATAAGGGATCAGTGATTAAAAAAGACTTTTTGCAACGTCATCATGAGAAAATGTTTTCTTCTATGGAATCAAGCAAAGTTCAACAAGACAAATATGTTTGGAAATACTGAATAATTGTCCTAAACAGATTAAAAAAGTAACAAAGAAAGGTGCCAGGGTTGGGATTACTTCAGAATGGAAACTGTAAGGTAGGGAGGCAGATGAGTTGGACAATTTCCATTTCAGATTTTAAAGACTGTCTCTTCCTTTTCCAAGGGAAAGTAAATTACCAGCAATCGCTAAGAATAAATGAGAGTTAAGGTTCAGCTTAACAGTCTTCAAGAACCAGAAGACGAAAATTCAGCCTGAAGTTAACTTCTGAACCTGAGAAAAAGACCTTGCATCTGCTTTCCCAAGGACTGCCTTTATCTCCCATCTGAGTCCCCCCACTATCAAGCACTGCAAAGAAACAGCTTTCTAACTTACACATCTGGAGTTCACTTAAAACTGTTTTGGAAACTTTGTACAAAAAAAGCTGGCTTTTGCCACAGATCCTACTAAAGGGGAAGTGAAACAAACTGTAAAAAGTAAACTGTAAACTAACCTTGCTTCCTATTATGTTTTTCAATTAATGGAAGTCACTGCTGAAAATGGTCAATGAACACATGGGTAATTCTTTGAAAATTATAATAAACACATGCTAATGTTAATTATAGATAAAAAAGTTATTCATATTAATATTCATTCATTACAACACCAGTTTAAAAGTTATCTGCGTTGGTTAAGTCAACTCCAATTACAAGTTGTAAATCATTAGGTTCCCATGAACTAGTTGAGAAAAGCCTAGCTGTGTGCCAAATATATTAATTCCTTGAAAAGGCTATGAGCAACTACTGACAAGATGTTAAAAAGTTTAAGGACAGAACAGATTATTTTCTGTAAACAATTATTTCATGCTTTGTTTGGACTATTTAATATTGAATAAGAAAGATAAGTGGATAATTGTAATCTTTATTATAGAAGTGATCTGACCCTCTAAATAAACATTACAAACTAAAAATAGGCTGATATGTAATATGAAATTAAAAGTAAAAAGGAGGAGAGTCACCATATTCTGACAACATGGTTAGGCACAGTTTAAACACCACTAGTTTTTAAAAACTTTGTGGAAGTGGAAAATTTTCCACTAAAACTATTTAGAATTAAAACCGGAAACCAGTTTTGCTACCTCTAGTGATTCTTGTAATAATCAGCTGAATAATTTTCACAACCTGTAGAAAGCATTGCTCACCCAGCAGTCCCTCAGCTTTCAAAGGCAGAAGTTACATCCTCATTCAAACATGAACACTCTGAAAAAGGACCAATATCCAGCAATTCCACATCATTAAGCATGGGAAGCTCAGGTCATCTATTTAAAATAACCCAGTCCCAGAATCCAAGTTGGTTTACATACCTACACATTTCAGATTCGAGAAAATATTTGAATTAGGAGAAATTCAAAATGGGAATGGCAAAACTTCATCTTGGAAAAGTCACAACAAACAAAATATATCACTATTTCACTTGAATTCTAAAATTCCCTACATAAATTGCCCAAATTCCAATTATTTTTAATGTGGATTGGTATCAGTTGAATTTTACACTTTTCTATTAAGAACATGCATGTATAAAATAGATTTTTATTTAAAAACACCAGTCCCTCCAACGAATACTTTAAAATAACCTGAAGCAGAAATAAAAACCAAATTGTAATAATAACAATCAGCCATGTACAAAGTCCATACTCTCAGTTTTTCAAGTAATAAATTATAATATATGGATTACTAGAAATCTTTTTATTATGACAAAGGATGTAATTCTTTTTTGGTGTTTTCTGTAAGATGGAAGATAAATACTGACTACACAAAAGCAAAATCCCAGATACAGTTGTAATATTTGTAACACATGGCTATAAAAGACTCAACCTGATCATACAAATGAATGAGAGATACTGGAGAAATATCCAGAATATGGTAAAAAAACCTCAGGAGTGATCCCTTTACGTAGTGACTCCGGTTCCCCCCTCCTACCTGCAGTTACAAAGTAGCCAACTAACGTGGTTTCAATATGGCTAACCTTTACTTCAAGGTTTTTTGTTACGGTAGGGAAAAACATGCTTATACAGAGACATTTTGCCAGTCAAGGCAAGGCCAGCGTATCAATGGAGAGCAAGGATTAGAACTGACAGCTCTTGACTCGGACCTTGATGGGCTTTTCACTTCCCTGAAATCACAAAAAATGCAGTTTTAAATGCAGTTACCTCATATCTCTTCTAATTAGACGTGCTGTCCCTCTATAAATTCTGATACTGAGAAATGCAAGAAAGATGTATCACATTTTCAGTGCTGCAAATGTGTTTTATAAAATTACTTCTCAGTCACCGCTGTGTCTAAGCATATGCACAGGAAGCCTTGTGGTTGCTAAGGGTTTCACAAATCACATTCATTTCGTGATTATTTTAAGCACTATGAGTGGTACACACTGATCTGTAATTATGATTCAGTCATTAGAAAACAAATATTGAATATGCTGGTAATTCATCCAACATTTTGATATACTAAAACTTCAATCTCATATTGAAGAATTAAAATAGAAGTTCTCCAGCTATATAACACATGCTGAAATTTACACTTTCTTAATGATAAAACTCTGCATTTTCATGGTGATAGAATTGCCTTGACTGTTTAAATATTGATCAAGTTTATGCAAGATGAAGTGGTTTTCCTTCAGGCAGGCATTCAATTCATTTGAATTGAAGCCTATTAGGCTTCAATTCATTTTAGCTTACTCATCCTATACATGTATTATTTAGCACTCTAATATTGTATAAATATTATCCTTTGAGTCTCTTTTAGTAACAGATTCAAATGTTTTTAAAGCCTTAATCGAAATTTAGTCAAAATTCCTAAGTTTTCTTTAGCACCTAGCCAAAATCACAGAAAGCCAGGGAGTCTTACACTGTTTCCACCTGAAACTATAAACTGATCCAAGCTCTCTAAAGCATTTTTGATTTTTTGCAGAATTCTCAACAAACCTGATTCAAATTGCAAGTGCCTGAGAAGTCTTAGTGTCTTAACCTCAGTAACACCATTTGCAGCTTTGTAACCTTTCATCATCATCACCACCTGCAGCTCTGAAGAGACGCCCCAGAGCAGGAGGCTCATCTGGGATCCTGTTGTTGCTGCTCTTCTCTGCTCTCTCTCACCTCCCCCAGTTATTCATCCTTCCCCAGAAGTAACTTTCACCACTACAGTCAGTGTATGCCACCAGCACAAATTCTCACACATGTGAATTTGTCTCACTGTCCTTTGTGCACACCCAAGATACATAATGAAACCTATTTCAGCCAAGCTTTAAGTGTCTTTCAGACTTATCTCTCGCTTCTGCTAATGAACCATCATCAATGCTAATTTGGTTCCTCTGTTTGTTTGCTTTCCAGGTTGAAGCTTAATGAAAAGATCCTCAAACTCCAGATTACTTACTATGTACATACATTCAGGTGTTTTATCGGTCTTCTATCAGATCCAACCAACTAGTCTTTCCTTACCCTAAACTCTATGACTGTTTCTATTTACCTCAATGTCCATTTCCATTTGTCTGAAGATTGACATTTGATCTATAAGGTTCCCCTGAATTGCATATATATTATATGCAATGTGCTAGGTAAACCTATTCCATCTTGGAGCTGCCAAATACTTGAACAGTCTACATGTCTCAAAGTCTTCATCATAATCTAGTTAAATTCACTATCAACAACAAGCTGGGAAATCAAATGTAAACTCGTCACCTACCAAAAATCATGCTTGAAGATGATAGAAGACTTTCAGTATGTCTTACTTGCTGGAGCTAATGCCATAAACACACAGAAAAGGCACACAGCTCTCATTCTCCATAGCTGTTTAAAAAGCTTTATTTTTCCTGCAGACAGCAGCTTTGAGCACAGTGATGAAAGAAGCCGCTAAAAGGCAGAAGTTAAGCCTCTAAATCTTCCAAAGCAGTCCCCTCCATTATTTTAAAAAACATATTCCATGGCAGAAGAAGGATATTTCTAAATAGATCACCTCACACATTTGAGTGTTGGCTCTACATTCCAGCAAGAAACTTACATCCAAACCTCTGTATCACTGGAAACTGCCAAAGGAGCGCAGGACTACCACATCTCACTCTCTGTGCTGCAGGGGAGCTCTCTTAGCCCTACCTCACAGCTCCCAATCATCACAACTGCATCTCCCATACTTGTAAGAGAGATCATGACCTACTTCTGCCCCAGGGATGGTCACAGAGTCATGGAAGATGTTTGCCATTCAAAAAGAGTTCCTGCTAGAAGGCGTTTCTCCAAACAACAGTATTATGCCACAATCATGGTGCCAGGATCCAGACTGTTTTAATATGATTGTGACGCACTAAATATTTGATCTCATCACACAACCCAGCATATGGAGTCTCTCTTGTCAGCAACTAGGTAAATTTAATGGTCTGAATATGTTTGTCTTCTCCCTCTCATGTTTCCCCTGCTGCCTAGTACTGCTAGAACCTACATTTTGCTTTAGTTACTCTTGAAACTCATAGATGAGATACTATCTTCCCCGTTTATCAACTTCTCAATTATCACAGAATGATAAGGCTTTGGAAATGGATCTCTCATTACTCTTTCTTTTATTCTGTCTCTCCTGTCGTTCACCTTGAAGTCATTGGTATACCCCTCCAGAATCAATATGCTGAATATCTCCTTCATTCCTTGGGACCAGGAAGGGTCGAAGGGTTGAAGAATGTTGGTACTTGTCCTTTGAAAACAGCATGCAAAGAGGTAGAAAGTCCTTTTAGAAACGTTAAGAACAAGCTATCACACAAAAAGTCAACTGATGTTCTTTCACTTAAGACTGCATTAACCAGAACTGGTAACTGTACTGAAAATATTTTCTAGACTACTACTAAGAAAATACGTTGCTGTGACTGTAAAGGCTTTTGAAAGCCTTTTCGGTGCAATTTCTGCAATTGTTAAGGATAGAAGATTGGTAAGTGTTAGGCACTAAACATTGCCCAATGATCAAAGAATCTTCAGCTATGACACTTACCATGAGTATCCTTTCCTCTACTTGATAAAAAGTCACATATGAGCAAATAAGTCAGGAAATGTTCTTCATTAAAATAACGACACTTTGTTCTGTGATTTCTCTGTGGAACAAAACTACATTAAATACTACATATTCTGTATATAATTAACATTTTGATTTCCCCAAGACAGAAACTAGAATCAGGACAGGATTTCCTTGCTGAATACCACAGATCAACCCACACAAATGTCGCTACACCTTTACAGCTAACACTTCTGGCAACTTTTAAATTTGTTTCATTAATAGTTACAGATTTTTTGAGACATCAAGCTGTAGAATCCGGGTCCTGGTAAGTAATCTCGGTCCTCTGTGCTTATTTACAAATGATTTTACTTTTATTTCTGACCCGTTGACTTCCACGGGCATAGCATGGAATAGAGTACCGTTTGGTTGCTTAGTAAGACATCTTCCATTCCGTTTCTCTCAACACACATACAACCTATCACTGATGTTATATTAAGTAAAGAGAGGTTACATAAGGACCTAAATAAAAATACATTACAGAAGAAAAGTTTTTTGAAACGGCAGTCCCTCGTATTCAGTCTAAGAATGCGGTCAGACATTGTGCCCGAGCTCGCTCTCTGTGCCCCATTCCATCGCCTTTTTTCTAGAAATTATTGCCTCCCCATATCCAACAGTACAAGTGCATGTGTAACAATACATCTTCAGCCTGATAGTGCCCAAACAATCTGATTCACCCTCAAGATATTTTACAGTCGGGGGATTTCTACTGAACTCTTTTCACAGAACAAGATTAGGAGTCATGTGTATGTGCAGTTATGCTATCAGATGAATCAGGGCAGTTGGTTCAGGGCCTAACAGGTCAACATAACAACCACCATAACAACCAACATAATCCTACTTCAATCCAAGCTCTAACTTGTCATTTGGTTTAGAAGTCCTACTTTCCTACTTGTAATTAAACTTGAAGTACCAGAATATGAAAGTTATACTTTTGATATATAATCACACCTTCCAGATGGGATGACAGAGCCAATTTATCTTGAATTCTGTTTTTAAAGTGTATCGTGGCTTCTGAGGAATAAAGTACAGCTCTCTGTTCATTGGGATAAAATTGTGAAATGTAAAAAATACAAATATTGGCATTATGAACTGTTATGGACTATTGAATAAAACATTAAAATCATTTAAGAGTTACCTTAGTCTGCCTAAAATGTTGTAGAAAAAATACCAACATCTTAATTCAGATGTCTTTTTTACTGTATAATTAACGGCTTCAACAAATCTATTTTCACTAAAAGAATTTTTCATTCAAAAGGCAGAGCAAGACATAAATGCTTTAGCACAACAGCTGTAGTAATTACAGTACAATTTTGCTGTAAAATCATTGCCATCTCAGTGGTTCTGAAGAAAGGATATAGTACATGTAACGTATATGACAATGTAAAAATATTAATAGGGCTTTTATTTAAAATTGCAATACTGCAATTAAAATGAAGAAAAAAAGAAAAAATTAGGAGATGTTAGAATCCAGCACTCTATGTTATGTGTGAAACTAACTTCTGGCATTTGGAATTGTTAAAAATAAATGTTCTGCTGAAGAATTGCCAAATCAAAGTACTTCAAAGTAGGTCTTGGTAATGAGAAGTAGAACATTAGAAAAACTTAAACACACTTGAGAACTGTATAAATGTTTAAGAGAGGAAAGAATCAAGCAGGTGAACTTTTCCCCTATATTCCTTAAGAATGATCATAAATAGGATGAAATGTAACGTGACTATTCTTATTTACACATGTGAGCTTGATCTAGGATTTGTCTACATAAGAAACTAAATTTGAATTAAAGTCAGGGAAGAAACTGAAATTCATTATCTGTCCTTGAACAGCTCCATCTTTGAATACTTCAGGATGAGTAGAACTAAACAGAAACAAGTCACTGGCGCTCATCAGGAAGAGTATTTCCAAAAAAGTTATTCTTGAACAATATCACATTAAACCCATTACCTAGCTTGGTAACTCCTGGTTTGAGTATATGTATATATGTGCTATATGCATATTGGTTTTCATTCTGGAAAGAGTTGTGACAGGAATTGTAGCAAACCAAATAAAAAATCATTTGTAGTCAATACCTGGTATACAGCTGCCATTTTCCTTAGCCTGCAAAGTGCCTGGCACCTCAATATACAGGGTTCAGGATTTGTAGGTCTGGGAAGGCAAACTGGATTAGAGCCATTCCTTAGTTGCTGGTGTTTCCTTTGCCTTAATTCATGCTACTTGTAAGAGTTTCCCCTATTCCTTCCACATTTAATAAAAGCAGAATAATAGACTGTGAAGCATTATGCGGAAAGCAGCAAACGGCATCCCTGCTCTATCTAGAGGACACCATGATGGGACAGGCCACTATCCTTACCACAGAATTGCCTAGGTTTTTCTCTACTGCACTCAGGACTTTGATGAGTTTGGGTCTTTCTTCTTACACATCCCACAAAGGGTTTTAACTCATGCGTTCCAATAAGGCGTACTAACATTGTCTTGCCTGACTTGAAAACACGCTATTAAACCAACCTGATTATCAGTGTATTCACTAAAAAGTGACAATATTTTCATAGCTTCCAATTTGTTGATGTTCCAGGTTTGAAGTGGAGCATCCCTCAGAAGATGTAGTCCAGAATGTACCATCAAAAGCGTTACTTTTGTCTTGTTTTGTTTAAACTGAGAAAATTTAGCAAACATAGACTGTAATTTACCTCCAAGATATTACTTTTTTGTTCCTCATCATGTACATAGCTGACTTTATATACACTTTACATATATTATAAGCAGACTAGATTGAAAATTAAGAACCTACTGCTCAAATTGATCACAATATTCAGAGAATATTCACGATCAGAATAACATGGAAATTATACTCATTCATCAAGAATTTTGCAGGAGATAACATTTTACCTAATAATCTGTATATCTCCATGTGAAAGAAACATAACACAAAAGATATTTCTCAGCCCGAACAGATTACAGAAAAATTTTTCAGAATATGTCATGTTTCTTGCAGAAGAGACTCGTTTGCTTCTTTATTTTAGAAAGAATGTTCTTTAATTAATTATCACTCTGTTCTAAGGAGCTACACCTTTGTACTACTGGCCCTGCTAACTACAGCACCAGATCCAGCATCCTTTCCTAAGGCAAAGTACATGGGCTGTGCCTTATAAAGCACCTCTTGTGCTCTTATGGCAAAAACACACTAAAAATAGTGGTTAAATGATGCACTGCTCCATTACTTTCTAAAAAAAGTCCTACACCAATTTCAAAATGAACCACAAAACTATATTCATCCAGCTGTATTTAATTACTAGTGAAATTGTTTTGAAATGTCCTGTTTGTTATCTACACAAATACTATACCAGAAAGAGCTTTCAGATGGAAAATTACTGGGCTTCTAGGCAAGCAGTGGTTTATAAGAAATTTTCAAAACCAGCTTTTAATAACATAAAATTCTGTTCTTAATGTCTGTGCCTTTCTAGGACTCCGAAATTAAAATCTGAATTCTTCAAGGGCATGACAGTATAACATCCCTAAATGTACTTCTCTAGGGACATGAAATCTAACCTGAAAAGTTCAGCTCACTTATGGTCATGACTAACATAATTGCTAAATTGTGCTTCATTTTTCATAACTCTACTGAATGAATCACTATCCTTCAGTCTCTCTGGAAAGCCCTGACATTCCTTTCAAGTAAGAACCTGGCTACATTTTCATTTCAAAGTAGAAAACCAGTAAAGTTCTTGGTTCAATGATATAAGATAATGTTTGTTTACACACTTACTAAGGATTTAGGAAAAGCTTGTGTGTATAAAAAATCAAAATAGGCAGTAAAACAGTTTATTAGAAAGTGTAACTACATACTGTGATTTGCCTGTCATATTCTCAAACAATACATTGTTTTGTCTTCCATTACTTTTCAGATTCTCCTAGTGCAGCATCTTTTCCATTGGAATCCTCAGTTTTGAAATCAAATTATTCATTTTAATTTAACATAGCATTACTCAGAGCTAGTAGTTTGTCCAAGCCTTAATACAGCTTTAATAGCTGTATTAGCCAGCTTTAATACAGTAGCGATCCAGGCGTTGATCACGAGAGAGTGCTTACTTGAATAAAGACCATAGAGAAACACTATAGCAAAGTATACAAGAGTTAAATTTCATAAAATTAATGCAAATGAGAAAGTGCCTTATTTAGTAGTCTTCTATCAATATATTGCTTTCACCTGCAGATATCTACATAATGTCGTGAGTGTGCAATGCAGGATGTTCTTGAATGGATATTGGAGAATGGAAAACTAAGTGCAATGCTAATTAACAGTTCAGTTCTGGTGAATGTGGTTTTGCATGTGTGCCCTGATCAAGCAAATCACAAAACTAAGAGCTCAGGGTTAACTGAGAGTGTTTACAGCCTGTTTGATTGTGATCACTGGGATGAAAAGCTTCTAAGATTTTATTGCCATTACAGATTGACAATAGTCACGTTAGAGGGCAATTTCATCCTGGAAAGATAATGTAAAAATGACAGTGAATCAGATGGATATCACCTTTTTGGGAGGCCACCACCCCTTCCTCAGTCAGCAAATGGCAGGAACTGCTAAAGACTGCCTATGTGCTTATACGGCTTGAATACCAGGGTTAGGACCCTGGTTGGCTATCTGCTATGCAATGTTTAATATCATTATATTTGACCATACTAGGAAGTGAGTCTTCTAAGCTATTTTATATCTATCTCAGCTCATTATTTCTGTGGGTTTTGGGGTTTTCTTAATGCCATATTTTATTATTATTGATTACTAGAAATTCAAGTGTAAGAAACATTAAAGGCACTAGTGGCCTCTAAGTGATTTTTAAGCTGATTCAAGGATTCTAGGATGTAATTCTCAAAGATGCGTGAGAGATTTCAGGGTTAACATTGGCCAGAGGTTTCCATTTCATGCAGTAATAGACACACAAAGAAAGAGAGAATAAAAACAAACTATATTTCTTACTATAGTGAGCATACACCTCAAAAAAAATTATGGAAAAGCAAAAGCATTGCAAAACACTCAACTGGAAGGTACATACATAGCTGGAAACTTCGCTCCATCTTATTAAAAACTTCATAGTGCCAAAACTGTTAGAGGTATTCTCATATATAAATAAATAAATACTCACTGAAGTAGAAAAGGTGCGCTTACCATGAGGCTGGGGGATCAAACCAAGCAATGAAGAGACCTAAATCTTTTAAAATTTTTAACATTTAAGGCAAAAGCAACAGCTGTTAAAAGACAGATTTGCTTCCTTTTTAGGAAACCTGTGTTGAAATGCCTGATTGATTAACTGAGAGTATGCAAGAAAGTCAGGTTAAAGCCCTCCTCTACCATAGTCAGCCAAGGAATATAAATGAAATGTGAACAAGCCAGAGTAAAGACACTGGCATTTAATACAGTAACTAAACTAGCAAAAATGTTTATGTATTTTTATGAAGAAACTTGCTCAAGGCTCAATAATGTGAAATTGAAATGAGATATGCGGGAACAGTTAACAGTTATGAAAAAGCAGGTATATGTGCACCCAAAAGAAAAATATATGATCCATGGCATAACTGTTTGGAGAATCAAGGACTATAAGTATTTTGTGTCATTTTTCTATTAATCTTCAGGTTTTATTATCTTTGAAATTTGCTGTCTGACTAATGTGATTCTAACTTCGCATAGATCAGCATATATCTTAAAATACTGCTAATATGCTACTGTTGGATACATGTTAATGTATTTTACATGAAGAAGAAATGTAAGTAAAATCAATGTAATAATTTTCCTCCTGTAGATGCTAGGTCAGGTATTAAAGAAAGGCATTTGTATTACAGTGAATCAGATTTAATGTGAAGTTAATCCATAGAGTAAAGTATGCTTTGCCCATAAAATAACCGTTTTCTACTCTTGTTTTCAAAATGTACTAGTACATAAATACTTGTTTAAGCTTTTCATTCACTATGATTATTATTTTGAGGTCACGCCAGCCGCAGTTAGTTTAAATTTTAATCCAGAATAGTTAATCTCAGACTCTTTTCTGGAATACTCTTACTAAAATTCAAATGGGAGCACCAATAAATGAACAAACAAAACAGCAGAGTAAGATATTCTTACAGTACAAAGAACTAAACTTTTTCAAAATTGACCTCACACAATGACAATAATAACTCTTGAAGAGGATTAATCAAAAGAAGATCTAATTATTTTGTGCTAATAGAGTTGGAGGCGCTCACTCAACTGCAGCTATTCTGCTAGACTCTGATATGTTGAAAAAAGAGATCTTGGCACCTCAACCACAAACACGAATACAGAAATGACATAAAAATTTACTAAACTTTCACGACCTCATTTATACTATCTAGTTGTCTGACATGGATTTCAATTATTTTTGCAGTAGGAGGAATTAATTAATTCCACTCAGAGGCAGAACAGCTTGACATGCAGATACATATTTGATCATAGATTGACGTGAGCCCCCAAATCTGACAACAAATAATTTAATCATGGGAATAATTCCTTTGTGAGGTGGATTTCTGAGTTTTACCCATGTGTCTTGTCACCTCTGCTTACAACCAGACTGTCCTAACATTTTAAGGCTGAAAATCCAGGCTGCAATTCTTTTTCATCAATTACATTAACCTTGCTAGTCTAACTGCATTGTGCACCTACAGACCCTCTTCTTTCAGAAGCCTATGAAAGCTGCTGAGTAAGCTGATTCAGGTTTTTTTAAACACTGGTACTCGTTGTTCACCTTAGCACAAAGATACATAAATAGAAATGCAAAGACTACAGCAATAAAACCTGAATCTTTTCTTCTGCTTTGCCATTCATCTTTCCATTCATTCCAGGTTGCCTCCACCTTTGACCAAACACAGGTATTTCCCTGCTCTCTCCATGTATTCCTGCCAGGGCTCATGGTTGCCCGCTGTCCACTTTCATGTTCTAGTCGTGATCCTTCACCTATTTAGCATTCCCTCTAATCTTGGGGCCAGGCATGTGAAAGACAAAGTTTGCCCCATAGGCCTTCCTTCACTTAGGTCCCTCAACACTTCTGCTCTAAACTGAGCCTGGTCCTTTCCAGTGTTGTTTCTTGGGTTTTGGTGGGTTTTTTCCTGCCATTCAACTCCCTGCACTCAAATAGACATGCCAAAAAGCCGAAGTGAGGAGTACCGGCATTAAGAGGGCATTTTCCCTCACCTTACATTTCATCTACAAAATATACATAACTGTACAGCTCACATAGTGAGGAATTTTATTAATACACAGCTACAGTTCAAGTTTAGTATGATTTGATCAATTTTTTTCAAATGTTTATCTACAACGATTTGAAAGTAACACACTTGCAAGTACCTAACAGCTGAGTCACTAGGCAAGGCAGCTTCCTATAGATTATTCTTGTGAGTCCTGTTCTAACGACAATACAGGTATTTATTTTCAATATTTAATTGATGCAAACCAAGTAAATATGAAACTTCATATGTTCTCTAAGACTGAGCGCAACTGTTTCCTAGATCTTCATCACTCTGCAATATAATGCTGATGTCAGTAATACTGTGAGTCATCACAGGTCAGAATTTTAGTTGGCTTGAATCTCACAGAACGCAGTGGAGTTACATCAGTTTACATGAGCACGTGTTTTCTGATGCATTTTGATATAATGACATGAAGAAACAAAATCAATGTTTTCTAGGTGAAGACTATCTGCACTGATTTTTTTTCAGTTCAGCACATATTCAAAGTTTCATTACAAAGCCATTGAACAATTTCAATTATGAAGACCGGTAAGAAGAGTTGTTTAGAAACACATGCGTACCTCATGCCTATAATAAAGACATATGGATTAACAGGTCATGAAAGATATTTTACTGCTGTCACTCATGAAGCACAATTTGTGTTTCAAATGCACTTAATTCATTTGCAATGCTCTCCAGCAATGTTTCAGTCCTGAAAATATATAAAATCTCTTCACTACAGGCCTAGCTGACAAAGAATTCAAGATGGACTCCTTTGAAAATCCCCAGCAGGAGCAGAGTCAGTGTCGCAAAGAGCCAAAGAAGCAGGCAGCCAAGAGACTGGTGTCAGCAAGGTGAGACTCTGGGACTTGTGAGACGGAACAGCTCTCCCACGCATAGCAGAAGGATTCATTTTTTAAGTATTTCTCAAACAACACAAGTACCATGCTGTCTTTTACTACATCCACATCTACGTATCCAGATACTGGAAACTGTGACTTAGCACTAAACTTCATTGAGAACAACCTTTCCTTTCCTCACCGCTATTCTTGTTACATACCAAGAATCGACTTGATCAGGACAGCTGGTTTCTGTCACAATGCTGGGGGTTTTTTTCAGCTATGTAGCCTCTTCCAAGCTCCAAATATACATGACAGAATGATTTTGAAATGGCATGAAATATTCTAAGAGGGAAACACATCATCTTTAACAAAATAATTATTTGATTTTGCAGTCTTTTTATGCACGCTCCATTTAACTCCACCAGATTTCTACCAGCAGAAGGCTTAAAAATTAATGTCTTAAACTACCAGTTTTAGGTGTCTTATAAAGCAATCCAAATTGTCCATTCTTTAACGGTGGTGGAATAAATGCTACCTTAAGCATCACTGTGTTTTTCAGTAACATCCCTTATAACACTGTAAATTTAATACATATAAGGACTAGGTTTGCTTTGGAAATTATAATTACTTTTTCTTCAGATTTTCTCCAATGTTTGCCTGTGATGAATAAGGCAGTTTTTGAGTTGCCTTTCTAAATCTTGTCAGCGCTTCCCAATCCCACGTTCGTAAAACTGTGGCACTTTTCCAAAACATATTGTCTCATAAATCTTATTTAAACAGAAAAATCTTTAAACAGTATTTTGTGGACCTACATCAGTGAATGAACATGGAAACTTTTCTTTTATAAACAGGATTATAGGAACCCCATAAAAGTCAGTTAAGAGGTTTTTCAGACCTTTTAGAGATTTTGAGTTCAAAAAACCCCTAAGATAAATATATCACGATAATCCTATTCACAACGCCTATAGAATCTCTACTTATTAGATGTGTCATTGCATTTAACCAGCTACTCATAATTATTAAAAAGATAAACACAGTCGTAAGATGGATTCATGGTAGTGCATTTTCTCTATTAATAAAAAAAATGTCCCTGTAGGTCATCTACTCTTGGATTAGAGAGTATAATTATGCGAGCTGCCAGATCATTTACCAGCATCCTCCTATAGAACTGGACTGGTTTTATTTAGCTGCTAGATTTAGCTATCATTCTGAAATTTAAAATGAGAATGTCTAATTTTGTATTAATCACAGTAAACCAATATGTTACAGCGGTTCTCCTGAAGTCACACTCCACATTCATATTTGATATAATCTCAATATTTGAGATTTATGTTTACATTTAATGCTATAGGCATTCATATCACTTCACACAGTAAACAAAAGCACAAGAACTTCCTCAAGCATTCAACATATCCCAGGAACAAAACAAAAAACCTATTTCCCAATAATATAGAGTTTATCAAGTAAGCTACGAGTATGGATCTTTTTCTCAACAAAAATGTCACTGAAAATTATACAGTATCAGAAAAGCTTTTGGGTTTGAATAATTAGCATTTTCTGATGAAAAGTGGCCTGCATTTTGTCAAAAAACTCTTATCAGTAGAGCACAGAACAGTGGAAGCATTTTGCAGTCACTTTGCTTTTTTCTGAATGTTCGCAGTGGTACATGACAGAACAGCTTTCTGTCTTCAGCAGTTGATTCTCACACACATCAGCCTCTGGGCAATCTGATAAGGATTGTTCTGCTCCTCTAAATCAGTAAGTACATTAGACCTCTGCTTAGCTGACGTAAGTATATATCAGCCAATGCCTGAATGTCTGTTTTATCAGGGGAACTCTCAGCAGCCCAACAACAAACAGCAGTCCGGTCCTAGTTCCTAGTCTCAACGATTTTATAATCCAGTTCACTTATGGCCACTCAGACTAGGACACCAGGATGGAATAAGAACCAGGATGTCCAGCTATGAAAATAAGCATATTAATTCATGACTCGTGTGCATACTTAAGGCAATTGACTCACCTTTTCAGAGAGGAGCAGGTAGTAAAGGACTGACAGAGAAGGAGGAACAAAAATCATGTATGTAAAAATTCATAAGGAAAATAAATGAACCTATTAAGTTCCCATTCATGTTCATCTTAACAAAATTAAATTTCCCCTTATAGCTAATCAATAAATTATTATCAACATTATTTTAAATCACTGTGGACATATTTTCAGCTCCAACAAAGGGTGGGAAATTCTGTATTTTAAGCTCAGACCACCTAGTAGGAGCTATGTGCACATAAATATACATATTATAATACCTAAGCAAGCTCCACTTCCAACAGAACAGGAATAATTATCCACTTATATCAATAGATTCAACATTTCATCTAGTGATCCAATTGACTCTATGGAGCCAGCTAGACTGGACACATAATTGTCATCTCTCTAGAACAGGAGAGATGTCTTGTGCCGGAGACTTTTTTCTTGTGCAAAAGTAACTGACCTAAAGATCTGCTCACCCCAACAGATTTGGATTTCTGCATTCTATACCTTTTGCCAGGAACTGCAATAAATATTAATTATGATATTTAGCAGGTTTTGATCCTATACTACCAACGCATGTTTAGAAGACAAATTTTCTAGACTGGATTATTGGATGGATTGAAAAAAGATAAATATTCTGGAGAACGGAAGCATATTGTATCTACTACACAGAAACCTTAAAAATTCCTGAAAGCAGAATGTAGATTTTTGTTCCTGTTTTATTCAATCATTTTTGACAGAATGATAGAAAATTTCAGCTTCAGTTCTTTGTCTCTAGAGAGACACACATCAACTGAAAGTATCTACAAATGTCAGAAAGCAACACTGTATTAAATTGTTTGAAGAATCATAACTGGCATAATGCCAAAAGATCCCTTGAACTTTAACCTGCCTATCAATACAGATAGCTGGCCATCAGTATCAGCTGGAGAGGTCATGTAGTTGAAAATGTGCGGGACCTGTCCAAGCAAAAAAAATGAAGGAAAACTACTGCCACAGTCAATGAATAATTTTCTTTCTATCTCTTTTCTTTGAGATGTATTTCTACATATCACTGTAAAGGAAGCACTTCCAAGGAATTGCGTATACCTGATGTACTGGAGGAATTGGCTTCCTCCCATGACCCAACAAGCAGTGCCAGAAGTCTCTTTGCTGCCTGCATGCTTTCTCAGGCTAGGTCAAAGGAAAGGAGCCAATCCACAGAGCAATCCAGTCTGTCTCCAGGTTTGAGGTTTGGCATAAGTTTCAGCTCTGATATCATGTTAAAATTTCAATTATTAAGAAAACCTTAAATCAGACTTGAAAAAGTATTAACCAAACAGGTAAACAGCCTTAGATATGGAAAAGAAGGAAAAAAAATAAGCAGCATTCATAATAAAACTACAATATACCACAACTGCTACCAATACCTATCTCAAGCAAGGAAATGTTTAAGTAATAACAGCAAGGTCCCTCTTATAGTGATTTTGCTCTAAATCCTCAGCATTTAAAGCCGTGCAGCCAGTTCAGTCTGCAAAATTTGCATGTTTGAAAGGCACGTCGCTGGCCAAGCTTAGGACCTGTTTTTCTGTCTTGTTCTCTGAAATAGAAGGAAAAGCAGTATAGGCACGTAACTATGGAGAAGACTAAAAGCCAATTAAATGCACACAGAATACACCAAAAGAGACAGATTTTCCATTTCCATCAGCCAAAAAAACATATCAACCTCTTTAAAAAGCCAGTGCATATAAATAATGTAGCTGCTTAGGTCATCTGCAAAGCTTTCTATATAGTAAAGAACTGAATTATGATTTCCTGTTCCGTTATTTGTTGTCTTTGGTCAGTGCACGGAAAAGTTTTCAAAGTAATGTGTATCACTAAAAAAAGAAAATTCTTGAGAGCTACAAACTGGCTAGCTTCTTTAGCAGGAAGAAGAGGATTTGCTTAATGTTGTTCTGGCACACAAAACATAAATCTGGTCTTAGAAAGAGATGCTATATAATCAAGTCTTTTGCTTCTTTCACAAATTGTACACTGCCAGAATTGACAGAAGATTTTACAAGCCCTAAAGTGCAAAGCCTTCTGTGTAAATACACGTTCGTTTTTAGTTAGTAGCTCTAAAAGTTGTGTGGCTTTGCTCCTTTAATATTGTGAACAAGACAAATTTTGAATGGTCCGTCATTTATCAAAGTTCCTGTCAAGAACAGCTGCTGCATAGCCAGAACTGGAGACAGGAGAGCCCAGTCATGTACATTTTACCCACAACAGTAGCAATTACGTGTATAAGCAGTTCCATTAGCATCAAGAGGGAGACGATGTAATTATAGATTTGTACAACTTGGCCTCAGAACAAAACAAAAACAAACCCAGGCATTTAATTTCTGATCAGTCATCTTATACATTAAATATACATTATGCCCAGAAACAGGAGGCTCAAATCAGTTATCTAGTACAGGCATCTTGCGCCATTGGAGATGCCCTGGAGTATCTCACCTGGTACCCAGCTGCTGCTCCAGAAGAGCGCAGGTGTCCTGCAGGTCCTGTGTCATATCTGCCAGCCCTGGGTGGATGTCTCGGGCACCCTTAGGTGTCTCAAATGGCACTAGAAGCCTGTATGTGAGCGACTGACTCAAGCCTAAGCTGTCATTTCTTTACAGGTTAAGCAGATATACGCTTCTTCAGACAGAAGATACTCAGTTCAGAAATCACTGAAATCTACTTGAAGACAAATGGGAGAAGGGTTACATTTCTTCAGAGACAGAGAGTGTGTGGGATGGTGCTACTGCTGCAGTATGACATAAAAAGCCTGGTCTCGTACATGTGTTGTGAACAGAAAAAATGAGAGAGAAAGCCAGAGAGATGGAGACAGAGAAAGCGCATATATACTGCAGTCTTCTGAGGTGTCAGGAGCACAATTATCCCTTGTTTTGTATGATTTTTCACCTTCTTTCACCTTTTGCAATTGATTATAACCTGGTTTAACAAAGGAGGCCTCGCCGTTTACTATGTGCCTAGGTTTTACCTTGCTTCTCAGTCAAGCGTGATGCCTGATTAACATGCATAGGAAAGTAACATACATTCTTAACACCATGATCTTTTTACACCACCAGCATGGTATTAAAGCAGCACAGATTAAATCCGCCACCACTGCTGGGCAAATAATGTACTGGCCATAACGTATATGGGAACAAAACCCATCAGATAAAATATATGCTGATTTGTTTTGTTGGTCTCCTTCGAGATCAACTCTGTAGTCCTTGCTTGGACTCCATGCTTCTAATTCAATTTATTAGTTACTAGGTCTGACTACCCCGTTACCCTGGGGAACATGTGAGTGCTCCAGTGTAAGGATCTCCCTCCTCCCCTTTCCTGTCTCCCAGTACTAAATCTTTCTGGTCACCCCCCCTTGCCCCTCCGAACCAAGGACACATGCTGTGGTTCCCTGGGGAGAGACCAGCTGAGCATTTTTATGTCAGGTGTGTGAGATGGTACCTGTCCCTGAGGAACACGACTGACATCACTGCTCATCATGACCAAAGCTAGAATCTAGACTCTCACCTGTCCTTCTCACGGCATCTGCTTATTTGACCTTAAATTCCCTCCAAATCACATCCAGATATTTTTATGTGAGGATGGGAAAGCAACTAAAGGACAAACTTGTTTAAAAGTGATGATTATCTTCAAGACAATTTTCATAAACGAGCTAATAATAAAAGGCTACATAAAATGAGAGTATCTTTAAAAATAGTTTATCACTTTACCCTGTTTTTTTTTTTTAAAAAAAAAACACAGTAATTTAAAAATTCAGTTTATCATGTTCAATCACGTTTTTAGGCTCCATGATTGGATGTGAGGTCCAAAACTCTTATTTAATTTACAAAACAAGAATATTTTTAGAGAGTTCAAATTGTACGAGTAAGATGGATACTAAGCTAACACTTATAGTTGGAGAAAAGGAATCAGCGGCTGACAAGAAGCAACTGCATGATCGTCTAAAAGGATAATTGCCAGAATATCCTGGCTGGATTTATTGATCTGTATTTTATGCATTCCCACTCTAACTAGGTCTACAGGGACTTCAAAAAGTTTACCTGACAGGAAGTACGTGTCTTAGCTCCCCTTAGCACCACTGTTTCATTTATACAAAATTACGGACTATAATTTATGCACAATACTTCGTAACACAGGCCAATAAGAGGAATTTATTAAACCAATCAAAGCAACTTTTCCAGGCAGTTTCTGTCTGTAGAATTTACAGACATCCCAACAGTCTCTCACATATTTGCAATGATCACGGTACAAATATCATCCTTAAAGGGATGATCAATAATACTTATGACATTTCCATCTCATGAGGTTCTGAAAATCATTCGAAACTTATGATACAATCATGCAGGTATGAATGGACTCCTGGCTACTGTACACAATAACACATAAACTTCTAGTACCTTTTTCTTTTTTTAGAGAAAACAATATTTGTTAATACAATGTCATTTTATCTATGACAAACTAGAAAATTAATGTGTTCAGACGGTGGAAAACATCTGTGGTATGGATGCAAGTAATTAATATAGTAGTCTTACATGTTCTAATTAAGACATTATTCTGGTTTTGAGATTCTCAGTGAAGCAGAAAGCAGTTATGTTATTTTACCACTATTCACTCAACAATGTAAAAAGTGGGAGGCAACCATCCTATGCTGCTGTAGAGAGCTTCCAGCTAGTAGAAGGTATTTGACTTTGCTTCTGGCCTATGGCACTACTATTGCCATATAGAAGAAGTTTTCTCCTAAAAAGTCATTCTAGAAGTAACATAAATAAACACATCCTTCTATCTTTATGCACAACCTATTCCACTAAAATCAGACTGCTTGCTTTATTTTTTAGGAAACCATCAAAACATATAAAGGGTCTATAAGACAGAGGAAAATACTGGCATGGCAATAATTCAGACACCTGTTTCAGCTCTTTTAAGATCCCAGTGACCCTCTCATACTTCTATCCCTCTTAAAGACGTCAGAAATGGCACTGGCCCCATGCAGCATGGAGTCTGGGGTAGCTGCATAGTAGAGACCCGAACACGGCTGTCCCAACGCTGAGGCAGAATTTCTGAGAACACTTGAATTGGCTCTGCTGCAAATCTATAATTGTAATATTTACAGTTTGCCAAAGGAAAGAAGTACTATTTGTTAAATCAGAAAGCCTCATTTGTGAACAATGGAAAATACTACTAAACTGTACTTTTCAAATAGTGCCAGCTATTTTGCTGCAGAATTGCACAGCATACCACATCACGTCACTGGAGACTAAAATAAAACCTTCCCAGAAACCCAAGTGCCCTATAATACTAATTTTAAGAGATTCCACAGTTATTCCAAGCAAATGGTTTTATCTAAATTTGGCTATTAATTCCTATAGTCAAACTGATTTTGAAAAAGACTCTATGTTTGGTGTAAACATAAAAACCAACATGGAACAATATATTTTCTCTGTGCACCACACGAGCTGTGTCTCACTGAATGTCAGCTGAAAAGTAGAGCTAAAGGTTAAGCGGATATTCTTTTCTTCACTTGTGATTCTGCCTTGGCACCAAACTCTCAATAATGACACAAAGGCTCCTTAGCCACCCCGTGACCTCTGAAGAAGATTCGCCATAGCAATATGTCTCTGAATGTGTTTCTGGAGGTTAGAAAGTCATTTGAGAGCTGTAAAACCATACCTTCAGCTGCACAAAATACTTCAAGTTCTCTTTGGTTAAAAATCCCCAAATAACATCAAAAGGGTCCCACCCTTTTTATGTCAGGGCCCATCCATCAGTCTGGCATATTCATTTTATTTAAGTTTTGCTTATGTATTTGATGCTGCAGGCATTACTGAAATTTTGTTGTAATAACAGGTACCAAAAGAAAATAGAAGCAAAAGACAGAAGAAGAACGGTATGTCAGCAGAGGGGTATAATAGCAGCAAAACTCCTGCTGTTTCCTGAAACAGGAGTAACTGCCACTGTTTAATTAATAGTTAACTGCCCTGCCACTTTTTACATACTTTCTGCTGAGAGATGCATTTATTCATATACTGTGATTGAGCCTGTTGGATTGCCTAGAAAACAGCTCAGTTCAGAGCATGCCGGGACAGGGCAGCTGCAAAGGCTTGAAAGTGCTGAAGTCTCATGAGTCCTGACAGAGGAATTCCCTTCAAGGTCAGGGACACTCATGCCCTCCACATTCCCCAGCCAGAAGAATTTCTTCACAGGAAGGTAAAATACAAAAAATTATGTTGGGAACAAGAGATAAAAAAAACCCAACAACCTACTGTTCATATCTTCTAGCAACTAAGCCAGGGCATTGAGTGCAAGGGAAATGTTTTTCCTTCTCATCTTCACATCACGTAGTATTTATCTAACTCAATTACTCTTCTTTTAAGCTGGGAGATACATTATGTCCAGATTCCAGTAGTTTAAATTATGTCTTAACCTGAACTTTAATGTATAAAATAAAACCTCGTCCTGTAATATTTATCCTTTTCAACAAGGATGGGTCATGCCATTGAAACTATGAATTTGACCCAGTGATTTTCAAATAAAAAGTTAGAAACCTGTTTTGTGCTTGGTTTTAACTTTAGAAAGTATTTATGGGAATGAAAAGCATAATAAACAAAAACATTTGTTTTGATAAAAATATGGTGATTTTAGGTTACTTAGCGCTTTTAGAAATAGTCTAGAATTTTATGCAGAATGTCAAGTCTGATTTTTGAATTTTCTAAAATTAAAAATAAGTTCTGACTTCAAAGATGGTTTTCAAAAAAAAAGCACATGCTCACATAGAAAACATATGTTATGTGAAAGTAACCATTTTGTGGATATCTTTCATAAAAATAGAAATCTAACGATCATTAAATGGCTTGAAAGAAATACTTTCAGAAGAAATCTGCAGTCAATTTGTCACATTTGATTATTTAGAATTACAAGTAAAAGTCCCTACAGAATCAGCAATGAGCTTTTTGATCTTCTTTTGTAACCTGCATGTTCTACTCTGCCATCACCCCAACTATGCCACCTTGGAAAGTGTTGCTCTATTATCAATAAAATCTAAAAAGCTGTTTCAAGTTTGTCACATCTCAGTTAAAAGTTTACTAAAAATTCTACAGAATTCTACCAATTTCTTATTCCTGGTTAAAGACAGAGGCTTTGTTAACTTCTCAAAATGTAAATGTTGCATATTTATTTGGCTTCTAAATTCAGTCTTGAGCAAAAAGCAGCAATTCATATAAATGTAGTAATGAGTGGTTCTTCACATTCTATAATGAATACATGATTAAAAGTTTCTATGCTGTATAGATGTAACCAGTAAGATATCTAAATTTCCTTATTTATTTTCCTTTTAATTGTTGGAAATTTAAAAAAAAATCTATTAAAAGTGTTTGAATCCCAAGTCATCTTGTTTGGAAACTAATCTAGGAGTAAATTATGTATAAACTTGTTTGCCGAAGAGCTGTATGAATTTCTGTCATTGTGACAATGTACTTAATTTATTTCTTGGGAGTTAACTTCATTTTTGTCAAGACAGCTTATTTGCATAGAAATTAGCTGTGCTAAAATATTAAGATACAGAGTAGAAGACACTGGTATTGTGGGGTTGTATTTGGTAGAATAGATTATATTTTCATACCGCTTTCTATCCAAGGATACTGTGACATTTTATAAACAAGCTGAGACTTACACACCGAATTTTATCTTTGTTCTACAAATAGGGATACTGAGGAACATGAGAAGATAGGTGCCAGGGGTCATGGGAAATAGGACACAATTCTGTTGGCTCACAGGCTTATTCTTGCCACTCTGTGCCCTGTGTTTCTCCCATATGCTGAAAAACCAGCAGGGAGTCAGCTGTACTGCCCAAAACTACAGCCTCATGACACTGCAATGACCGACTACTGAAAACCACCTGCCTGGTGAAACCCAACTTTTAAATGAAGTTCAAAATGTTTCCTACAAGCTCCAGTCCTGATGTTTGTATTCCAGGCTTCAAATCACTTTTCTGCCATACTCTCTGATAAGTTATCTCTATTTTGCTTAACATGGTCATACTACTTTCTAGTTTAAAAATAAAAATAAATAATTATTTCAGAGTTCACTGTGCCAAACCTATCAGATGGTTAAATATGAATGAAGAGCTAACTTAAAATGTTGCATTTCATTGCAAAATTCAAACAAAATTCAGTTATGTAATTTACATATTTTCTTTCCTTACTGAATAGCACAGGCAAATGACAAAAACCAGCTCATATTGTAACTGCTACAATACAGTAGATCCATAATATTTGAAGGTAACTAACATACTCGTTGAAGAAACTACAATATTGATACTAATTATGAAAAACTGAAAAAAAATGTTGAAATTTTGAATAAGTTGCTTGATTATAATAATCATTTCACTCCAAATGGAGTTATTTAATGCAGATTTCTTGTAATTAAATCAAGGATCAATGAATATAGAAAGTGCATCAACTTGCAAAAAAAAAAGAATCGTCAGTTTTTCTTTGACTTTCCTCGTTAGTGTTCTACCTTTTCTTTAAAATGCAGTAGCTCAAGTAGTCCAAGAAAGACAAGTTTACTAATCAATGCAAATGAATTTGAAGGATATCAAATGTACATGGTAATAATCCTATTGGAAACTACAGTATATCTTCATGCAATATATTTATGATATGCAAAAATAAAACAGGTAAGCCACATATAACCATTGATCTGTCATAAATCTGTGAAGTCAATCTTTTCACTATAAGAAAATTACCCTTATTATCTTTCCTAATTCTTAAATTGAAGACAGATGATTCTAGAGTGCCAGAAACCATAGGCAGTCTGACAAAAAAGTATTGATTTTCAGCTGCATCATGTTCAAAATAATCATGATGTGGTACTTCAGCTCTCAACAAATTCATGGAACTAATGATAACTCTCCAATATTGTAAAATACAAATTACACTCATGAAAGCTGGAGTCATTTGAATATATGTGCACAAACAGTGCTAGTAACTGGAGACCATCCTTGTTTCCAAGTGATATTTAGCTATGTAACTCAGGGCTGCTATTTGTTACCAAAGTGACTTTTTTTGCTAGTAAAATAAAGAAGTGTAACAGGATTTTTTTTCATCTACAAATCATTTTATATGTGGAATGCTCAAAAATGATAATGCTTAATGCTTCATTTTTCTCAAACCACAGGAGAATAATTGTCTGATGTTTTCAAAGTTCTTGCACAGGATGAGATAAATACTTCTGTATCATTAAATGACACATCGTAATTTTGCTTAATCTCCCTTTCTAAATTTGTCTCTGTTACACAATGATTGAATTCCTGTCACCAGTTCTACTGCTTCTTAGCAAACAGCAACACTAGCACACAGTTATTGCCTTTTATTTATTAAGTACTTAAACAGGTTGCCACATATTGGATTAGATGTTCAGAGATGTATCGATGCCAAGATTTGTTTTCATAATGTAAAAAGCAATTTTGTTATGCAGCAATAAAATTGCTTTGAAAGCCACTGGGAGAGAGGCCACATGTAATATTACAAAACTTCTGAGAAAGAAAGAACCTGTTGCTGTCGAACAGGACAAACAGCTTTTCAGCGAGAATGAATGGATGGTGTTTCCCATGTGCAATATTTACAGTATTTACAATTTTTTAATACCAACCTCAGGAGCATTCTCAAAACATACTTTTAAGAACATTTATTTTTCTTTTAGTATTTACCTGCCAATAATAGGACCCCACTGAAAGGCAGCAAGGAGGAAACTCTGATCTTTTAGCTACATTTTTCTTTGAAAAGTCTTCACAATTCATTGTTCTCAAATCTCGTCCCCATCTATAAACTCCACAGAACCAAACCGAAATATGTATCTTATTCCACTATGATCTTGAAAAGTTTTTGTACCTAAAATATGATATTTTTCAGCTCAGTTAAGAACTCCTGTGCTGACTGCTTGTCCAAAATCTTCATCTGCCATGCAGATGGGGGGAAATCTACCCACAAGCAATAGTAAAGGCATACGAAGCCACTAGTGGAAGAAGTAGTTTCCTGAAACTACCAGAAGTCCCCCACATGCCTAAGGAGGAACAGATGAAGTACTTACAAGCAGATGCCTCTTGCCTTATTTTCTCTGATTCAGTCTGCCCAGATGCGAAATGCATTTTTCCTGCTATGTCAGAGATGTATATTGTTTGACAGAGGAGTTCAAATGTTTGATTACCAAATGTACAACTTAAATTCATAACTGTTTTTTCTGACGTGTAAATTGGATCAGTTATCAGCAAACAAAAGACAGAATCAGTCCTTCAATCAGCAGGCTATTTAAGCCTGTGTGTAACTCTAAGGTCATGACCAGCCCATTTAAGTTAACAGCCTACTTCCACGTTTAAACTTCAGGGATTTGAGTGTCAGAACAGATAGCTGAGCTCACCTCTTCTGACAACTTGCATAAAATTTTGCAGCTGCTCTTGCTCAAGCTAAACAATGATCATCAACTCTTTCCAGTCTGCTTCCTGCCCCAACAGTATTTTTCAAGCAGAGATAGCCCGTGGATTTTCTTGGTTACTTTCTGCAGACCCCTGGGAGGCCGAGCACAGAACCTCCCCAGCTACGGACCACAGGCTGCAATGCTCACGTTGGCACATCGACATACCTGGTGGCATGTCGGGAGGCCTTTACAGAAAAACTTGTCTGCTTGCCAATTCCTTTGCATATTAGAAGTGTACCTCAGTGCTCTCTCACTATATCCCCAAATAAAAGGATATACATAACGATGTAGCTTGACACAAGGCCCTTAATTTTGAGAGCTACCCTATAAAAATCAATGGTGATTGTTATTTTAAACCCCTTTCTGAACTTTAAAAATATCATGCTGTAACCACGCAACATTAGAATGGATTATTCAGAATTTGATAAGGGAACTACATGTGGATTGTGAAATATTGTTATTTCTTCCAGTGTTTTTGTACAACTTAAGATTTTGGAGGATTTATTTCAAAACCTTCAATACTGCAGTGTTTAAACTTCGTTGATTTATGCTTTAGGGTGCAATGGCATTTGCCTAATTTGTTTTTTCAGTACTACACAAGAAATGGCCAAGATTTCTCAACTCCATGTTACATTATTTTCCAAAACTACTGTACTTCCCCCTGATGTTCATGCCCCAGAATTCAGTAAGCATGATGTATTCTCCTTGATAAGCATGTTTCACAGCAACATATCAGCTAAAGTATGGGTACTATTCATCATGAAGCAGGTGATAAAGCCAGAGTTCTTTAGTTAATGACAGATTTTTTAAAAAGAACAACACTAAATCACATTATTATCTCCACCCTTGGATTCCAAGGATGGACCCGCTTCTTCCAAACTCAGCTGAACAATACCCTGCAAAAATCTGATCAAAGTGGACCCTGCTTTGGGGGTGGGGGTATAGAAGATCTCCAGAGGTCCCTTCCAACTTGAATTATTCTACAATTCTATGATCTGCAACCCAGTAAAGGCCATTGAAAAACTCTTCTGTTATGACTATCAGATCAGTTGCTAAATTTTCCTTTCTCACACTGTAATGTCACCCTTACTGAGGGAAAATCATTACAATAAACTATAATAACTAGAATAAGCTTGGGATCTTGAAAAAGAAGATATGAAACAGTTACTTATCTACTCAGCTGAATGAAGCTAAAGTAGTCTTTGCTACTGATAACTAAGAGTACGAGTTAAGTTTGAGTTATTAAACACAGCGGACCTCCTTTAATGACCCTGTGGTTCTTACCGGCTTCTGCAGACTTTAAGCAAAGAGGAATTAATTTTGCCCAACTGATTATGCTGCTGGTTAAATGCCTTGGGTCTTTATTAGTTCTAGATGTTAAATCAAACATATCTTCCTAACTCAAGCAACATTGGTCTCTTCCCTTTCTTTTTTCCTTTCTTCAGCCTTTCTAGTGAAATCTTATTAGTTTATGGGCTTGTCATAGTTTAATCCCAGCCAGCAGCTAGGATCATGCAGCCACGTGCGCAGTTCTCCCCCTTCCCACAGAAGGGCAGGGAGAAGAGGGAGAAAAGGAGGGGAAAGGGAAAGGAAAAAAAACTTGTGGGCTGAGATAAAGACAGTTTAATAGAACAAGAACAGAGAAGGATAATAATAATAATAATAATAATAATAATAATAATGACACAAGTCACTCTCATGCCCACTGAATTGGTACCTTCCTGAACAGTGATTGTGGATACCCTCTGCATGGCCAACCTCCATTTATATACTAAGCATTCCACCGTTGGTCCAGAATATTCCATTGGCCATTCTGTTGTTCTGTCTGTGCTCCTTCTCAGCCTCTATGGGAAGCTGAAAAGAGTCCTTGAAAAGTATAAACATCGCCTAGCAACAACTAAACCAATATGTATTATTGACATTCCTGTCACAGCAATCACTAGAAAGAAAATTAACTCTTTCCCAGCTGAAACAAGGACAGTATCCACCCCTTATTCCATACCATTTACATCATGCCCAGGACTTACGCTTTTCATTAAGTCACCACAACTCTTCCTGTCTTTGAGATATAGTTAGATAGATAGATAGATAGATAGATACACACACAGAGAGATATCATTCCCTTAGTTTATGGGCCATCCCTCTAAAATGTCCATTGAGTTCATTTAGTCCATAACTTTGGGCTCCAGTTTTTCAAGGCAGGAGAGATGGTGTGTGTGGTGTTGAATCGTGGCATGCTGCATCTGAAGCTTGCAGCTGGTGTATCTGGCATAACCCATGCCCATAGTCTGTCGGTTGAAGATGTTGATCTTGACAAATTGCGGGGCACCAATTGCTGAAGTCAATTTTGGTTCCATCACCACTGCACTTTGCTCAGTTTCATCGAAGTTCATTCTTCATTAATTTGGCTGATTCTTACTGTAATACTACTGATATAGCACATAGCAACCGTAGTAGTGACGATATATAGTAGTAAATCAGAAATTAACATCATACAGTTTAATTCATTGGTTGCTATCACCCAAAATCAAATCCCCTTGAGGTACATATCGGACTTCCCCATCCTCTTGCATCACCCACCAAGTGCATCGAGGTCCTTGAGCAAAAGCAATCCCATGGATGGGTTTGCCTTTGCCTGTGACAGGAATAACCCAGACTGGTTTCCCTAACGTATTTTTCATGTGCACTACAGGGACTTTATGCCCTTCCACAGTACATAAAGGTTCTGATTGGGCAGGACCAGCTCTATTGCCAGATCCTCTAGTGTTAACTAATCAGGTGGCCTTTGCTAAATATGTATCCCAATGTTTGAAGGTCCCACCACCCACTGTTCTCAATGTAGGTTTTAACAGTCCATCGTATTGTTCTGTATTCCCGGAGGCTGGTGCATGACAGGGTATGTGATATATCTACTCAATGCCATGCGCTTTGGCCCAAGTGTCTAGGAAGTTGTTTTGGAAATGAGTCCCATTGTCTGACTCAATTCTCTCTGGGGTGCCATGTTGCCACAAAACTTGCTTTTCACATGTTCCAGGTGGTGGCGTGGGTTACGGGGTATGTTTCCCACCATCCAGTGGTTGCTTCTACCATTGTAAGCACATGGCACTTGCCTTGGTGGGTTTGTGGGATTGTAATGCAATAAATTTGCCAAGCCTTCCCATATTTATATTTCAGCCATCGTCCTCCATACCAGAGAGGTTTTAACTGCTTGGCCTGCTTAATTGTAGCACACGTTTCACATTAATGAATAATCCGTGCGATAGCGTCCATGGTCAAGTCCACTCCTCGATCACAAGCCCATCTATATGTTGGCCTGAGGTGTCATCAGGCCCTCCTTTAAGGCCTGAGGTATCACGGGCCCATCAAGCTATGAATAATTCACCCTTATGTTGCCAGTCCAGCTCCACCTCAGCCACTCCAATTTTAGCAGCCTGATCCACCTGCTGGTTGTTTTGATGTTCTTCAATAGCCCGACTCGGGTACATGGGCATCCACATGATGTACTTTTACAACCAGATTTTCTATCCGGGCAGCAATATCTTACCACAATGGGGCAGTCCAGATGGGTTTGCCTCTGTGCTGCTAGTTGCTCTCCTTCCATTGCTGTAACCGCCCCCACAGAGCATTTGCCACCATCCATGAGCCAATAGAGAGATAAAGTAATGGTCCTTTTTCTCATTCAGCAATATCTAAAGCCAGTTGGATGGCTTTCACCTCTGCCTACTGGCTCAATTCACCCTGTCCTTCAGCAGCTTCTGCAACTCATTATGTAGGACTCCACACACCAGCCTTCCACTTTCGATGTTTTCCTACAATACGGCAGGATCCATCAGTGAACAGGGCATATTTCTTCTCATTTTCTTACAGTTTATTACATGGTGGGGCCTCTTCTGCACGCATCACCTCCTCCTCTGGTGATATTCCAAAATCTTTGCCTTCTGGCCAGTCCATGATCCCTTCCAAGATTCCTGGGTGAGTGGGGTTTCCTATTCAAGCTCATTATGTGATCAGTGCGACCCACTTACTCCACATAGCATCAGTTGCATGATGTGCAGAGGGGACCCTCCCTTTGAACATCCAACCCAGCACGAGCAGTCAGGATGCTGAGGAGCTGTGCTTCAGTACCAACCACTTCTGAAGCAGCTCACCCCCCTTCATATGCTGCCAATATCTCTTTTTCAGTTGGAGTATAGCAGGCTTTGGCTCCTCTGTATCCCCAACTCCAAAGCCTCGAGCTGACCTCAAGTCTCTCATGGTGCTTTCTGCCAGAGGCCCCAGGTAGGGCCATTCTCTCCAGTTGTGGTGTAGAGCACATTTGTAACAACTTGTCCTGCCCGGACTGGCCCCAGGGCTACTGCATGAACTATTTCCTGTTTAATTTGTTCAAAAGCTTCCTGGCGGAGACATAGCTGCTATTTTGTTGATCACATCCATTGGGATCTGACAGCACCCATCTTGCCATTTTATTCCTAAAAATTGGATCTCCTCTGCAGGTCCCTTGGCCTTACTTTGTTTTATGGCAAAAGCAGCTCTCGGAAGGATTTGGATTATTTTCTTCCCTTTCTCAAAAAACTTTTCTGCTGTATTGCTCCACACAATGATGTCATCAATGTATTGCAGGTGTTCCAGACCTTCACCCTGTTCCAGTGTAGTCTAGATCAATCCATGGTAAATGGTAGGGCTGTTCTTCCACCCCTGGGGCAGTCAATCCCAAGTATACTGGACACCCCTCCAAGTGAAAGCAACCCAGGGCCTGCACTCTGCTGCCAAAGGGACTGAGAAAAATGCGTTAGCAATATCAGTTGTGGCATACCACTTAGCTGCCTTGGACTCTAGTTCATACTGACATTCTAGTATGTCCAGCACAACAGCACTCAGCAGCAGCGTAACTTCATTCAGGCCACAACAGTCTACTTTTAGTCTCCACTACACTTTCGCACTGGCCATATGGGAGTGTTAAAAGGTGAGCAAGACTTGCTGATCACTCCTTGGTTCTCTAGTTGATCAATCAGCTTATGGATGGGAATCAGGGAGTCTTGGTTGGTGCAATATTGCCGCCAACACACTGTTGTGGTACCAATCAGCACCTGTTGTTCTTCAACCCTCAACAGCACCACAATAGAATGGTCCTCTGAGAGAACAGGCAAGGCAGACTGTCTAATTTCCTCTGTCTCTACAGCGGCTATACCAAAAGCGCACCGGCAGCCTTTTGGGTCCTTGAAATACCCTCTCCTGAGATAGTCAATGCCAAGAATGCACGGAGCCTCTGGGCCAGTCACAATGGGATGCTTTTGCCATTCATCCCCAGTTAGGCTCGCTTCAGCTTCCAATACAGTTAACTGTTGGGACGCCCCTGTTACCCCACAAATAGATATGGGTTCTGCCCCTTTACAGCTTGATGGCATTAGGGTACACTGTGCACTGGTGTCTACTAGAGCCTTATACTCCTGAGGGTCTGATGTGCCAGCCCATCGAATCCACATAGTCCAGTAAACTCGGCTGTCCCTTTCCTCCACCTAGCTGGAGGCAGGGCCCTTCTAGGTCTGATTGTAGTGTCCAGCATTGACGAATGGGTTTGTGTGGCTCCTGTGGGTTCAAATCCCATCACTGTTATTCACTTCTTGGAAATACAAATCGAGAGTTCCTTCAAGAGAAACCCTTCTGTTTTGTCTGGGGAATTGCCCACTGGAAACTGGAGCAGCAATTTTCCAGGAAGACCCCCATTCGTGGTTGTTTCTCCTTGCAACTCATGTACCCGTGCCTGGAGGATCAAGGTAGGTTTTCCATCCCACTTCCTCGTATCCGCTCCATGGTCGTGGAGGTAAAACCACAGGGTGCCTTATGGTGTGTACCCTCGATATCCTCTCTCTTGAGCAGAAAAATGCGTACTCCTAATACCAGAGATACTGGTCCATACAGGTGGAGAGTAGGACCTATCCTCTTGAGTTGCTGGAACTCCCAGAACAGTTTTTCGAACAGGCTTTCATTTTTCTTGGACAGTCTCTCCACAGCCGAGATGCAAGCCCATAGGGAAGTAGAAAGACTTTCTTCATATTGCTGGAGTTGGCCAGCCACTGCATCCACCATTGGTGTCTCTTCATCTCTCTAGTTCATTGTTGCCAATGAGTTGGCATATGATGATGGTGCGCTCTGTAGAAACTTCCACCATATGGGTCAGATACATCAGATTTCATCTGGATCTGTGGTTGACTGCAGGCCATTCACGTCATGATAAATCAGCTCCTAGAAAGCTAATTCCCTTGGGTACTGGATACCTCTCTCCATGATGGTCCACTTGCCTGAGTGACATATAATATCTTCATTGAAGGGATAACTGTCCTTCACAGCTAACAGAAGTCGCCTCCAGAGGCTGAGGGTTTGTGTTCTTTTTCCAATTGCCTTGTCAATAGCCCCTCCCCTAGAAAGAGATCCCAGCTGCTTGGCTTCCCTACCCTCTAATCCCAAGCTACTGGCCCCATTATCCCAGCATCAGAGCAGCCAGATGACAATTTGCTCGCCTGGATGGTGACTGAAATCATTTTGTGTATCTCACAAGCTCAGCCAGGGATAAGGATCAGGTAACTACCTCTGGTTCTTCCTCCTGTTCTCATGATGGCCCTGGTTCACCTTTATCCTTTGCTAAGCAAACACATTTTTTTGTGTATTTCTTCTTCTGCATAAGGGCGACTGGTACTGGTATGGGTTGGTTCTCTGGTTCAGTAATCGCAGCGCCTGTTGCCAGGATTTGAGTAACTGCAGTGCTCATTGCAGGAGATGGAATAGTGAGCCGGCATACACACAAATGTTTAATCCTAAGAAAGACCTGAAACATATTCAGAAGCAATGAAGCACCTAGCAATAGAAGCATGCTGGTTCGAGCATCCCAAGGGTATTAAAAATTCTCAAATGTTGTTGTAATTAGCCTGGAGGAGAAGAGAGAGGCGAAGGAGGGTGTCTCCTCCACAGATTGGTTCTCTGAGGAGAAAAGGTAGAAAGTGTAATTACTACAAGTTTCCACTAGGTTCCCAAAGTATGAAGATGAAACCACTGCTGCCATTTTGCCTTGTTCATCGCTCCTAATCATTAAAAAGTACAGCCATAGCACATCCAATTTCATCATATCATAAGGTCGCACTACAAGGCACAGCAAAATGATAATATTGAGCCATTTCCCAGGGCTGACAAACAGCACAAGAAGCAGCACATGTTGCATGTTAAGTGTTACAAGACGCAATCCTGAGAGCAACATTCTGACTATTAACCCCTCACACAATGAATGCTTATGACAAATTTGTTCTAATGTGCTCTGATCAGGTTTGTCATTATCTCAACCTGTCATGTCCTGTTTGGCCACCAAAAAGGACTGTCGTGGTTTAATCCTAGCCAGCAGCTAGGACCATGCAGCTGCTCAGGTGGTTCTCCCCCTTCCTCCAGAAAGGCAGGGAGAAGAGGGAGAAAAGGAGGGGAAGGGGAAAGGGAAAGGGAAAGGGAAAGGGAAAGGGAAAAGAACCATGGGTTGAGATAAAGACAGTTTAACAGAAACAATAACAGAAAAGGAAAATAACAATAACAATAATAATAACAATAATGACACAAGTCACTCTTATCACATGGTGAATTGATACCTTCCTGAACAGTGATCACAGATTCCCCCCCCTCCAAGGCCAATGCCCATTTATATACCAAGCATGATGTCTATGGTATGGAATATTCCATTGGCCATTCTGTTGTTCTGACCATGCTCCTTCTTGGCTTCTATGGGAAGCTGAAAATAGTCCTTGAAAAGTATAAACATCACCTAGCAACAACTAAACCAATATGCATTATTGACATTCCCGTCACAGCAATTAACTCTTTCCCAGCTGAAACCAGGACAGAGCTTTTCAGGAAAAACTGACATCATATGCTTTTTTTTTTCTTGGTAACATAAGCACATCTACACTGGGTCACAATGAAAGTCCATCTAGCTCAGTATGCAGTTCTGAAAGTGGTCAAAAGCATATGTCTAGGGAAGAGAAAAAGAGCCTAAGTAGTATACAGTGATATTGGATACTCTCCCAGCCTCCAGTCATGTGGGCATCAAGGACTCCCTGACACAGAGATGGTTTCTATGTATCTAGAAATATATTACTGTTCTACCAAGTTTTTCAGTCTCCTTCTGCATCTGCGTAAACTTCTGGCATCCACAATGTCCTTTGGCAAGGAATCCCTCAGTATAATGTTACGTTGTATTAAAGAACCATTTATCATTTATTTATATAATGTCATGATGATCTCTTTTTTGTTTCTTGCTCGTTTTATTCCTTGCTCCTACTCATTCTTAACATATTTACAATTCACAATTTGAAACCCTGTTGACACTCTACACAGCAGAAAAATACTTGTTCTTTTTAACCCACAGTCACCCATGCAAGTCATGAAAAGGTTTTACCTACAGACTACAGAACTGTGCCATACATTTAAGGGAATTATTTTTATTTTTTTTTAACACTTAGCTTTCAGGTATAAAGCTCACTGTACTACCCTGCAAACTGGATTCCTACTAGAAAACTGTATGTTCCTTTCCATTATAAGAAGTGAGTTAGGATACCCTTAAAAAACAAAGCTTTTATCTTTGTCTTGCATGTGTCAGGAATACCTTTCCCATTAAGACCTAGCTGCCCCTATAAGTCTGCCTTTCGTTTACCTACTTTATTCCCAAAATAGTTCCCTGATAATTACTTTCAGCTACCATCCTCTTAAAGAAATGACTTTGTTTTCCATGCATGCACTCTGGTGACCGCTACAGCCAGTCCCCTACTAAGGGAACCCCTCAGTAGCACACGCTTTCATCAGTTTAAGAATTAAGAATCTAGTCAGAGGGTACTTCTGCCTTCAAGGAAGTATTGACTGAGGAGTGAGATAAAGGTATGCACATCTAATAAGAACTGATCAAATACTTCAGGCAGAGATTTGCATAAAATCCTTAGTTCGTTTACGTAAGCTCAGTAGGTCCAAGAACTATGGAGACAATGCATGCCACAACACGGCTGCTTGAATTACTCCCATATTGGGATACTTAACTCCTCTGTGTGCTCTGAAGTTAAGAATTACAAAGTTTCTTCTAGGCGTTGAGGTGGTTTAAATGTAGCTGTTAAAGGCATGCTCTCAAATTAACTGATTACTAATGAATCTGCCAGGATACAAATGGATGTATCCAAATAGTCCCTTAAGTCCACCACTACTTTTAAACTGCGTTGATGATCGAAGTCACTCTCCTATAAGCACTTCCTATAAGCAAGGTCTTCAGATTTTCTTTCTCGTCAAACACAATAATCATCATGAACAGATTTACATAGGAAAGAATTTCGTATGAATCAACGAGTGCTCCAAATATGCCCATCTAGAAGGAATTAGCAAAAAAACCCAAAACCCCGCAAAGCTTGCCAGTATACTGATAATATACATATCTAAAACTGGAGACCTGTGAAAAGCAAATGTCAGAAATGAAGGAAGTAAATTGCGATGCTGGCAGCTATCAAGAAGTCATTTGAATTTGTAGCTCCCTAGTAATGCAGAACATACATTAAGAGAATAGCACACTGATTAGCTGGGGAATTACCGAATCGTGAGCAATTCAGCTTCTTAGTTTTTCTAAGGACTGAACCAAGTAATCTCAAGTGCCTTCTTGACAGAGCAGTAAAACAAGTAGATGAATTAAGTAGAGTAGAGATCATATCACCAGATTGCCAGAAAGAGGTGGACACTGGAATACCTGGAAAAGTAATTCAAATTGGCTAACAAAGGAAGGTAGTTTTGAGAACTGAAAATTGACATGAAAATTATGAACAGAGTAGCATCAAGATGAGATGCTGTATCTTTGCTAATACACAGGACTAAAACTTTTTTTTTTCCCTTATTATTTAATAATAGAAAAACATTAATGATATTTTCCCATTTCAAGCCAGGTGAGAACAAAGAGGATTTAAAAGGTATTGCAAATGCACAGAAAACAATATTATGAAAATAATCTTACATGCTCGGAGGCTAATCAACATGTGAGAGCACATATTTCAATATGCATTTCAAGGGGAGAGAGAGCTGAAAATAAGCACTACTGAGATACACTTCAGGGGACCAAATATTCATGCTAGCACGCCACTAAAGAGAATCCTGTAACTTGGAAATGTTTAACTACATCTTGGAGAAGAAAGACAGCATTACTTCTCATATGACTTTGGTATAAGATAAAACGGAATTAAGTTTTCCTGTAGACAAGCAAATATATGGAAAGTAGAAATTGCTCAAAGAGAGCATTAACTGGGAGCTTAAAAGCCTCAATTAAAGAGGAAAGTTAAAAATAATTAAGTATAGATTGGTTCACATTTGACTAGACTGACAGCATCTACAAATATTTTGAGATCATAAACAAAAAGTAGAATAGTTATTCAGTATGAGACTCTCATATTAATAGCCCGAAATTAAACATGGAAAAATTGAGGCTGAATATCAGGAAAGCTTCCTGGCAGTGAAACAAACTCAGCTCCCAAGGGAAACAATGGAATCTACATAGCTTTAAACTTTTAAAACTAGACTAGACAATAACACTCAGTGTAGTTTGGGGAATATTTTTGCATTGGCAAAAGATACGGCTGCATGACTTGATACTGGTAGTTCATTGCCATCCCTGCTTTCCATAATTCTGCGAAGAAATACATAAACCACCCCAGCTTCACAGGCAAGAAAGTTATCTGTCTCTATTTTCACAAACATTAGCAAAAATTGCGGACAGCCACAGTTCCCCAAAAAAAGACCTGTCTGTAAAAGAAAACGTTTTAGTTATTCAAACAAAATTCACAAAAATTATTCAATACACAGGGCAGAGCATGAGTTCATGTTTGTTGTGTGCTGCAGTTTGCTCATGTATTAAGACAGAATAAAAATATATGACTTCAGGTGAAGGATAGCCTATGTTCTGCTGATTTAATCTACTAGCTTGTAAGTTAACTATCCGCCAAGTAAAACTGTTATGTGTTTTGTGCACTGCTGTCATGGTGACTACAGTTGGTCTATAGGTGTCTTTTTCTCATTTAAAATCTAAAGAGATATTTTTAATAAAGCCAATGGGAAAATATTTTTAGTTTAAAGTTTAACCATCCTGTTAAATATTTCCTCTTAATAATCCACCAAAACTTTTTAAACCCTCGTGATACTCATTCCTTTCTGCACACATTGTTTTCTTTACAAACAGAACATTTTATGTTTAGTGCCAATTACTGGTCTTGCTTAACTTCCATGTAAACCGAACTGACATCAGCAAGAATGCACAGGTGTAACTCTGAACAGAGCAGTAACTCAAAGTTAGCTGTAGTGAATTAAGCAGTACACTATGTACTAATATGCCATTAAACATCACGATTATCCCAATTCAGAATGTTTCAACAAGTTGCACAGTTTATTGATACACCTTCGCAGATACTTACTTTCCTGATTTAAGTCTTTGAGTTAACTGCTAAGAAACAAACTTCCCTTGAGTGCCCCAAATGAGATTTTAAAAAAAATAATAAAATTGCCTGGAGCAAAGTTGTTCTGCCTGTTATTTATGTCACAAAGAAACAAAAGTTAATATTCATTTACTGGCTAATCTTTGTAACATGGAAACATTTTGCTTTCCAAAATTAGGTGGTTGATTCAGGGTTAGTTATAAAAACCTCCTGTTTGTTTGAGAAACAAATCTGAACTGGCAAAATATTTGAAGCACTGTTCGGTAACTATCATGAAACAGGATTACAGAGAAAACAAATCATGTGACAGGAATATTTATTCCTTAAATGAAAAAAAAACCCTCATTTAATAAGAAAGGGCTTTTCATTCTGATGACAATTAGAAGGGGGAGTGTTGTTGGAATACAGTAATTTTGTACCTTTTAAACCTGTTGCAATGAATTCTGACACACTAAGGTAGTATTACTGATGGAAAAAGTAACAGTGAGAAAGTGCTAATAAATCCAAGGAAAACATGATACTTATTTGTGAAACAGAAGGTTTGATGGCACTGTAGTTAAGGACGCCTTGTGGCTTTTAGAGCTCTGTTTATATTTCCAATACACTGTGCAAACTCTCTTCAGCTAAAAAAACATGCAGTAATGGAACCAGGGGGGAATAGGCTATACTGTGAACAACTATTCTGTGATACTGCCACTACAGGGTCACGACCCCTGCACGGCTAAGAAATATGCACTCCATCTTCTGGATTTCTTTTGCCGTACAAGGGACGTGCACGTACCTGCAGAAGGCAACATAAACTTAGACCGTCCTTTAGGGGTGAAAGTAGAATTGAAATGGTAATAGGTCTACCAATGGCCCTAATTTCACTACAAATTGGCATTACATTCAGAGATGTCAGCACAATTAAATACACAAGGGGAATTAAATTACTGATGCAAAAGTGATACAGCATATCTACACGGAACCATCCTTGAGATCAGTATTTCATAGAATCATAGAATGGTTTGGGTTGGAAGGGACAGTGAAAGGTCACCTAGTCCAACCCCCCTGCAATGAGCAGGGACATCTTCAACTAGGTCAGGTTGCTCAGAGCCCCGTCCAACCTGACCTTGAATGTTTCCAGGGATGGGGCATCTACTACCTCTCTGGGCAACCTGTTCCAGTGTTTAACCACCCTTATTATAAAAAATTTCTTCAAATTTCTTCCTAGCCTTTACTATTAAAAATAGTGTGTATCAATGTGAATTATTGACTATAACGGTGAATCTGGTATATCAGGGCCAAACTTTGCACCAGTGTTTTACATACAACAGGTCTCTATCCATTCTACCAGACCTAACGTCATATGCCACAAAATGGGGGTAACAGTGATCGATATACAGTGCCATTATCATACTCTTATTCTCCCCTGTCATCCACATGGTCCTTCCAGTTTTTCCAGAAAGGTCCTGGTATGGCGGTCACAAGGTGAGTCAGTTCAGCAACCTGAGCTGAAGAAAATGAAAGCACTTTCTGAAACCCAGGCAAACAAAAAAGGGAATGGGGCTTCCCCGAGCTCACCTGCCTAAACTGACTCAGCTCTTGGCTACCTGTGCATCCTGTTGTGATAGGGAGGGGAAGGAAATATGCAGCCAAGAGGACCTCGGTGTAGTGTAGGTGTAGTGTGAAACTTTACTCTTAATAAAACACTGTGGGGAGTTATTCCAATCTCAGTGGAACATAAAATAGGCTGCTTCTTACCAAAGCTATCCCTATAACAGCATACGGATAGGCTGTGGTTTTTTGAGCACAGCGTGACCTCCGGTTACATTGCAGTTAAGAAGCTCACTTGGCATCCTAGGAATTATCCTATGTGTGTACAATGAAGGTCCCATGGTGGTTGGGACCAAATAATTATTTTCTTTTGGGGAATTATGTTCCTTTTAAATTCATATGACAGTATAAAACAACACACTAAGGAGATGGGGCGTATTTCTGGCTTATGGGCCATGCAGTTTGATACCTAATTGTCCTCACCTTTGTCCATCACAGAAACCTTGTATATACCCTCATAATTCTGTTTACTTCCAGCAACAGGTCCAAACTACTGTGGGTTTTTATTCAGTTTTTCCTTATATAAAGACTCAAGAGTGAAGATGCCAACAAGTTTAGATGCAGACAGAAACTCTATCTTGAAAGGAAATACACTCTTTGAAAAGACCTATTGCACAAGGTCATACCTAACGTCAGAATAAGAAAGCACTGCATTAGCTGAGTAATCTTTGTGCTCTCAGTAGAGGAAAACCTTGCCAGTGAATGTTTTCAATGCCAGTCTTGACATATTTCTTTTCCGTACCTATATTTGTAGAAAGATTGTTTAATTAAACATTAGAGCCTTGAGATGTGCTCAGATGCACGACGGTCTCTGTGTATGCTGTAGCTTAGATTAGCTGTTAAGCCACTTCTGTCTGGAAAAAAGGTAACACTGAGAAATACAGTAGATACACAAAGTTGTGGCAAAAGAGAAGCTGGTAAATAGCTAAACTATAAGGAAGAAACTCAATACTAACAGAGTGTAGAAAACTTCAGTTAAGCAGAGCAACAAGGAACTAAAAGATAAACAGAAAGCTGATTACAATCAATGAGATCAAAGGGACACTTTCAGCAAAGTAGTTAATATGAATTATAGAAGAAACAGCAGAAGCAGCTTGTAGTACTGATTTTCCCATAAGAAGTCTATTTTAGTATATCCAGTATCCTAACCAAGTGGAATGAGTAGAGTATGTTTTGGAGTGTTAGTAAATCTACAAGTAAATCTGCTTTTTTATCCATTTTGTACCTTTCTCCTCTATCCTGGGAAAATTTCAAAACTGCTGACAGGCCCAGCATGGAAAATCATTACTTAGTACAGTTTCCCATGCAACTGTTTTCTTACCTGTGCATGCACTAATGATCAAACAGAGTTCTTGCCCACATTTCTCTGAAGAGGGTTGCATAACACTACAAGCAACTTGGTAATGTTACATGAACTATTTGCAATCTTTCACCCTTCCATGAGTAAATATTAGTTTAAAAATAAAACAACAAAGGTAGAAGAACGCCACTCTTCAGAAAATAGTTTATGTTAGAAATTATCTACTTTTTACATTGTTTATTATAATTTTGCTCATAAAGTAGTGAATGATAGTCCTTATATTATTTCTAAAAGCATATCTGGGGACATGATCAACACTTGCAGGGAAGACCGCAATAACAAACTGACCACTGAACGCGAACATCTATGTTTAACAAAGATTAAGAAGCAAAGAATGGAGTTTCAGGCACTTTTTCAGGATATCCAATTTTTAGGTCACAATCTCAACCTAGACAGATATGACTTAGAGATACTGGACAGCTCACACCCCACAGCTGTTCATTCACTGTTTTTCGAGTATTCCTTGAAGGGGACTTGAGCAATCAGCAGCTTTAAACAAAATTATAATTCTACTAAAGTGCTATTTTGAATCCATAAAACAAATGTTTTGCCCTCCTTTTTCAGAATATATCAGAATCCTAAAATACACTGGACACACTCAAATCTGAGTAATAAACACAATATAAAGATGGTGAGGAAGAGCCCAGGCTTCAAAAGTTTTGTGATTTCTCTTTGAAATATGCAGTTTCACAGAATGATATACATCAGTCTATCAAACCCTTTTTATAGAATGTGGTTTAAGATTACTTTATTGGGAGGAAGGAAAATTAAATCATTTTTTTAAAAAATAAAAAAAGTAACACGATCTAAACAAACTATAGACTGATCACCAGTTCTGTGTCAGACAGAAATGAATTCCCAGATTCCCGAGCTAAAATGTCTTAAGTTCATATCCCTTTTCTATTATTAGATTTTTGTAAAAGAAATCCAAGTCCCCTTTTTTCATCAGTCAGAAACCCTACTTGAAGTAATTTTATGAATAATTCTACTCTACTTTCACATCAAGACAGCAACTAAGTAATTAACAGTTGTACTACAGCAGACACATTTTACACAGATGAGAATAGAGAACTAGCAGTCAAGAAAAATAACAGAGAAAAGGTTACAAAAGGAATTTTCCCATGAGCCTTTTGCTCCCTACATGCTATAAACCTTCTCATCTGAGAAAACTCAGATGGTCACATCATACCAAAAATTACCAAGTGAAGCGGGGGTAGGATAGTAAGTGACTTTGCCAAGCAATGACACTGTTTACGCACTCTTGTTCCCTTGATGATGGTACTGCATTCTCATAGTAAAACAGATTTTAGAAGTTTTCTTTGCAGTAACTATCAAGAGAGAGAAGAAAGAGCTTTATGAACTAGTGCAGAGAGAAGCATAACTAAAGCAAATACTAAAAGCAGAAGTATTTCACTCTATTTTTCTGATTCATATACTCACTGAGAATGCATGGTATTTTCATTGTTTAGTAGAAGTCCCTAGATAAATTTAATGTTCTTCTTTTGTTTCTCTTTAAGAGAAAATTTTGTAATAGCCTTTTTGGCACGACCAGAACAGATCGTGGAAATATTTAATAGCACTGGTTTCCGTTTCACTTTGTTTTATTTCTACAAAGGTTTTAAAAAAGAAGATAAAACAGGAGAGAAGTTTACTTCTGCAGCAAAAGTAACTAGGTAACTACTGTTTCATGAAGGCTGTGCATGGCAGGACTTCAATTGTAAGGTGTCAAAAAAGAAAAATCTGGCCCCCAAAACGGGCCAGCATTTCAACTTTCTGCTTTCTGGACTAACTACACTATATTGCACATGGAGCTATCAGGAAGAAAACAACCTGAATATATGCTGAAATTGGACTAGCATCAATATAAAGATGTTTTTCTCTTTATTTTTTTTCACATGAATGTAAATAAAACCCAGGATGCATGAGGGCTTTTCATTTGCTTTACTGAGCAGATTTTTACTGTACTCTACATAGCAGTTGTAGCTTTTATCATTTTGACAACCTTGAATTTTTGCCCTGAGCTTCAGGCCTGCAGGAACCAGGAACCTCATAGCAAAATTGCTAACAAAAGCACTCTGGAGAACAATGTGACTGTCTTGGAAAGTCCCCTAGCACAGCTGCTTTGTAATTTCAAACCCAATCCAGTCAGCACAACGGAGCTGCGAAGACAGTCGCTCTCCGAGTTGGACAAAATCCCCTGGGTGCTGTGCTTAACAAGCCTAGCAAGCTAAAACCCAGTATAGTAAAACTCAAATTTAGTAGAAGGTTATCACTATCCGTTTGAGATAAAACCTCATTAAGTCAGTAAAAGGTACAATGCAGATGACAAAATGACCTCTCTGCCACATTTCAAGTGCCAGGAAACCCAAGAAATGCTCTAAAGTAGAGTTTTGTTCAAGTGCAAAGCAACACTTCTTGCCTAGCTTCAGAAATAGCTGTATTGTTTGGGCTAAAACTTTCAAATGAGTAAAAAAAAAAAACAACAAATAAAAAAACCCAGCCTGGGAAAGACACCTAGCATGGAAAATTTCAGTGTAGGTTTGACAAGGTTATAAATGAAGGAAATAGATCCTTATAATCAAAGTGTTAGGCAACTTGAGCCCAACTGCATTTTGCAATTTCCATTACTTCTACGACATTTGTATCTTTCTTGTCTTTATTTCCCACTCGAATTGTCTTACTGCCTGGAGGCCCCTCTGCATGTACAAGTCCATTCTCCTTCTGAAATGCTCACTCTCTCCCATCTCCTCCTGCAGCTACCTACCACAGCACATGCTAAAAATACCGCATTAACACTGAACAGAGCGCAGCCATAGTATTTGACTGCTATTAGGTCTGCAGATGGGGCATCGTTGTCTTAGCAGACTGTAACCTCCCATTCAAGAAATGGGATTCACAGGATATAAATTTGTTTAAAGTGAAGGTACTTTTAATTTCACTTTAAACATCATTTCCTCACACCTTGTTTTCCCATTCTATTCCAGCTCATATTCACATTAACAGTTTGTTTCTGGAAATGCTTTCCAGCTTGTAAAATTTTTATTGTGAAATATTTTGACTAGGAGACAAAGCACTCATCTCTAAAGCAGAATAGAGACAAGAGCCTGTATACCCCTTAAATGAGCCAAGGTTTTCCCAACGTTTTCCTGTCCACTTCAATCACAGTTTATTACAGTCAGAAATCACTGTACTTTGCATAATGTTCCATGAAGAAAAGAAATTTAATTGTATCTATGGAGTACTTAAAACTCATGGATAAGGAACCATAAAAGAAAAGATAAACAGATAATACTTTAAATATAAGAAACTATTTTTTTACACATTTCTTTACTTATTCACTTACCCCATCAAGAAACACTTTGTCCAGGGTCAGATATTGTCAAAGATCTCATCAATGCTCATAAATACTTAAAGGGAGGGTGCCAGGAGGATGGCATCAGTCTTTTTGCAGTGGTGTCCAGTGATAGGACAAGAGGAAATGGGCACAAACTTGACCATAGGAAGTTCCATCTAAACATAAGGAGGAAATTCTTTCCTTTGAGGGTGGCAGAGCACTGGAACAGGCTGCCCAGAGAGGTGGTGGAGTCTCTGACTCTGGAGACATTCCAAACCCGCCTGGACGCCATCCTGTGCAACCTGCTCTAGGTGAACCTGCTCTGGCTGGGGGGTTACACTGGATGAGGTCCCTTCCAACCCCTGTGATTCTGTGATTTCTGTATCGTGACTCCAGCTTAAATGAGAAAAATGTTTTGAGATGCCCTTCCCAAGAAGGGCAATAAAAAGGGAGCGTACTTCTTTGTGTTGAGAGGTATTCAAAAGAAAAAAAATCTCTGAAAACAAAAACTACCTATGTTCCTAACCAACTCTGTATGTAACTCCAGAGTGAGATTACTTATTTTAAGTATGACCTGACAGGTTTTAAATTAAAATACAGTGATAAAAATAATCTATTATTCTCAAGAATACATATATGTTTATAAAGTTCAACTTCAGAAGATGTTCTAAAGGTCTCTACAGTTTCTTAGTAAAGCTGCTTTACCACTGTTACTTACTGTCACGGACACAAAGTTTTGTAGGAGTTGCTGAGAGGTAGTCAGTAGAGGCTTATTTTGGAAGGAAATGTGAAATAAACTCAATAGTCAGAAGGTACTCACACAAATCTCCTGTCAGCTTCCTCTGCTATTCTAAGACTATGACTCTAACTGAGGTAATCCTAGAGGTCTCAGAGATTATATGAGGGCCTAGCAAGTAACTCATTTATATGAACATATTTACTGTTCCACGTTTAATTTTCTGTAGATTCATTCTCTTCACTCATGGTCAACATGGCAGCACTCCCATATCTTGTTCATGTTCTATCATATGGGTATCCACATGCTTATAATCAAATATCCACAAATAATGTTATGCCTGTGAACATTTCTTCAATTGCCTCCAGGAGATCTGTCAAGACTAAAGATAAATTTTAAAACCTCCGAGTTCCTATGCCTCCCAGGTTTTCATTTGAAAAGCCTGCTGGCTCTCTTGTACCTGCTTCCTCACATCTTGTATCTTGTATCTGATGCCAGTATTAGATCCTGAAACATTTTTCAGCATCTTGAAATTCATTGTTCTACAAACAATTTTAAGGAAACATTTTCAAAGATCCTTAAGGAACATTTTCCTTTGTACCTTTGAAAACTCTACACTAGTCCTCCTTCAGCTCAGTAGAAACATTGGGACCAAGTGGCTGAAATAAGCCAAACATTCTCAAAGCAGAAAATGGAAAGAACTGCTAAAAGTTAGTAAGTACGTATTACACGAAATGAAGTGAATCTTTCTAAGCCTGATTTACCGACTTCTAAGTATAGCTTTTAACTTTTAGCCTAGCACATTCATACCTTTTTTATCCTAAAAGGCAACTTTATACTCCTACATCTATAATTTTGTCAGTTTCTGCTGAAATTAGGAACACTTTTAACTGGAAGCCTTAAATATTAAAATTTCATTGAAAAATTTTAAATTGCATAAAATGGACCTCTCTGTTACAAGAGTCCAAGAAGGTAAAATTCTTGTTGCTGAAACTGCTAGCCAGTAGCCATGTTTAAGGACCACTTTAAAGAACGACCGTCACAACTTGCCTAGTCTTAATTTACATCCTGAACACTGAACAAATTAAAAAAAAAAAACAACCAAAACCGCCCACAAATCACTCTCTACATTTGACAGTATGTGGAAGGACTCCTTTACCTAGCTAGAGCTACAAAAAATGAAATCTAGAGTTGTGAAGCTGCAACAACCTGTTTCATGCTGTGAGACAAAGGTTTAGGCCCAAAGAGAGTCTTAATTACCACAAAACATTGTTTGCATATTTGCAAGAAAGTGTGTCAAACAAAATATGTCCCTGTTTGGATCTAATGTTGCACAAATGGTATTTCTTGATGCAATTTGGATCTGTCTGGTCAAAGTCCAGGTTTGATAATACCAGAACGTCCTGCATTTTCATAAAATCGTTAAGTAATTAGTAGTCCTTGTAACAGCTGTTTATCACTTTGCCAGACGCATTTCATATAGAACTGTATCATTGATATAGTTAATATCTGGTAACTGACATAATGGAACATAGTCCACAGCAACTGGTACTTATGTTACTAAGCTGAGTAGGTGCTTGATACTTTCACAGCAATGGAATAAGACTGCTCCAGGAGTCCAGCGAAGGGCCACAAAGACAATTAAGGGACTGAAGCACCTCTCACACGAGGACAGATGCAGAGCCTACCTAAGATATTTCTGACATCACGTTCCTAATTGCCTTCTGATGATGGAGGTCTGACTTCTGATATCCTTACCATTACACTGGAATCTTTAAGGTAAATTGTAAGGCTTCATAACTTTTTTTCAGTAAAAACTGCAATCCTCAAAGAACTGTCTCAAATGCTGAAGAATGCCTGACACTTGTTGCAATGGAAATGAGAATCAGCACAGAGTGTCTTCAGTGATGTTCTGTTTACAAGCTAAGCATCATTAACAAAGGACTTAAAATTCCCTCAGGCCCTAATTAAATTAGTCTGTAAAGGGGGTCTGGGAATCTTGTGTTGGAGTTTATAGAACAGTTACAGTTGGACATTTACATATGGAAGAGATTAAAACTACTGCTGTACAGACTTTTTGCTCACTGCTTCTACCACCAGATAGTCCAGCAGAGGACAAGTAAAGAACTGCTAACATGAAGGCCCAAACTAATGACAATCTCCTCTCCTGGAGATTGGTGGTAAAGAATCTGTTGCTTGCCAAAGGAATTTCATCATGTTCAACAGTTCTTCACTCATGGGTAAAGCTATCCATCTAGGCACAGCTGTGTGCAATACATCCAACATTGTAAGGATTTTCCTGGACGGCTTCCACATAGATGTCAAGCAACTTTTCTCATAAGATTTTGGAAGGATTTGTAATCATCTGGGATAAAAGAGTATGATTAAAGGATGGCTGGCTCAGCTGGTGCTGACAAATATACTGGCATCTGCTGTTCCTCCTCCTGAAAATTCTTTTCCAAGGGAACGAGATCAGTAACAGACTGAGCAATAGGAGGAATAAATATATCTTTCATGGTCTTTGTGGTGAAACCTTATGGAGTCTTGAGATACCCCATGGTGACCAAAGAGAGGTAACGTTTGAAGAGCTGAGGCCCAGACAGAAGGACCCCTGTAAGCCGGAAATTAAGAATGTCTGGTGCAGGGAACTACAGAGAGACAGGATCCATGTGGTTTGGAGTCGAAAGTCTCTCTGTTGCCTTGCAAATCTGACTAGGAAGATGAATGCTTCTTTTAAGCATGCTACTGTTGCAATAAAACCTAGATCCTTTGGAGGGTACTGAGGTAAACACCAAGAAAATACAAAAGGGAGTTCAATAACACTGTGTGTAACAAATCTTTATTGACTGTTACCTCGTGTTAGAAGGCTGCATAATAAGTTGGATTGGAATAATTTATTGATAACCATGTATTTGCTTTTAATTAATGAATTATTTTTAATTATTATTTTAATTATTAAAATCTGATTAAAAGAGTCACAATTGATATGATAGAAGATTTCATAAAGTACTGAGAACAATCAATGCAGTTTAATCCACACCTGATCATTACGCTTTGCAATTGTTCAAATCTACCCCCTGATTTATGGAGGGGGTCTCTGATACCTTATGAAAGTGTCCTAATTGCCATGCCATATGACAATCACAAAGCAGATCTTCAGTCACTCCTTTGCTGAGTACTGAAATAGTCACTGAGCTAAGTATGAAAATAGTTATTTAATTCAGTGGTTGGGACATTAGCATGGGAGTCATAAACTGGAATTGGTTTGTATCCTAGCAGATATTTAATTTAAGTGGTAAAACATAAAAAGATGACACTATGGGGCCAAGCCTCAATACCTTCTGATCCAGCGATTAGGTTTTTTTATATCAGGTCAGATAATTTGAACTGTCGTATTTATTTCCTCTTGTCTGAGTGAATAAATGTCATAAATCTAACTTTTTTCCTTGAGCTCTTAAACAGATAAAGGTACATATACACATGTAGCCTTGCATAGGTATCATGAGGAATAACCAGCCAAACATGAATTAGCTGAATATTGTACCTAAAAGGAGTAAATTACAGTTTTGGACATATAATAAGGGAATCTTAAGTAGATGTAAAGTGATATACCTCTGTATTTGGCATTGGTGAGATCAGCATTGGAACACTGCAGTCCAACCAGGTGTTCATAATTCAAGGAAGATTTTGAAAACTGGCTAGAAAACTGGAGAGAAAATTCATGAATGTAAGGGAATGAATGCCTTACAGTAAAACTTCTGGAGTTCAATCTATATAGACATAGAGCCAGTTTAAAGAGTTCCTAGTACAGGGACAAAAACTTAAAAAGTATTTCAACCTAGCAAGATTATAGAAGTGGACTGAATGAAGTTTAAATTAGAGAAAATAACACTAGACTTGTCTTAACAATGAAAGTAATTAAGCATTAAAGTAATTTTTTTAAAGTATGTTAGAATCTCTATCACTGGTCATTTAACCATTTTTTTCCCCTAAAAGATATGATTTATTTAATAGATGTTACTGGATTTGAAGCAGAGATTTATTCTGGGTAACTATATGTACTCTATTAAGCATGAAGTCAACACAGGTAAATACAATAATCCCTTCCTGTTTGTAAAACCCATTAATGCATAAATTTAAACAAATCAGTATTTATTTAGAAATAATAAAGAAATGAATGTAAGATCATTAAACCATTCCTAATTGTCATTTGCCTGCTTTGTTCCGTTGCAAATTTTTATATAAAAGAGGACCTGCAATAATTGATCCTTGCTCTTGGATCAGTGAACAGTCTCTAAAAGCCATTTTCCAGTTTTTAAATTTCCTGCATACTTTGAAATTGTAATATTCAGTTTCCTTCTGCAATATATCATCTGATATGATATATCTTCACCATGTAAATGATAAAGATAACTTTAACAACTATCTAGACTATTTCTGAACCGGTCTTCACACTCAGCAGCATCGGTCTTGAGAAATACATAGCATCTGTTTCAGCAGTTGGACTAAAGCTTCTGTAAAGTTACATGATAGATCTTCAAAATTAAAATATTAGCATTAAAGAAATACTATCTTGAGAACTGAATCAATAACAGTTTTGTATAACACACAGTCCCATAAAGAGAAAAGTTTATGATTATGTCCAGGTTGCTTTACATTCCAAATTCTTACAAATATGATCCTTTTTATGTAAATGTAATTTGATCATCACTCCATGTACTGCAGAAGTCTAAATGTTTTATTTTTAATTAGTAGAAGAATGGAATTAAAAGTAATTCTGTGTTCAATCCAAATCAGTGTTGGACAGATTGTTTACCTTTTACAGACTGATACTCTGAAACCCTAACTGTCAAGTACAGTGTTTTCTTATGTGTAGTTTCACTGATTTCATTATAATGACTACCCATGGGCACAATTATTTTCAGGACCACATCTTTACTTAGTAAACAAACACCATCAAAGGATAATCAGGAAAAAATATGGATATAATGAAATCAATCCCTTTTACCCAACCAGTTTGCAAGTTTCTATAAATGCATACTTGGCAATCTCAGAAGAGTGCCTTGCATGGAAGCTTCAAACATCTGTGCTGCAGCCTAAAAAATACCACATTAATGGATCTATTCAGGATCTATACAACATCTTGGGACAGTGATGATAGCAATCCAATTCATCCAGTCACTCTTTATTCTGTGAATATTCACTATACAAATTAAGAAGAGTTTACTGTATGGAAAAAAAAAAACAAACCAAACAAACCCAAACAAACTCTTTTTTCAAATGAGCACTTGTAGAACAGCAAGTGTGCTTTTAAACATGAAGAATTTGTAATGTATGTAATCCATGCTGCTTGTTGACTGTTTTGGATTTCACTTAATTTCCTAAGAGAAACTAAACTGGACACTTCTCTAGAGAGAGAGCATGGTTAGTTCATTTTGCATTCATCCCTGAATTTGTTCACAGCTTATTTACCAGCACAACAGATTTAAATTTGCATTTGGTGTGTTATCCCATGCTAAGCTAAGTCGGAGCCACATTTCATGTTTAAATGAGAGGTGGTAACTCATGGCTCTACTGCCCATGTGAGAAGTTCTTTCAGTGCCAAGTCAAATAGATTAATTCTATTCTCCTTTGGCAATTACTTAAACTAATTTTTTTGACTGCACTAGAATGAAGGAGAAGTTGCTGCTACTGGGCTTCCTCTGATAGCTGATTCCTAACAGCTAAGACACAGTAATGACCATGTAGTCTTCCCAGTCTTCTGACAAGAGCCCTGGTTCTCCCTTTTTGCTTATACTCAGTCCTGCAGCCCTGATGTAGTTTCTCCATCTGTTAGGCAAGCTTTAACACATACCAGTTTGTAATGTGTGCTATAAGATATGGTAAGGCATTACCATGGTCTTGATGTCATACTAATCGGGCTGTATAGAAGTATTCTAATGAAGCTGGGAGACAAACTGAATTTGCCTGCTAAATTCCCCTATTGATAACAGTCACAGAGGCAGGTCTTTCCGTCGCTACTTCAGATGCTACAGAGGAGAAGAATCAGAGTGGGTGGAAAGCAAAATGATATCAACATCAGTATCTCCTCTTCAGTCTGCATCTCGTATGTCTTGGCCCACAAAATGATCTCGACGCTGGGAACATCCACCCTGGTGCTAATTACCAGACCCTGTATTCCTGCCAAAGAAAGCTGGGCAGAATCATTGCACAGTCTGGGAGATGTCTGCCAAGGAAGTAATAGAATCATAGAATGGTTTGGTTTGGAAGGGACCTTAAAGACCATCTAGTTCCAACCCCCCTGCCATGGGCAGGGACACCTTCCACTAGACCCAGTTGCTCAAAGCCCCATCCAATCTGGCCTTGAACACCTCCAGGGACAGGGCTTCCACAGCTTCCCTGGGCAGCCTGTTCCAGTGCCTCACCACCCTCCCAGTGAAAAATTTCTTCCAAATATCTAATCTAAATCTACCCTCTTCCAGTTTGAAGCCGTTACCCCTTGTCCTATCACTACATGCCCTTGTAAAAAGTCCCTCCATAGCTCAGGAGAGCAGCAGGAGGGCATGGTTTGAGTGTGAATCTTCCTGGAACAAAGGACTTGATCAACAAGATGAACACAGACATGTGCAGGATTGAGGGAATTAGCTAACTAGTGAAGGCTGCGGTTACATCAGCAGCTGCATAAGACCAGTCACTGCTAACTCACATGTCAGACAGTGTTCTACCTTCAGTGCAAGTCCTCTATCCACCAAAATACCAAACCTCCTACATATATGTTAAAAAAGTAATAAAATACAGCCAAAATTAATTTTACCAAAGCAAATCATGTCAAACCTCTTTAATTTTCTTCTTTGCTAGACTAACTGGTCTACTGTGTAAGGAAGAAGTGCTTATGTAGTATACTGACTTTAATAAAGTCTTTCCTGCTGTCCTAATGAGACATTCTCATAAAGAAAGCAAGGAAATATAACTTTGATGAAATTACCTAAAATGAGGATATGTCTGGTTGAATAATTAACAATGATTCACTGCCAAAGAAGGAGCACATGCTCCAGGTGAATCTGCTCTGGCAGGGGGGTTGGACTCGATGATCCCCAGAGGTCCCTTCCAACCCCTGTGATTCTGTGATTTCAAGCTGGCTATAATAAGATACCAGCTCAGATCTATTGCTTATTCTCTTGGATGAAGAAATAAAGCTCAGTGATAAGAGCCTGTGAAAGTCAACAGAATGGGTAAACTTGCAAATACCTAGGAGGTTAGGTAAATAGTTCATTTGGAGAAATGCTCCTCATTACACAAAACCACTTAATATAGACAACTGAAAAATATTATAGAAAGGAGACAGAGACAAATGGTGAGGCAGCAGCAATGCATAAAACGATCTGGAAACTATATTAAGAATGGTAACATGAGTAAGAATGGACGATAACATAAAAGAGCAAGCCTTGGTGAGGTGATATAAAAGAGAGTTGTGTATACAATAAGACATACCATTTTTCCATCAACCAAATCCTAAATAACTTGTTGCTGGAATAATCTGTCTGTTTTGGAGGAATCACAGTTTGAACAACGCTGTAGACATACCACAGACTGAAAGGAAAACAATAATAAACCCCAGAAATTTAGGAAACACCACCTGAAGGGAAATACTGAAGAACTGGATTAGTTTTCTCAAGCAAAGAGATGACTGAAAGTCAGAGAGGTACGCATGGAAAAACTTACTAGGAAGTTGATGACAAACTATTCCTTCATACACGCAGGAAACAAATTTTTCAAACTGGGCGTGTTTTTACAGCATATCTCACTGTAGTGCCCAGATATTGAGAGAAGATTATGCTCAGATATGCAAGGAAGCCAAGTTAGGTCATGGAAGCAGTCACTAGCAGAATGGAACTCAGCTTGGGCTAAGACATAGACTTCAGGATTCCTAAGAAAAACTTTATGTAGTCTGATTTTACATCAGGTAATAGAGTCATTAAAGCTGTTTTTCACATTCTAAGAGGATGGAATGTAAAAGGGGAGACCTGGTAACACAACAGTACATTCTAATTTGGGCCCTGAAGGGGCAATCATTCTGGCTAAATCAGTCTTGCTGAAAATTGTTTAAAATCTATATGCATTTTTACAGGGAGTCAGTAATTTGTTTTTGTTCAAAATAACAAGAAAATACTGTTAATTGTTTAGGAAAAACATCCCAGTTACTCAGGTATAATATTCATTTAATTTCAATTTTTATGAAGCATGTTATAGCACTGAAATCCTTTCTCCAGCATTAAGGAAGCTATTAATATGGTTCACAACAATGTTTAAACAATTCCTTATAATTGTCCTTTATCAACAGAGAAGGTTACTGCAATATATTAGTTTTACACCAATGCACTTTGCCTGTTCTACATAAAACAAAGTTCCACTCCGTGTCTATCCAAAGCCACAAGAAAACACATAATTAGTTTTCAAATGAAAGGTTAACAGGACCTGTTATTCTGGTGCTGAAAGCTGGGTTTTCTAAAGTTAGGAGATTAATAACTTAAGAAAGGTCAGCTCAGCACAAAATGCTTCTCAGCTGACACCACCAGGAGACCAAACTAATTTCCTCAAAACGTACAAACATTTACCCATAAAGTCTGTAACAACCACCAGGACATGGCAAGAGCAGCATTCTTTAAGGTCTGAACATGGACTGAAAACCTTTGAGCTCCAACAATCAGAATGGCAGCACAGAACAATAAAGTAGACTTAATTTCTCTGTGTCAGGCAATGTTTCAAATACTAGATGCAGGCCTGGAGGAAAAGCTGTATGTCAATATTTCCAGTGATCGGGAAATTGCTCTACTTAATTTTTGCAAACTAAAAAAAAAACCTACGAAAAGCACCAGGATCTGCTTCCTGAGTGGATTTTTCAGATCCCGTAAAGTACCTTAAGGAGTCAGACATTTGTAATAATGAGAAACATTACAAAGCTCACTCATGTCAGTTGGAAAATGACTCAACAACTGATCTCATAATGTCTCTTGAATTCATCATTAACCTTGGAAAAGTTTGCCTGGGAATAGTACAAAACAGCACACCAGCAGTGTCCCAAACAGACCATCAGGCTGACATTAAATATTTAATACATTTCACCAGTGTCACTGTCTGTGGTCTACCTACAGATAACATGGAGTAATTAACACAATTTATGTTTTAGTGTATTAAGGGATGAGTAAGCATGTAAAACCGCAAATGACCATATTCTCATTAGTTTCTTTGTCAGCTCACCACCTGCTTATCTTTACATTTCCACATTACTCATTATATTCTGTTAGTCATTCTCTTCTTCTTTTAATTTTGCTTTAACTTCTTTATTATCCATTTTTCTCTTTTTTCTTTTTTTTTCTCATCCTCCCTTTCTCAATTCCACAAACTCCTATCCAACTTCTCAGTGTTCCTCTGCCACTAAATCCGCTGCTTTTTGCATTGTTTTATCTATTACATATTCACCCCAATCGCGATCAAGTTCAATTCTGATGCCGACATCCTACATTTAAAATCCTGACTCTTCATTTGCATCTGTGGGGGTGTCTGCAGGGTCCATCTACAGCAAAAGGGCCAGATAACATCAGCTGTTAAAATAGGAAAATGGATGTAAATCGTTTGTGTGGATGGAATACACAAAACTCTCTGAAGGGGTGCTTTCCCAAAACTGTTTATGTTAAAGAGGGAGGCGACCATCAGCCATATTAAACACTAACTGGGGAATTATGAAAAGACTTCTGGAACAAAAAAGTCGGCTTGAAAAAAAGTATAGAGGAAGCACAGAAATTTGGAGCAGCAGGGAGGGACCTTGGAGTGGAAACAGCAACACTCAAAAGCTGGTTTGACACTGCCAGAAGTCACCATGCAGTCATCGCAAGACCTGCGTCTGCATAGGCTTGTGGGGTGCCTCAGCGGCTCCTGTAGCAGCAATGGGCACACACAGTGCTGGAGAAACGCCGTCTCCATTGCAAGGTATGTGGAGGTGGAGGTGAGGGAACGAGATTTTGCAGACTTAATTTACAACGTAAACATAGTCTAACTTGCTTACACCACGCCTAATCCTCCCACTTCTCTCCTTTCCTACGTCCTTGCCCACTCACAATCACCAGCTCTTTCTTCAACCTTTCCCAAACCCCAGGTCTCTTCCCCTCCCACTACCAGTATGCAGTGATCTTCTCCATTTAAAAACAGCCACGCTTGACTCCTCTTCCACTCTCACTATGAACTGATCTCCAGCTCCAGCATCAACGACACGCCTGCCTTTCCCCTTGTTTAACTCTCTGAATATCCATTCACAGGCATCCCCATGAGTTACCCTCTCCTTTTGATGAGATTTCTAATATTTTTAACTTTTTGTGAATCTATCATCAAAATGCACTGACAGTCTCTGTTAGTACACCACTTAGCATAAAAGGCTCTCAATCTGGACTGAGCCTACTAAACCATAACAGTACAAAAAGTAGTAATAGACAATGTTGGATTTATTCTTATTATGGTAAAGCATAATCTTCAAGATTAATAAATTGAGGGCAGGCTTTTTCATAATAGTACAATGATCTATAAATATCCATGCTTAGAAAGCACCTATTATAGTAATGCACAATGGATATAACTTTTACAAATATTTGATCAATAAATCATATTTCCATTATTTGGAATTTCTTTGTTTGCTCTTTTTGTCATCATCCAACATTCCTGGTTTACGTCACCTAGTATTATAGTAATAATTTCAAAACTTAAAGATGAAGTAATGGAAAGTATTTCTTGTTCTACATTTCCATGCACGCTTCTTGTTAAAAATAAAAATTTTGTTATGTCTCCACAACACAACATAATGCCTTGCAGAGACACATAGGGAAGCTGAAAATGAGTTATGCTTAATACCAGAAGAAAATCTACATTTTTCTGGTTAGTTTTAGATTGGGCAGGCTAATTTTACACTGAGATCACAATATATGAATGAAGACACAGAGTTTTATTTAAGGCTTTGTACAAGTTTATGTGTATGAGTTAAGATATTAATTAAGATAAACATAACTGAACTGCTTATATTAAGATGATCCTGTATTATGCATGAAGTGTTCAAGTCCTTTGTATTCTCCCCTCTTTCCTGATGAATTTCAGGTTTCCAGACTCTGAATAAAACCAGATTTCCAGAAAAGAACATTAAAGCAAGTGGTATCATTTTAAATGTAATGTTGCAATGGCCAACTAAGTTCTTATCAGAGAACAGACCAATAAGTCCAATTTTGCACACTAGCAGTCGAGCTCAGAAAACCACAGGTTTTTGCCAATGCAGTCCATGCAGTTGTCTATGAAGGTCATAAAAATTCACATTTTAAAAACAAATTTAAAATCATTCTTGAGAGCAGAATTCAGAAGATACTTTGGAACAACAGTTCCAAAGCTTTATGTAAACTGTTCCCCAATCCCTCTTTTGGCTTTGCTAATTTTCTTCATGACTTTGTCATTATTGCCTCATAGGCATCATAGTCATGTCAAAAAGTTAGAAATGTTTAAAATATAAACTCTTCTTAATGCCTTGCCAAATCCTGTTTTCACCTTCAGATTCATTTAAAAATTAAAGCAATATAGTTATCATTCTCAGGTTGGTAGACAGTTTCTGTCATTTTTTCTATTATCTATTATATTATGTATATAAAAGGAGAAATTTTGAAGAACTAAAATGAAGGCTTGCAAATGTAAGCTTGTTTAGTGAAAAATTAATGATTTCAGAAGTCAAGATTCCCGTAATATCCAGTAATAAACAGAATACTGGCTTGGATTGTTCTTTACTGTTCTCTCCTGGTTTGGAAATCAATTTTTGATGACGTTATATAATAGATCCTTAAGGGCAAGCCAAAATATTATAAACAGAGAATACATTGAAGTATTAAGTCTATGACAGGAAAAAAATGAAAAATATTTAAAATGTCATGTCTTCCTGAGATACCATGTTCTCATTCTCCTATTTAGGTAAGATAATTTCCAAGCAGATTAATGAACAAATGCTAATGAGCACCTCAACACTGTGGCCAATCCCAGCATACATGGTTCCACTACATGGGTGAATTAGGATTTCTTTTGCTTCGAGTGCATTTATGTGCACACAGGCAAATCAGAAACCCAGAAAATCATCCTAGCCTTGTTTTTAAACCAATGGTCATGAGATCCCTATGACTGAGCCAGGATTATGCTGGAAGATATTCAGCCAGGTTTGATAAAAACAGCTGTTTAAAAACTTTATAAAGGAAGTTCACTTTCCCTCTTTTCTGCTGCTTCTAGCAGGATTCAGCCTCCCCTCCCTCCTCTACTAATTTCCACCTCCAGATATGGAGGCAAGAGACCTACCTTCATCCTGGTCCCTGATGCCAGTCGGGTGCTAAACCATGCTCCAATGCATCCTTCTCACCACCACAGAGACAAATTAAAAACTCTGCATTTACAACATGTGAAACCTGCCTATTACTTAAATGTGCAAGATGGGGCATATTTCCTTTGCTCACTCCTTAAGTTTTCTTGATGGAGCCACTGCACTGGACAAGCTACAGTTTTCATCATGGGCTTTCTTACACTGATACGAAGCATGCTAACCTGAGACAAGACAGGGGCTATGTACTCTGTGGGAACTGAAGGAACTAATGCTTTGGGAAAGCAGGAATGAGTATTTTTACCAGGCGATTTAAACATAAGATTTTCCAGAAAAGGACAATGCAAGGGAGGGGCAAAAATGAATCTCTCCCACCAAACTGAAGGCTGCAAGGTCTGTGAAACAGAAGCGACTCTTACCTTTTGCTATGGCTCCTTTTCCTACCATTTTGAAAGTATAAATCACTGCTAATCTGTGCGGTGGGCCAGTGCTTTTCTTTTCACCATATCCATTTACAGTATTTCTTCTTCACTCATTGGCCTTGTGTCAAAAAACTGAAGAACACAGCATAACAGGGGGTTTTTCTAGCTATTAGGTCTGATAAAACATATTTCCAATACAATGTTTCACAATGCCAGGACCCCAAATACTTACACGTATAATTTACTTCTTCAATCTGCCTCCAGAATAAGTTAATTCCACCTCAGAAAGAATTATATTTTCACTCCTGATTTTTCAGAGAAAAATAGGGAAAAAAAAAATTTCCCAACCAGGGAAAAAATTAATTCAACCTCAGATCTCTACAGAATTCAATTTCTTTGCTGCCTATTGTCCTCTCTATTTTCCAGGATGTGCAAAAAATTCACTGTCTTCTTTTGAACTTTCTCTTGTACCTTCTTCATTGCTTTCTCCTGTTGAAGGAGTACTGCCACAAAGCCAAGTGACAGCTATACAATCACTGCTCAACAGTCCTATTTCTTCAGGGATAATAGGAGAAGTTCCACTCTTCCCTTCTTAACTCCTCTGAAAAGCAACTAACTATGCCTGATCTGCTGCTGGTCCTCTTATGCTACTGTCTGAAAAACTGCGCCCTTTTGATCCTGGTTGAGGCATAACCTGACTTTCCTGAGAATGTCCTTCCAAACCATGCAAATGACACTTTAATTCCAACTCAAAGTAATCCTTAGAGATTAAAATGTTAATCACTGAATGCACATCAGTTCTCACTTAACATTTCATCTTCAAAAGTCTACAGTCAAAGTTAGTGTTAAATCAGTTCTTGATTAAGTAGGAACAAAATAAAGAGAAAGTTGTAAGAAAAAGCTTGAGGTATGTAGGCAATATTGTTTTTCATACGGTATGTTCCCTAGAGAATGTAATCCAGGGCAGAACAAAACTGGATATACAACAGTATAAAACAAAATGCTTTTCACTTAAATACGTAAGCATGCCCTCATTAATGAACTGTCTTAAGTTAGGAAGTTTAGTAGACTAAAATACAAAAAAATGTGATAGTTTTTATCCATCAAAAGCTTTTGTTTTCAGCTGTTGAAAGTACCAGAACAATGGTCCTTTTCACAAGTCCGTTCTTAAAACCAGGCAGGATTTCCCCCATCACTTCAATAGCAATCTAGACTACCATTACTGGGATGCCTATAAACACTCTAATTTCCTATCTTAATCTACTTATGGCCAAGCTATCTATATTATACAGCAATTCATTTAATTTCAATCAGGTTTTTTTCTTGCTGAAATTTCTAAAGTGTATTTATTCACCTTCTTCTAGTATGATTAAGGGGCTTAATATTAACATTTGGACAGCTGTTCAAATGTATCTGAACAGCTTTAAGGTACAAAAGCAAATGTAAGACATTTGTTCCTTTTCTTTCGCATTTATAACGTACTTGGTTCTGCCTCCTTTCAATCTACTTATTGAATAAATATTGAATAAATGTGTATCATCTGTCTGAAGATTGGATTCTCCATGCTTTCACCCTACTTAATCTGCCTCTCCTGCTTTCTTAATTTACAACATGCCACCTACCGTCCAAATGTTTTGATGTACTCCTTTGTGTTTTATCTTCCTTTCCACCATCTTCTGGAAGTCTCATGGTTCTCAAAAAACATGTAATTTATTAGCCTGAATTTCTAAGAACTTTTTACACCCTCCATAATATTCTGGGTACTCCTCAAAAAGACGAAGAGGTAAAAATAAGCGGGTAGGCAGAAAATACTTTTAGCAACATCACCAACAGGATGGCCATGGCTATGAACAATATGTAGCTTTGCAGAAGTTGCAGCAAACTTTGCCATTAGGGCAAGGGGCAACCAAGATACAGAATGTGATTTCAGGGTCTTCTTATGGAGCTGCGTTTTTACATTCCAGCCTTTCCTTAGAGCAAAAAGCAAAGGATGACTGCATCTTCTCTTCCCTGCCCACCTTCCTCCTACACCACAGGAATAAATTGTCACTCATTAAATTCATATGCTACATTAATTTACAATTAAGCTATCACTAGCAATAATGATATATAATGCACATTCATCATAATTGCAGTTCACAATTCAACATAAACCTGGCAAAGTTTCCCATACATCTGCTAATTCCCTACACACAGTATAAAGATAATAACAACTTGGACAGATTTGAAGGCCACTACAAATAAAGGGAGAAAACATCCTTTTTTTTTTACGAGCCTCTAAGCAACTAAAATCTACTACTTTCTAGGCTGCCCACAGGTACATAATTTTTTTCTTGTTTACTGAGGAAGTTGCTTCCTCTTCATATGTTGTTCTACAGACACTAATTCAAAAGGTGCAAACACCAGTTATACCCGTGCAAAGCACAAATATACCTGTTCAGTACATACTGTATTGCAGCCACAGGATAAACAGAGTAAGATAGAACTCACAAATAGGAAAAAAAATAATGCATTAGCATAGTATGAGGATGTGTTTGCTTGTACTTGGTAAAACTCCTGAATATTTTGAGCATCCAGGAGAGGAAAAAAAAAAAAAGAAAGAAAAGAAAGAGAAGAGAATCCATGTAGGGCATTACAGTGACGGTTATTTTTTGCTAGAAAATACTTGTTAGTATATTTTTTCAAGAGGAAAAGAGCCTCTTCCAAAAAGTTATAATATCTAGAAGTCGCAGAACATGTAATTTCTATATTTTATTACATTGCATGTAAGTAAAAAAAATCCAGAAGTTATTGATATGGATTATTCTTATTCCACAACCTACAGCAGTATAAACATCTTCTGGAAACCAGGTCTTTGTAAGCATTTACAATATACTGTACAGTATATACAGTATATAATTACCTATGTGCCCTGTAGTGGTGTAAAAATCATGTTGGAATAGTTTCTGCGAGTAGATTACAGTGAGGATCAGCATCCAATTTTTGGAGCTGATTTCAGTATAGAATAAAATAATGAATCAGCCATATATATTTTGAGGGACTAGAAGCAAGAGACCAAAGTACTGGACTGGGTCATTTTCTCAGAAAAGGAGAATTCGAAGTTACAGAGACATCCAGTCTAGTTAACTGCAGTTAATATAACATTCATATACATAATGAACTAAGGTACTGAAACAGCAGCAGCAGTACAAGGAGCTTCTCTCATATGCAGACACCATAGAAAAGATAATAGTAGAGCTCCCTGAAGAGCTGGAAAACAAGCGGTTTTCACCCTTGTTCTTTCTCTTGCTTTCAGCACCATGAGCCCTATTTTTCTGTCCCTACTGCTCTATGGGAAAACCCTTGATCCAAAATTGCCTGAGACCACAGAAAACGTGCAGAACAGAAAAGAGAGGTATTTTGCAGCTAACACATTAATATTTTTAAAACATATTAAGAGCCTTAAATCAAAGACGTTACACAGCAAGGACAAATTCTTTGGTCTTATCCAACTGTCATTCATCTGGAAAACTCAAAAGACCATGGGTTTCTTGAAATAATTCCAAGCTTTCTTGGATCCTGCCAAGGCAGAGACACCAGAAGAACAACTTCCCGTGTGATACCCTGATCCTTTTGCTCCCATTCACAGTCAACATCAGGAAGACCAAAGTCTTAAAACCCACCCCCCCAGAAGACTGAAGCAGAGTGCAGAAAAATATTAGTTTCAGTATAAGCTTTGACTCACGACTGTGTAGCTTCTTATGTTAATAGAAATCATAGAAATTTGAGAACTAAAACACCTATTATGTCATCTAATCTATGCAGCTGGCAGGGAAGGACTTGTTCCCTACAGCATATTTTACATGGCTTTATTCAGTCCAATTTTAAATGTCAGAGCAATGAAGCTCCCACTGCTTTCTTTGAGAAAGATGATTTCTTTATTATTTGAATTAATTTCACCATCTCTGGTTATAGCAAACATGCTCGAGATGCTGTTCTTAATAAAAATATGGAGTGTCCTCAGTAATTTATGTTAGCATTAAAATAGCCAGGGAATATCCAAGTTCCAAGTTCTGTTGAAATGTATCTTTGCATATAGCAGACTGTTCTTTTGATATTGAGGAATACCGGAATCTCTAAGTATTTGGCAGTCAGTTTCTGATGCAATTACAAAATTTTATCCAAATCGATGTGCTTTAGTAATCAGTTCAATGTGATTCATAAGCTTGGCTTTTTCACATGGTTATATTTCTGAATGAATTTTTTAGTTATTTCCAAGCACTACTGGGCAGCAAATACCAAAAACTACACTTCGTTCCCAGTATTTTAATATGTTCAATTCATGAATTCAGGACTTACAAAAAATTTGAAAATTAGTCAGAAATGTCTTTTTATTATTGACATTCCTATCTTGAAACATAATACCTATCCCATTCTTATGTAGAAGAATGGTGATATTGAAGGGATTATTTAGAATAGATACTCAACCTATTTTTTACATTACTGGGAGAGCAACTCAAGTAAAAGTATAGATCCACGGTAAATGTAACTTTGCTAAATAGGAAGATATTCATATGTACTTATTAAGATCTGACATAGCTCCCAAGAAAGACCTGATTTTTAAGAGTAACTACAATTAGTGTTGGCTGTAGGTGAAACATGGATAAATATAAATATATATAAAATTTGGGTAATTTGATATTTTCTTCTCTTTTCTTTTTGAGGGAAAAACTGACTAGACTGCTGATTCAGTTAGTTTCCTCAATGTAAGATCTGTGCCCAGAAAGACCATTTCACCTACATGGAGAGAAAACTACAGGATTAAAAGGACTGAGACTAGATCTTCACAATTCTTGTACAAGAACGCTTTTTCACTGGAGAAGTATTTTCCAAAGTCATACGGAAAATGAACACACATTAAAAAAACAGCTCTTTAATGTACTATGATAGCATCTGTATTTATTGTACATGATACGATCTTTATGGCATACAGAGATTGTCTTTCTGTTAGAGCTGACTAAAATATTATGCTGGTCTTGACCTTGGAAACGTTTCTTACGCATTTACTGTAGTATTACAGAGATCTTTTGCCAGAAGAGTCACTGCAGAGCCATGGACTCTTAGGGGGCTTTCCATATTAGGGGTTTTCTTGCTCTGGATTAAGCATGCCAACAGTAGTTAGTTGCCGTTCTGTATTTAGAACTGATTTGCAGGAATGGATTTCAGTCAGAAATGTTGAAACTTCTTGTATTTCATTGAGTTAAGTTCACTCCCACAAAACAATTTAGGGAAACATCTGTTAAGAAAGCTCTTGCAACCTATCCAGTACTACACTAGCTACAGCATATTTCTATAACAGACTCCTAAAAACATCAGGAAATATGCATTTATTCACCCGCAATTCTAATGGCCCCAAAAGACTGAAGAGTGTGTATTTAAAAGAATTTTTTTTAAAGTTACAGCTTATGGGATAAATATCATAGATCCTTAAAAATAATTATCGATGTTTAAATAGAAATCTATTCAACTAAACTATTAGCTTAAATAAAAAGACAGCACTTCAGGATGATATCAAATGTCTCCTAATCATCAGTCAAAAGCTTTCTGTGAAATAACTTCTTAAATCCACTTTATTAAAGCAAAGTGCAAAATGTTTAATTTAATTTACGATATAAATTGCATAGCAAATCCACACAGGACATTCAAATTTAAGGTTAATGGTTAAGTCACTTCACTCCCGTAGTAACCTTTTAACATCCAGATTCTGTTTCTGCACCATAACTATAACTCTACTGAAAGATTTCTCCACATGTAACATTAGTAGCACATAATCCTGTCATGACTACCTGTCTGAACTTACTCTGGAGCTGCAATACCAACTATTTCTGTACTCCCGTAATATATGACATCAGTAGTGGCCATCCAATAAATTACGATCCTGTATTTGCTGTGGGACCATCTATAATTTTATATTTATTTGTCATATCAACACTGTGGTTACAATATCCTTCCTACCGATGTCACCCAGTAAGGACTGGAGTTTTATTAAAGATGTCACCAGCCACAAACAGAAGTGTGAACTACTGCAGGTTTATTTAATCTTACAGCCACTGCATCCTTATTCATAGGAGTTTGAGAAACATCATTTCCCACTCAAGGTCACTTGGTCTGAAGCTAGGACTGACAGGCCAAAGGAAAGAAAAGGGTTTCCTATGGTAAAAAGCACAAATAAACTAGATCTAATCCTGATCTGTAAAAACAATTTTATAATGGACTTTAAAATATAAAATAATCAGAAATCAGAAAGATGTTTCATAAATCAACCTAACATATGTAGGAAGCAGTGAAGAACCACGTCACAAAAACTCCAACTTATTACTCTTTAAACTTGAACCTTTCCTAGCAGAAGTGTCTTATGGTTTAGTTATACTTTAAGCACTTGTCTGCACATCCCAGTAAGCAACCTACTTTACTCTGAAAGGCGTGTCATTTCAAGTATTAAAATTCTGCCATCCAGACCTAATCAGCTAAACCAACCAAGAACCATGTTCCACATTTAAACAGTTTTATAATTCCAGAATACACTGAGGGATTGCAGAGCTGTAGGAAAACAAAACACACAAAAAAAAGTTTTCACGAGCTATGCTGCTCCTCTTTCATAATAAAGACAATCCCACACAAAACTTTAGAGAACGCAGATGACAGAGAGAAGAAAAAGAACTTCTATAAAGTCTCAGTTCAAGTGAAAAAATACATTCTGAGCACCAAAATCACTAATACGTTCCTAGGCTATGCAATATTAAACTCTTTCTCTTGAACAATTTTTTGTGTGTTTGCATATGAACTTTAAGTTAACAAATAGGATGTAGAGAGTAAAGTTCCTAACATTTTCAGTTCAAAGTAATAATAGTGTCACTTACCTAAAGATTGGTCTTTGGAGATGCTTTTTCTTGATTGTAACACAATCATCCATTTAAAGTGGGGAAAGAGACTTCTTCCAGCAAATAGCTCCAAAAAGACCAGGGAGTAATCGGGAAACTTGTTCTTAGCTACTGTGCTGCAGAGAGCACACAGAATGATATTTTGGTGCTGGGGGAAGCCTCCCTCCCTCTTTCTGACAGTGGAGCAGAAAAGGGCCATAGAGGCCACATAAGCCAGGCACGGCCGTGCACTACCAAACCAGGCAGGCTGTGCAAAACTGGAGTCAAGTCGATTGAAGCACGGAATTGTACTGGATTCCTTTCAACTGTGCAGGAAAAAAGGGGAGCTTTGCCAAGTGCTACCCAGGTAAAAATTTCTTAGATTATTCCAGCCATGAGAGCACTTCTTACACATGCTGGTCAAAGTCTTAAATGCAGAGTCACTCCTCTCTCTCTCTCTCTCTTTAAAACACACTGTTCCGAGGCTCAACTTTTTTTTCTTCAAAATAAAAGTTGTGCAGCTGTTTCAGCATTCCCATGCGAGTACCTTCAGAAAGTTTGTTCTGGTAAAAGAACTGTATACAAATTAATGAAGACGGATGGATCTGGTCTGTGAGGCTGGCTCTACTTCAAGAGATTGTAATTATTTTACAATCTGGCTTTTATTCACTCTGGATGATGTGTGGATATAACTATGCAAATTAAAGCACTGCTCATAATTTTTAGCATTCATGATCTAATAACCTAGAGTTGGCTGAAGCAGAATATGGTGTTTGCAGCTGGTAGGACCACGACTACATAAAATAAACTGACGCTACATGAGTGAGGAAAACAAAAATGACCAAGTTCAGATAGCGACAGTAGCAAACTGTTACTGTTTGCAAGATAAGATTTCAACAGAGATCCAAACTGAAAAGCTTGCTCTGACATCACGCTGACATAAATCAGGAAGAATTCAACCGCAGCGAACACAGGCTGTCAAGAAAGCTATAAAGCAGAAGCAGCTGCCTGTGGTTCTCAGTGAAGTGAAGTCATGAGCAGTTCAGGTGAGATGCCATTTCCCGGGCACGTCAAAGGGCCCATAACAAACCTGTGCTGGCACAGGGCTTGACGGGAAACATGGAACCCGGCCAGAGGAGCCGTACACCAGCAGCAAGCCATCACCATGTGTGTAGCTGTACACTCTGGCTGCACAGTACCCTGGAACCGTGTGCCCCCTTCCTGCCGAGGAAGCAAAGGACCTGCCAGTGGCAGTTGTTTCTTCCCTTGACCCAGCACTGGAGCTCCCTTGCGGCTTAACTCTTGAAAAGCACTCAGTACGTGCTGGGTGAAGTTGTTGGTACATGACAAGTAGGATCAGGAAGTCTGGGCATCTTTTGCCATTGCATTATTGGTTGGAGGAGAGCAGAAGAGCGGTAAATTTACACAGTTAAGTGCATATACACTGGCATTATCAAATTAAGTTTGAGGGGCACTGTAAATCCACAGAAAAGGTAAGATAAGTAACGCCAAGAAAGTTCATAATACATTATGCATAAATTATCATTAAATGCATAAAATTTCCATTAAATAATGCTATATAACAAACAGAGAGATAATGAAGATTCCAGTAATATGTATTTCCACAAAGGAAAATTTAGCAGTTTAGTGGATTTCACTGAAACAGGTAAAATCTCTTCCTAGAGCTAATATATATTGCTTATGAACAGAGTGACAGTGTCAAGTTTGGTTAGCCTGAAAGGACCCAGGAGTTGATGTCCACGCTACATAAAACTATTTTCTTTACACACCCATGGAGTAAATACCTAAAGGAAAAATTACCAAACAGACATCACCAGCTATTTTGTGTCAATTCAGTTTCACCTTGCTCCACTGTTCATTTCTACTCCTTTGAGAAGTAGCGAGAAATAGATCGTTGTCAGGAAAACAATTATCTTTATCAGATCACAGATTACTTTTTGCCAAGGATCTTGAAGGCTCTGAAGATCTTCCTTCAACAACATGCAGTGTTCAGAGCGTTGTCATATTTTTAAATACTTTCATGTAGTCATGATCTTGCTTGCCAAGATTCACATTTTAATTCATGCAGTTTTCCTGCTCTGGGTTTCAGCATTTCAAAATAATTCACTGCTTTCTGAGGTGTGTTCACTCACTGCCTATACAGAAAGCTGAAAATCACAAAGAAATCTCCCTTTCCTTTCTGTTTCACATTACGTGCATAGGACTGCTATACCTATGTTATTCAGAGGGACTACCCATAGCTCAGGGTAAAAATCTTTCTGAGAGTTTCAAGAAAGAAAAAAAAATATCTAAACTCTCAGTGAGACCTATATCAAATATGTTTTTCCACTGAACTCCTTAACCTTTCATCTACCAGTTTTATCAGTCCTGAAACTAGTATGCATCTCAAAAGTAAATTTTTCTGGGCCTAGTCCAATGCACACTGTTGTTCATGGGACTTCCATTCAAGCATGGCATGGTATAAAGTACTATTTGGGGGAGCTGAAATTCCTGCAGTGTAATTACATTGGCTACAAGGAATTTTGAGCTGTTAAAAAAAAGACAAGGAAAGAAAATATTCATATAAAATGGTAACAGAACTTCATTTTAATTGCATTGTTTTTCATCTTCCAAACAGCCTTTTTTGACCATTTTTTCATTCAACATGGCAACACACTGACTTCTTCCTTATAGTATTGAGAAATCATGCCTACATGTGGAATAACTATTCACACAAACTCTTCAAGAAAGGGCATTTCAAAAAGATACAACAGATTAACAAGACTGCCTGAAGCCTGAGTCCCACTAAGATTATTCCTGTATTGTTCAGTGGAAAAATCACATGTACAAAATTCATAAAATCATAGAATGGTTTAGGTTGGAAGGGACCTTAAAGATCACCTAGTTCCAACACCCCTGCCATGGGCAAGGACACCTCCCACTAGACCTGCTTGCTCAAAGCCTCATCCAACCTGGCCTTGAACGCTTCCAGGGATGGGGCCTCCACAGCTTCCCAGGGCAACCTGTTCCAGTGCCTCACCAGCCTCCCAGTGAAAAATTTCTTCCAAATATCTAATTCAAATCTACCCTCTTCCAGTTTGAAGCCATTGCCCCTCATCCTATCACTACATGCCCTTGTAAAAAGTCCCTCTCCAGCCTTTTTGTAAGCCCCCTTCAGATACTGGAAAGCTGCTATAAGGTCTCCCCGGAGCCTTCTCTTCTCCAGGCTGAACAACCCCAGCTCTCTCAGCCTGTCCTCATAGGAGAGCTGCTCCAGGTCTCTGATCATCTTTGTGGCCCGCCTCTGGACCTGCTCCAACAGGTCCGCATCCTTCTTGTGCTGGGGACTCCAGAGTTGGATGCAGTACTCCAGGTGGGGTCTAAGGAGAGCAGAGTAGAGGGGGAGAAACACTTCCCTTGACCTGCCTGTAACTTTTTGCAGATTACAGTATTAGAGCATACTGGAGTCATATTAGTCAGTTGTAGGATATACCCAGACCTGACACACAGAATGCACTGAAGAGGTTTATTTTTATTAAAATGAGGAAGTATTTTGCTTGAAAGCACTCTTGCAATTTTAAAAAGTCCTCTATAGATAATCTTCACTATATTTCTCACTTCAGACTAATCCTTTCAGCAGTAATTAGAATGGTGAAAATCTATTTCAATGATGCCCTAGAGTTATCTTATTTAATTTGCCAACACTGAATGAAACTCAAGCAGAAAACTCCTGAATTGTTTTTCAATTTATTTTCCAATTAGTGTTGCTATTGTTTGCCCATCGCAACCAATGACCACTGCTCTTTCCATGTCATGCAAGCTATTTTTATTTCATCTCCCACGCATATGTTCATGTGAAAGCAGACTTTTTGAACCAAAAGCATGTTAGTACTATACCACTCACAAAACCTGAGTTTCCCTAACCTCAAGACCTATAGCAATAGTTAAGTAATTTGATATATAGTACTATGTCTCAAGTCAAAAGACTACATGTGAGCTAGAATCCAAAATATTTTATTCTGCTTGATTTAATGCCAGATATTTCTTATTGATCTGTAGCTCCTTGCCAGAAGTCTAGAAATGTAGTTATTTTTCCTACTTTAATTTCAAAGCTACGGGCAATTAAGATGGTAAATTTAAGAACCAGTAACCTGTATGTGTCAGACAGATTCTTTCTACTTTCTAGCTAAAATATCTACTGACTAATGAAGATATGTGTAGGCATTGTTGGTTGGGGTTTAAGGGCTCATCTACCCCTGTAGAAAGATAGGGAAGTGGGAGGACCAACAGAAAGGGAAGACAAAGAAATTACAGAAGCATGACCAACCACATATGGGAAAAAATAAATTATCTTTATGAAACTGCTGGAATATAAGTGAGAAAAATAACTGGTAAACTGTACTCAAAGAGTAGTAATTCTGTCAAAGTAGAAAGCTAATTTATCTAAGAAGGTTGCTGTCTCAGGGCCAGCACTACCCAATGTTTTCTTCAACGGTTTGGGTGGAGATAGGTGATATACTTAGTCCAGCACTGGCAATATTAAGCTAGTAAGCTCTCCTGAATGTCCTTGACAAACTGCAGAAATGTTCAGAAAAAAAGAGGATATGAAAAATACCAAGCTCTGCATATACATGGGAATAATCTGATGGACAAGGGGCCATTGGCTAGGCAGCAGTTCTTCAGAAAACGCAAGGGAAGCAGCAGTGGATCATAAACTAAACATACTACCAAAGCCTTATGAAAAAACAAGCATCACCCTAGGACATTTAAAAGGGAGTATTGTCCAGAAGAGCAACCTCCCATTCTCTCTGTATTCCTAAAGCTCACCTGAAGCATTGTTTCTTGCCTTGGGGCAACAGGATTCAGCAGAGACATATTGGACCAAACCTTGAGAAAACAGAAATCTAGAAAACATCTTATATGAGGAAAGGCATAAAGTCACACATAATGTAGCCTAAAGAAAACTAAAAGGGAACATAATTAAAACTTCCAGATTATAAGTGTAGCCACAGAAGTTTATGGAAACAGACTTGTGCTCAAGAAATAATGGGCTACAAAATAGCTCATGGGGCCATAAGATGAAGTAATAAAGATTCAGTGGTGAAAAGAATACTCTTCAATGGAAAATAATAACCACATTAATTGCTGAGGGAATCTGTTCATCGAACTACAATGAGTAGGTTTTTAAGGGTAGATTTTTAAAAGGATATATAAACACATTTCAGAAATTATTAGCTTTGCCTTGGAGGAGAAAATAGAGTAAATAATCTCTGAATACACCATTCAACCTTATAATTCTAAAGTTCTTTGGTAACCAGCTGCTATTATCAGCTTCTAACCGAATCTGCTGTTTAGTTTGGGATTTTTGTGTGCATGAAACCATTTACCAACCAACTGCACCATTTGGCCTTTCAACTGTTTCATCTATTTGCCACTTCAGCCAAATTTTGAACTTTGGTCCTTAATTTTGGCAATCAAGTGTGACACTTAAAGCTTGAATCCATTAAATGTCATAATCTTTGTTCCACTTCCATACAAAAGCAAGGGGTCAGAGGCTTTTCCCTATTGCTCATGAGCAACAAGAGAACAAGCGGAGAGCTAAGTTTCATGCATCCGTTTATTCTCCAGACTAATTGAAGTAGGAAAAAAAAAAAAAAAGACAACACACTTCATGCTTCTCTTCTTACTTTTTTTTTAAATGTACAGGTTTGAAATATAAAAATCTAAAGCAAGAGTTATGATGAGAATATTTTACTTTTCAGTACAGTACTTTGCACCAGTTCACTCTTTAGGAAATTTGTAATGTAATTAAATCACTAACTAAAGCATGAAGAGGAAAGTTTTTATAGTAGAAAATCAGTGTATCTTGTGCAACTCCTAACAAGATTTTTATTTAGGTATTTATATGATGGGTGGATTAAATCCACTCCATAAAGACTATATACAGGCTAAACATTTAAACTCGATGCATAAGAAATTGGAGAGGGTGATGTGAAATCCATCTGCGCCATCATCTGTGCCATCTGTCTGCCACTGGGCAGACAGAAACCTTATGAAGTTCAACAAGAGCAAGTGGAAGGTACTGCACCTGCGGAGGAATAACCCCATGCACCAGTACAGGTTAGGGACTGACCTGCTGGAAAGCACTTTGGTGGAAAGGGACCTGGGAGTCCCAGTGGACAACAGGATGACCATGAGCCAGCAACGTGCCCTCGTGGCCAAGGTGGCCAATGGCATCCTGGGGTGCATCAAGAGGTGTGTGGCAAGCAGGTCGTGGGAGGTTATCCTCCCCGTTTACTCTGCCCTGGTGAGGCTGCATCTGGAGTCCTGTGTCCAGTTCTGGGCTCCCCAGTTCAAGAAGGACAAGGAACTGCTGGAGAGGGTACAGCAGAGGGCTACAAAGATGATTAGAGGGCTGGAACATCTTTCTTATGAGGAAAGGCTGAGGGACTTGGTCTTTTTAGTCTGGAGAAGACTGAGGAGGGATCTTACCAACGCTTACAAATACTTAAAGGGAGGGTGCCGGGAGGATGGCACCAGTCTTTTTGCAGTAGTGCTCAGTGATAGGACAAGAGGTAATGGGCACAAACTTGAACGTAGGAAGTTCCATCTAAACATAAGGAGGAAATTCTTTCCTTTGAGGGTGGCAGAGCACTGGAACAGGCTGCCCAGAGAGGTGGTGGAGTCTCTGACTCTGGAGACATTCCAAACCTGTCTGGACGCCACCCTGTGCAACCTGCTCTAGGTGAACCTGCTCTGGCTGGGGGGTTGGACTAGATGATCTCCAGAGGTCCATTCCAACCTCTGTGATTCTGTGATTGTCACTTAAGCAAGGAAGTGGGGCTTCCAAGGCTCTCTAAAAGACAGAATAGCTGTCACAGTCTTTTCACAATAATGAGAGGGATACGCCTCTCAGCACCTCTTTTACCAGCTTCCAGTCCACATGCAGGCTCTCCAAATCTAACTGTTTGTATCGGGCCAATAAAATTGCCCAGGTGTCTGATGTCTTGTACTGCCCCCAGACACAGGTTAAATGCTATAGGAGATGCTGGGATTGCCTGCCATACAAAGAGTAATTTTTCTCACAAGCACGTCATGCTTAATATAGAATACTACCTACTAGAACTGTATTTGTGTAATGGTTTATAAGCTAAATTATATTTATCCACATTCTCCATATAGGTACCCATATTCCTCAGCACAGTTCATCCCGTCATGGATGAGGCTGAATACATTTTCACCCAACCACTCTACCAGGTTCGCATCAAGCTTATTGCACTCTGTGTACATAAACATGTAGGATAGCCTCAATTTATTTCCTTGTGTTGATGTCAGCAAAACCCACTCTAAAACTTAACCTAATGAATTCTCCAAGCTTGAAAAACTAGACATTACTGAAGACAACTGTGACTCATTCAGAATGCAGATAGAAATGTTGGCTAACGTTACTGGATCTATTGTAGTACATGTGGTAAAGCTCTGTGCAAAGAGTTGTGCAGGTCTTTAAGTTCTGGCTTCCCTTTTTACCTCTCGTAAGTAAGAATATTTATAAAATTGTTTTATTCTCTCTTGCTTTCCCTGTTTACATGCACACACAAACTAAGTAGAGACTTACGTCAATGCTGTCACACAGGAGATTAATTTCTCTGCTAAGACTTTCCTGCTCAGACTGGAGTACAGGAACTTGGCTTAAGAAGCTTCCAAGTCCTTTTGCTTTTATATTTTACTACATCTTAAAAGCCCTAGAAAAGCTCAAATAAAATAAGTAGAAATACCAAAAAATACAAATACCAATTTCTGATAGGGACATTAATTTTCCCAATTAATAAAACTCTTCTGAAGAACATGACCAGTATCACAGTTGTATTTTGTTTGATTCTACCTGATATTCTTAGGATTTTATACTCTATATCCTCAGTGAAGGGGAAGAGGGGGATGAGAAGGAGAGGAAGGGAGGGGAAAGGAGCAGGAGAAAGAAATTCCTTTGGGATATATGATGCTAAATTAGCACTAAGATACACAACTCTAAACATGGCATTCTTTGGTTTTGAGCCAGTGCAATATTATTATTGGCCACAGTGGATGGAATTTCAGTCTCTATTATAAAACGTTGTAATTGATGTGCCATGTGCTTTCTAAATGTATACATATAATGGGAACTGTATACTGAACAATACAGCAACTACTAAGCATACTATTGTTCTTTAAGGGGAAAATGGTAATAAAATGCCCAGGACTTAGTACAGGTGGGCTGCAGAATCATAGAATGGTTTAGGTTGGAAGGGACCTTAAAGATCACCTAGTTCCAACACCCCTGCCATGGGCAAGGACACCTCCCACTAGACCTGCTTGCTCAAAGCCCCATCCAACCTGGCCTTGAACACTTCCAGGGATGGGGCCTCCACAGCTTCCCAGGGCAACCACCCTCCCAGTGAAAAATTTCTTCCAAATATCTAATCCAAATCTACCCTCTTTCAGTTTGAAGCCATTGCCCCTCGTCCTATCACTACACGCCCTTGTAAAAAGTCCCTCTCCAGCTTTCTGGTAGGTGCCCTTCAGATGCTGGAAAGCTGCTATAAGGTCTCCCCGGAGCCTTCTCTTCTCCAGGCTGAACAACCCCAGCTCTCTCAGCCTGTCTTCATAGGAGAGCTGCTCAAGGTCTCTGATCATCTTTGTGGCCCTCCTCTGGACCCACTCCAACAGGTCCATGTCCTTCTTTTCTTGGGGGCCCCAGAGCCGGATACAGCACTCCAGGTGGGGTCCCATGAGAGCAGAGTAGAGGGGCAGAATCACCTCCCTCCACCTGCTGGCCACGCATCTTTTGATGCAGCCCAGGATATGGTTGGACTTCCGAGCTGCAAGTGCACATTACCAGCTCATGTTGAGCTTCTCATCCACCAACACCCCGAAGTCTTGCTCCTCAGGGCTACTCTCAATCTATTCTCCACCCAGCCTGTATTTGTGCATGGGATTGCCCCGACCCACGTGCAGGACCTTGCACTTGGCCTTGTTGAACTTCATGAGGTTGGCATGGTCCCAACTCTCAAGCCTGTCCAGGTCGCTCTGGACCATACCCCTTCCCTCCAGCATGTCAACCGCTCCACACAGCTTGGTGTCAGCGACAAACTTGCCGAGGGAGTACTCAATCCCTACATCCAAGTCGCCAACAAAGATGTTAAATAGTACCAGTCCCAGTACCAACCCCTGAGGAACACTACTCGTCACTGCTTGCCACCTGGACATCGAGCCATTGACCACAACTGTTTGAGTGCAACCATCCAGCCAGTTCCTTATCCACTGAGTGGTCCACTGGTCAAATCCATGTCTCTCCACTTTAGAGATAAGGATGTTGTGTGGGACAGTACCAAATGCTTTGCACAAGTCCAGGTAGATGATGTCAGTTGCTCTTCCCTTATCCACCAATGCTGTAACATCATCGTGGAAGGCCACCAATTTTGTCAGGCACAATTTGCCCTTAGTGAAGCCAGGCTGGCTGCCACTGATAACCTCCTTATCTTCCATGTGCCTTAGCAGAGCTTCCAGGAGGACCTGCTCCACGATCTTGCCGTCACAGAGGTGAGACTAACCGGCCTGTAGTTCCCTGGGTCTTCCTGTTTTCCCTTTTTAAAAATGGGGGTTATGTTTCCCCTTTTCTAGTCAGCGGGAACTTCACCAGACTGCTATGACTTCTCAAATATGATGGATAGTGGCTTGGCAATTTCATCCACCAGTTCCCTCAGGACCCACAGATGAATCTCATCAGGTCCCATGGATTTGTACACCCTCAGGTTCCTCAGCTGGTCTTGAACGTGGTCTGCTGCTACAGTGGGCAGTTCCTCATTCTCCCAGTCCCTGCCTTTGCCTTCTGCAGCTTGCACAGTGTGGCTAGAGCACTTGCTGGTGAAGACTGAGGCAAAAAAGTCATTGAGTGCCTCAGCCTTCTCCATACCCCAGGTGACCAGCTCTCCCGTTTCCTTCCCGAGCGGGCCCACATTTTCCCTAGTCTTCTTTTTGTCACTGATGTACCTATAGAAGGCTTTCTAGTTGCCCCTGATGCCCCTGGCCAGATTTAACTCTATCTGGGCTTTAGCTTTCCTAACCTGATCCCTGGCTGCTCGGACAATTTCTCTGTATTCCTCCCAGGCTACCTGTCCTTGCTTCCACCCTCTGTAGGCTTCCTTTTTCTGTTTGAGATTGTCCAGGAGCTCCTTGTTCATCCATGCAGGCCACCTGGCATTTTTGCCTGACTCCCTCTTTGTCAGGATGTTGAATATTAGCCAGCTTTCTTGGGCCCCTCTTCCTTCCAGGGCTTTATCCCACTGTACTCCGTCAAGCAGATCCCTGAAGAGGCCAAAGTCTGCTCCCCTAAAGTTGAAGGTAGCAAGCTTACTGTGCACCCTCCTCGCCACCCTAAGATCTCAAACTCCACCATTTCACAATCGCTGCAGCCAAGGCTTGTGAACATGAGGCTGTTCCTATCTGTCTATAGAGGTCCTCATCCATTCAGTCTTCCTGGTCAGGTGGCCTGTAGCAGACCCCCACTGTAACATCACCTGTCCCTGCCCTCCCCTTAACCTTGACCCATAAGCTCTCAGTCAGCTTCTCATCCATCCCCAGGCAGAGCTCGATGCACTCCAGCTGGTCCCTGACACAGAGGGCAACACCCCATCCTTGTCTCCCCTGCCTGTCCTTTCTGAAGACTCTGTATCCCTCCATACCAAGCAAAAAATAGTGGCTAAACTCTTTAAAGATAATGATTAAAATGTATGTCAGTATAAATATTTGGTACAAAAATTAAAGATAGCAAAAAAATAGTTTAGAACTCCAAAATTATCCAGAAAGGAAAACATGAGTAACTGTGGCATATGTTAAGAATGGCTATTGGACAACAGCAAGACCATGACCATCTCCACGGAAAATATATGGACAGAGACTATGCTAAAAGGAATCGGAAAAGACACACTAGGCTGTATCAATTTTCTCTATATACAGTAGAAGTTCTCATCTGAAAGACTGGAATAAAGAGGCAAGAATCTATCATAACTACCTCTCCACTACCTAGGTTTTACTTCTTAATTCACGTTCAAATCCAGTTTTAAATTTCTGTGTAGGTGACAGAGTACGAACTTGAAACGAAATTTAAACAACCATCAATCATACATAATATATAAAACATCACAAGACAATGGGAAGAACTGTAGGCTTGTTCTTATTAATTGTATATGAAAAATAAATATTTTTAAAGGTTTTTTTCAGGCAATTCTGCTTCAGATACAGTAAGGCTTTTTTCATTTTAGATTTTGAAAGTATTTTGTGCTGCCTTTCATCCATCGTCTCCAAGTTCAGCTATTTCTTAGTTTTCTGGAAATTACTTCACTTTCAAGTGGTTAAAATACTCTGGTCTATGCACAGTTATTGACATGTTCTGGTTTTCATCATTAGATTTCTGGCATCCAGCTTGAGAGACATGGAAACTATCTGGAAGTATACACACACGCATTTCCCTACGGGAACAGCAGTATCTGGGAGTTGTTGCAGTGTCTTTTCTATCAACTATTTGTTCTTCAGTCACATTGCCATTATGCATTGGTTAGATACAAAGAAGCTGCAACAGCAAAAACTCTACAGGTGATTATGTATCATCTAACAAAACTGTTTCTTGGAAATAGCAACACTAATAATACCAGAGCTTTGCTTTCTGATTGAGAAAATTGCTTTTAAATAACAGTTTCCCCATAGATGTCTTGAAATCTGACATTCATCATTTTAGTGTCTTACAAATAGTGAAATTCTGAGTTCTGCTCTATCCTCAGATACATAACATGGCCATAGACAAAAAATGTCTTGTGCATGACTCAGAAATCTATTATTCTAACACAATAACATTTTGATCATTCTTATCTTTCTATTGCAAAGATAGTCACAAAACGTAATGCATACAGTAATGATCTGAATTTGTTTTTCTTTCTATCTAGATTCTATTATGTCCTTTGCAATACACAGCACTGGTTTTCAACGATAAGATGACTGCACAGAGTTATATCTTTTATTCTACATACAAATTACCTACATTATTTTTCTCCTTATACCAGCTCACTGTCTCCCCAACACCACACACACTTCTTCCCAAGTCTCTATTTACTGTGATGACATCCTTCCAAGTGTGCCAAGTTTATGTGTACTCATGACAGAAGACTAGTGGGATGTTTATCTCTTCTAGCAAAACTTAAGGAGACCCAGAAGAAAACTCAGCCTGTTTTTTCGCAATAGCATTTCCAGAGAGGAAAAGCAACAGGCAAAGGAGAAATGTAGACTTTTTGTATATGAAATATATCTCTCCTCCCAGTAAAGTTAATTCTTAGTATTACTAAACTATGTGAAAAAATGCTCTCCTGCTAATTCTATTCTAGATATGAGAGAACTCTGAAACATATTTCAAATGCATCAGCTCATTTGATTTAAAAAGTATGTGTGCAAAACCAAAAAAGAATCCTTCAGCCTCTTGCTAGAGAAAGTGAGTACGATTACATAAGTGTGGGAAATACAGTATATTTCCCACTGAAATCACTGGTAATGATCCTGAAGAAGGGTTCACTCATGTGTTTGTGTTCAGGAACCTGTTACTCCTTTGGATAAATTTTGATACTCTGTTAATCTACAGTGAGCTTATCAGAATATAAATTATTTAGTCAACAAATTTTTTGAATCAAGTTGGTGCTCAAAGTAGTTCAGTGCTTTCACTTTTTATTAAGGGTCAAAAGTTTGCCAGTAATATCAAATAAAAAGGACCTGACTAGAGAATGTGAAACGCACCAAATGTTATACTTTATAAACAAGCAGTGAGTCATGGTTTCCTGCAATGTCCCTGCCTAGATTTCTTTCTCTTCCCCTTTTCATGGAAATACATCTTTCTTCATCCATACATTTAAAATCTCATTTCTGAAAAATAAATTTCAAAACTGTACTAGAACCACGAACTGCAAAAAAAACTGAATATGCATTCATTTTATACCATAATCTGCCTGAACTCAAGGCTGAGGCAGACTAATTCTGTTAGTTAAATTCTCTGAGATGTTTGAATGTGGGTACAATATAATTGGCTTTATTATTCATGCAATTATTTTACATATGAATTTAGCATATACGTAATGGGCTGTGCTCCCGGCCCAGAGAATGCACTGTTTTGCTTATCCACTACAAAGACAAAGCACACACCAAGGCCTCGTTAAATTCTTTACCTATGGTCTGTGGGTATACCTGGACCTAAGAATGAGTTGATATTTTTCATACTAAAGTCTTAAAATGGAACTAAAAGCAACAAAGAAAAGAATTTTTAACAAAATCTGTGTACTGATGTCTTTCATGGAATGATTTAACTTCTTGTTATATTAAACTACAGAATGATAAATTAAAACACAATATTCAGTAAAAAAAAGGGTTTCCAGTATCTAAAACCATTCTGACAACAGCTGAAAAATAATTTTAATAAGATGTAGATTAAAACTGTTTGCTATATAATATTTTCTGTTATTTGTACTAAAGACTGCGGGCGTTTTCCCTTCTCCCAAAAGGTGTCGATATTGTAGCTCTTATTAGAATTTTACCACTCAGTTCCACTCATCCTCTAATGAAAGGATGAACAGTTTCGTTTCACAGTCATTCCATTTCACCTTTTTCTCTGGAACCTGTCAAAAAATACACCAAGTTATATTATTTGTTATGATTCTGGACTATTGTATGAGGGTACTGTCTGACTAGAATCAGAACCAGCAATTTGAACTAAACCACTGAAAAACAATTCAGATGAGAATCATTAATGCAAACATGCAAGACTCTCTGTTGAGTCCCAGGAGCTTCGTTGTTCCCCTTAGTCAGCACATTGAAATACTGCACACTTTCATCATCTATTTTTTACAAATTCTCATGACAAAAGCAAATGTTGCCAGTGCATTGTGCAATACAGCGGGCATTTTGACATTAATTTCTTCTTTGACAACTATATTTCACACCAGTATTGTTTTCTTGCTCCTACCAATTAAATATTTGACACTAGAAATTAATTTAACCTCATTTTTATGAGTAGCAAAATCAGCTCTCCGTTAATGTTTAATGTACATTTCTCCCTTTAATATAAAATACATATTCTCAACAGCTTTTAAATACCACTGCCATGAGCACAGTAAGTCTCTTTTATTATACAGATTATTGTCAAGCAGTAAAGCATAATGAGACTAATTTGAAATTAATGATATAAATAGCAAGGTAGCAGATTTTTAATTATCTTGTTGCCGAATTTATAATTAAGCAGGGAGATCTGTACATTCATTAACGCTACTCTGCTACTATCCTGACAAGACAAGCTAGAACTGGAATTAACATGTCCAAGGTAACAATATCCAATCCAGTCAAACAATGCGTAACAGATACCACCATGTGTATCACAAGTCGATGTTTTTGCTGAAGCCCAGTAGGTGTGCCATGGGGAACGTCAAGCATTTAGTGGCTCTGCTATTATCAGACTTTTATTTTGTCTACTACTCTATGCTTTTGAATAGTCAGACCAGACCGCTTGGTACAAGAATTAAATACTTGCATAAGAAAAAAGAAATATGATGTACATGGTCATGTAACTAGTCCCAACTAGCCAACACAGATGCAGCTGAGCATGCTTAACAACACCAATTCATTACAATTAATTTGCACAGTTAAACAAAATTCTATGAATTCAGTATTTCCTACCACAAGTTGTAGTAGTCTCATCTTGGACATTTTGAAAAAAAGAGAGCCTCTCATTCACATCAGAGAGAAGTTGTTATAACATCAGTCCCACTGATGCCAGTAGCATTCGTTGCATGATTAAAGACACTGTCAGTGTGGTCCTCAAAGAGCAGATGGACCAATATTCATTAAATACACTGTATGTGGTAAATCATACTCCCAACAAAAAGACCTATCCAGTTAGGATAGGTCCTAGCTAATCAGGACATCGACAGTGGAAAATAAAAAACGCAATCTGAGACAGCCTGAGGAAGGAATTATTTATATTCCTTTAAAGAAACAGGTTTTAGAGGATCTTGAAGTAAACCTATGGGAAAACACTCTCCACTGAATTTTAACCTTCTTCCCCCACAAGAGCCCTGAACTTGGGTAACACCTGTCAGACGTGCTTCCAGAAATATTAGTGAAGCTCACTGCTATTTTTCAAGTGAGGAATTACACACTTTTACCTAAGAACAATATGAGCCATGAAGATGCTCAACATCCCTCCAGACAGCCTGTCAGCAGCACTAGTATAGCTCAGAAACAGGAATGTTAAGGAGAACAGCCTCTGGTACCACCACTCAGCCCTGAGCAGGCACTTAGCATGGTATGTCCTCCACGCCTTAGACTGAGATAACCAGGCATGGGTCAAATCAGCCTTTTAGTAGCTGATGCTCACATGCCAAGACCCGGTGTCTCACTGCAAACTATGCAGACTGAGCTTGCACCCTTTTCTCTGATACTGCTGTTAAGTTTCTTGAGGTGATTGCTTGAAATTCTCGTGTTCAGGTAATTCTTGTGTTCAAATGCAGACAGCTGCTCCTATTCTTCGGTTTTGTTTGAAGTAACCCACAATATTTATTGCGAGGCCACTATAGTAAGTTAAAGACTTTAAATTCAATGACATAGAATGATTCTGGTTTGGTACAATGACTGACTTCACTCTACAGATACATATAATCAAGAAAGTATTTAACAATGGTGAGCATTTAAATAGCATGTAAAACGAAATGAGCATGTTATAATTAATGACTATGTGACAGGTGCTAAAATGTAATTGTTCATTTAACAGCCTTTCTTACAGAGCATTTGAGACATTTATGAACCTGGCTTTCACCCTGACTCTATACAAGCAAGCATCTGTGCCCACATGGCTTCTGTCAGTAAAACGTCAATTACAACTAAGAATTTTTCTCACTTGGATCAATGCAATAGTATTTAAATATCCCTTTATCCAGATTCGTTATATGAATTCTTCCATTACACTCGTTGATCCTCAGGAAATTATTCTTTCAGTGATACTATAGGGATCAGCTCAAAAACCACGATTAAAACATTTCACAAAAGCATATAGCTTAAGGAAGACATTATGGGCTACTGAGGTCACGTCTGCTAAGGCTGTTTTGGCATTATCATTTTTAGAAAAGAAACACAGGGAAGACCACGTAAATGCCAGGAATATGTCTACACAAAAACAAGTTGTTTTCTATTTCTGATAATGCTTCTCTCTCATACTCCTGTGTAAATCACTTGTTTTGTGATTCGGATTTCTCTGGCTTGGGGAACCATACCTTCAGGGAGGGGTTCAAACAGTGACTGTGCTGTGCAGAAGTTCACGTTACAAAGCCATAGAGGGGATAATGGTCGGGGATAATGATGAATTGGACTTCCAAGTGGCTCACGATATCAAAAGCAAGAAACATGACTGCAAGAAGGGAGCCATTAAAAGGTCACAGAGAGCTGAGGCTTTTTGGAAACACAAGGAGTAATTGCAGATTTAAATGGTGTGTCATTGGTCTCTTCCAGCAATGGCTGCCAGCAGTGAGAAAATAAGCCAGAAAGCAGGTTTAGTTCTTAGAATAACTGGTTCTGATGCACTTCACATCGCAGTATTTTCCTATTAGATCAGGCAAGGAGATGAACTATGAAACTGTATTGCATACACTGAAAAAATTGCATTCCAGCTAAAACCAAAAATTTCAAAACTGCAAAGACGTATCATTGAAAAGAGTGAAAAGTGGGAGGCCTAATCATCCATTAACACAAACATGCAATCTGAATCCCTGAAAACAAAATCAAAACCAAACAAATTATGATGGTGATCTGGGACAAATATCTCAGAATGATACCACTGAAAGAGTATTTGCTCTTGACCAGTTAGAATTGCAAATAAAGAACATTTTGCACTTCAGGTTGACATTGTGAACATTAAAAAGAATACAAAACCTCTCAAGAATAACACTGTGATAGGCACGCAGAGCTCAAAATCAGATACATAGGTAGTATTTTGCAACCAACAGTAACAATACAAGCCAAGACAATGACCAGTGTTTGGAAAGAGATGCATGAACTGCAGAAGTTAGATCACTGTGACAGTGTTCACAAGTGCTAGCAGAGATCATATCTTCCAACATGATATTTTACCTGTTTCGTAACAGCAGGTCGCTGTTGACTGTTGTTCAAGTTTGTGATTACCTCCTGGATCCTTTTCTGTGGTGTTGCAACATAGCTAGTTTTTCCCCATCCTGTGCTTGTACAGCTGATTACTATTGCCTAAATGTGGCAAAAGTCTGGCAATTGCACTGTATTTTTGGACCATCAGTATAATTTTGAATTCTAATTTTGCTCTCACTGTATTTGCAGCTCCTGCTGTAAGTTAATAATACTCCAAACTATAGAACAAAAATGTGCCTGTGTCAGACCACTTCAGAGCCAGTGGATACACCTTTCTACTCTGACAACAAACCTTTGATAACTCTTTGCCAAATATAGTTTCCAGCCAGTGCATGATTCTTAGAAAGCTCCCCTGAGGCTTAAAAACAATTATATATGTTTCTCAAGGAACCACAGAACAAATGAGCTGATGAAGCAAGTCACTGTATTCATTCACAGTGACAATGGCAGAGGAAAAACTAAGTCTAAAAGGCAAAGCCACCACACAGCAAACAGATCAAACTCGCACTCTAATTTCAGCCAACTAGTATCAAAAGCATACCTTCAAATTTGCAGGAAAATATCCTTCTATTGGTAACTGTTCTAAGCAACGACCCTTCCTCAGACTCTGTCTGAAGTGATGTTGACAAGTAAAATATAAATTGGATTAAAAAAAATTTCACCAACTGTACGAAACCACCTTGGAAACTACATGCATCATGGAGTGGTAAGTACGTTATCCTCACAGTTTTTCTTAGATTAATCTAAAATTATGATGTTGAAGTGACATCTGAATGCATAGGAGACAGCTTCATTTCTAACTTACAGAGATTTAGCTTGTTATTGGTAATAAAGCACAAAGCCTTGTATGCTTATGCCATATTGATGGTCGAAGCTGATCACTTCACAGAATGTCCTTTGTTAAGTGGAGTGGCATTTAGAATAGATTAATGGCAAAAATAACCTGGTTATTTTTCCTTCTTGTACAAATGTAAACAGTGTGGACTGATAGATAAGACTATGGGCTGGAAACTAAAAATCCTGAGCTTTTGATTAGTCCATTGACTGATCTTGGACAGGTCACTTTCAACTCAGACTGCCTAAGTTTCAACACTGGGAGCTGATGAAATTTCTTCCCTTCAAAAGGTGCTTTGATTTTTACGGACTAAAATTCTTTGTAAGAATTAGGTATTCTTTCTTCCTTTGTTTCTTCTCCTGTATCAAGCAAATTTTCATTTCAGTGACTTTGTAGCAATAGTTTCTTTTGAAATCCCTCTCCTATGCAGTAATATCTAGCAATATCTTTTTCACCCCTCTTATGTATCAGGTGCCCTAGTCTCATACAGATCTTGTCACTCAGTGGACATGTAACTCACCATTTCTTGCCATAAATTCAGTATGTCCTTTGGTACAAGGTTTAAGGAACTGGTTTAAAGTGACAAAAGGCAAATATCAACTTGTTCTCAAGGTTTCTGCTTTGTTCCAAAACCACACTTACTATTTGGAATACTGCAGCAATTTCCTGCTGGTACTTTGATCCAAGAACATCATGAGCTATGCAGGTGGTTTCTGTCACAGCGTCATTCATATTTTTGACAGATTTTGAGTCTGCATAATATTCCCTGATAAATTTCTTAATGTGAACTGTGCCAGGAAAGGAAAACTTATGTTCTGCCAGCTTGCTGACAAACCCTATCTATAATATCAGACTTTTGCTCGGTCAGTAATGCAAATAAAACTTCAAATCATAGTGAGAAATACTGAAGAACCTTGCAGAAGGCGGCCACTACTCTTGACCAGCCTGACTCACTAAATCACAGGGTTACATGTAATTTCTTGCATAATCGTAATCTTGGTTTTAACTAAAAAAATATCTTTAGTTGAGTTTGGAGTTCAGCAAACCTACCTACCCTCTCCCATCAGCACAATGCAATTTTTCAAGTTAGGCAACATTATAATGCAAGAACAGCGTCTGTCAATAACTCCCCTTAAGTTGAAGACTCAAAGCCAAGGAGGGTTATCCTGTTTCAGCTTCTTAAAGGACTCTTCACTAACATCTTTGACTTGGGGTAGAAGTAAATAGGAACAGTACTGAAATTCCACAAGTCAACCTCACACAGGGTGCCTGGAGAAGAGGTGAAAGACATAACTATTCGGGACTCTAAAAAACAGGTAGAAACATAAGGAGGCATTCAGCACCCTTCCCAGCTATCTAATTACTCTAATGGAGAATGAAATGAAATCTACTTTAATCTCTAGCACTTTTTCATACTGTGAAACTTAAAAAGGCAAATCCATATAAGATTCTAAATTGAATACCACAATGCATAAAATATCAATTTACTTATTTCCTTGATGTAAAAGTACTGAAACGTCTATACTTTGACATAGTCCTCTTAGACAGACAATGCATTCACTTATTCTAAAGCTGAAACCTACTTTGAAATGTTGTTTTGTCCTACCATAAGTAATCAGCAGCTGGGCATAGTGACTGAACAAATTTAGAGGATAATGTGGGTAAGGGCCATCCCCACACACATCATTTCTGGGGAGTTTTAGCTCTTCTCCCTCCCTTACTACTTCCATTGAAGTCATTCCCTCCTCCCCTCCTGTCACTCTTAAAACTTCTTTTGTTACACACCATTTGATTCCTCCATTTTTAGTAGTATTCCAGCATGAGACATGTTTTAGGAAGGCTTTGATTCTAATGCACAACAATATAAGGTCAGAGGAGAGACCTTCAGCCAGAGTTGAATGCCACAAGGTAAGGGGAAATAAAGGCAGCTCTTTGCACCTAACCTCCCTGAGTATGAACAGAGCTCAAGTGACGTGCAAAAATAAATGCAAAATACTAAATAATAGCATTTACTTGTAAGGTAAAGATTTTTCTCTAACATAGCAGTCATTCAGAACAACTTGGAAAAATTTTCACGCACTGTAATATTTTTAAACAATATATTTTAAACATTTGTTTGCTGGGAGAGTACCCAAAATTCCCAGTGGTAGATAAAGACATCGTTGTACCAGTTGCTATGCAAACAGAACTGAAAGCTGATTATAACCCCAAAGTTCTCCCAACATAAGTTATCCGAGAAATGAGTACACTGATATGTTACCAAGTCTGAATTTTGTTTTAAACGTTCAGCAATGACTGGTGAGAATGAATCTGCATCCCACAGTAGTTTACTTATAGGCAGAATTGATTATGCTTTGAGTCATTTTTATAAGGTTCAAAACAGAGAGAAATTACAACTCTACCTTCTCAAAATAAGATTCCTTGTTTGTTTACAGGTAATTGCCAGGTAGCATCTACAGGAGTGAAGCTACAAATTATTTGCTTAAAACAGCACACTAAACATAATTACTGGATCTCCAATGTCCCAGTTCAGACAGTGAATAAACACCCAGCTAAGAGGTGGAACTGGTTTCACATTTCAGCAGTCAGCTTCCACCAATGATAAACACAACAGCTAAACCAGCTGAAATACTTTCTTTTGTATAGCCACTATCCTGACCTCAGCATATACCATTTTTACACAGATGTCACACATTTCTTGCAGCTCGTTCTAAGGAAGGCAGCTCTGAGAGTCCTGGGGATCAGTATTCTTCCCTGTTTAAAGCACGCACCTGTGCTGCCCTAATTTTTTTCAGTTGATTCAGTTGAAATTATAACTTTCTGAATTTACAGTAATATTTAGCACATCTTTAAAGGGTGCAAACAGATAACGAATGGTGATTGCAGTGATAATTACACTTGCCAGGAAGTGATGAATCATTTCATAATCTCTTGCTGGTCTTATTTTAAAACTAAGAACTTGGCACTTATACCTTTTTTTTTGGGGGGGGATATGTCCAAAAAGCTGCAGCATATTTTTCTAGACCAAGGGTTAAAAAACTCACAGAAAAATGTAACAAGAAAACAAATGCTCAAAGACGAGAAAGAGAAGAGAAAAGAAAAGCCAATGACAACAGAAGTCCAAGAATTTCTAGAGATGTGGTCTGAGGCTCTACTTAAACTGCCAGAATATTAAGCTTTCCACACTGGTATGAGGAGGAAACATGGAATAAAGCTCTAGAAAAAACACTGTATGAGAACTAAGAGGAGTTTTAAGCTATGGGATACGATCAAAGACCTGCAGAAACTCAGTTACATGTAAATGGATCTAAGAAGAGGAGAATGGCTAAGAAGACAAAGAGTCAAGTTTATCTCTTGTGATACGTTGATACTTCAGTGAAATAATTAGTGCTACATCCATTATCTGAGCAGAATCTCGTAATGGTGGAATTTATCACTATCACAGACTGAGGCAGGACTATCAAAAGTGCCTTAAAGTCCTCTGCTTAGTTTCCATCAGAAGTTAAAGGCTAGGCACTTAAACACCCTAATTACTTCCTAAAAGTCCAGCTTACATCTCTCCATTTTATCTGAGATTTAATTGAAAACTAAGACAAAAGTCAGTCCCTCCTGAGCACAGTTTCTTATGTCCTGCACACAGCTATGCTCTTCACAGAGGTAAACTAAGAAAACAATATTCAAAAACTTTGATTTACAATAGTTAAACTGAAGTAAAGGAGCATTTTGTTTTATTCAATTATGGCACTAATGGACAAGTAGAACCCACAGTATCTTTTAAAGAGGAATCAGAAATACTTTCCTCTTCGTGCTTTTCCTCAAAGCCTTTGAGCACTGAGGATTACATGAACACTGAAGGATGCCTGGCGAACATTTGGTTTGAACATTTTCACACTCATGTTCTCCAGCAGCCACGGAAAAAGGTCTCCAAAAGGCTTAAAAGTAGCAGGCAGCTTTATTTGATTTTTCCATGTTCTGATCTGACAAGAAGAGATTAGAAAGTTCAGGCATCTGCTCCTGACCCTGACACAAAAAGACACAAAACTACAATTAAGATCTTTTTAAAAGAAGTCTGCTTGGAGTAGCAGTAAATGTTAAATACGACGAGTACTGGCAGCCTATAAGTTTACATATGAATTGCTCCAAACCTTTGTTGCATTTAAATTCTAGGGCTTTTCTGATTATCAGTATTCTGCATTTCATCATATTTGTCAGACTTTGACTCCCAGGCAGAAGCACCACTAACAGTGCAGCCGAACAGTTACGCCAGCAGCCTGGAACCTAAACAGCCCAGAGAATAATGCCCAGAAACCTCTAAAAACTTTGTAGCTGCTGCACTGTAAATAATAATAACAAGTGCTTATAAGGATAAAACTTGTACAGAAGCTTAATGATCTTGCTGCTTTTTTTTTTTTTTTTGTTGCAAGGAAATATTTTTCTGTGAGATTCTGCATTAGCAATACCTATCTTAAATTTGGAGACTGCATTGCCCTACTTTTGATGCCTCTTTCATTTCCAATTTTTGTCTAAAGTATCAATTTCATGCCTTGTTTTTTTATGATTCCCCTGTGTTTTCCTGCTATTTATTATGGGTCTAATACTATTTCAATTTGGAAAACTAATAGAAAAAATCCAAAATTAATATAAATAGTACTTTTTAAATTTATTACAACTTTCAAAAACTGTGGATGAGTCTGCCTGTCTCCAGCCCCTAAGATACATTTTTGGCAATGGTACGCAGTGCTGTTACTTCTAAAGAATATTCTTACATTTTGTTAAGTAAAAGAAAATATCCAACTAATTTCTCCACAGTTTCTGAGGACCGGTTGGTGTTGCTGACTTGAATCTGTATTGGTGTATTTAACCTCACGTATCTAAGTGCTCTAAAGCATCCAAGTTCACCTAAGTAACAACATGTGAAAAAGTATGTCAGATTTGAGAGGTATTTTGAAGGGAAAAAATATTACTATTAGTAAGGGGAATTTTCACCCACATATATATATATATATATGTTTAACACAGCTGACTATGAAAAAAATTAAGTATTTATTCTATTTTATCAGCCAAAAGTGTAGTTATAGAAGAATCAGCAAAAAGGAGATAATAAGTTTCTGTGATACATGAAGGCAGCATGCTTATCATGACATTTACGCCTACTCAGATGTTCATCTGGGGAAGTCATATTGACAGTTTAGTACTTGAAGCCATCATTGTTCACAGACACATACAATTAATAGCTAGACAGTAATGAGATGTAAGTCTACGTGAGCATGCAGAAGGTGGAAGGTTGTGGTGCACCCACATATATCCACTATAAAAACTCCTTATTTCAAAGACTGTCTTTATTAGCAAACCAGGATAAATCAAACTAAAATGCCATTTTTGTGAACCCTTTGTAGAGCTACTTTCCAAGTCTGGCCACTGTCCAGAACCTTTTGTTTGTAGGTTAGGGGTAAGAAGGTAAGGAAAGGTTTCAAAACTTGTTCACCTTGTGTACCATTGTCTTTAACTAGGTACCTCTCCCACATCTTTGCAAGGTGGACTTAGGCAAGTCCCATCACGACAAATCACCTGAACAAATCAATAATCATTTGTCTGGGGATTTTACGGAGTTCCCAGATGAGCTGATTGCATAAAATATCAGAAAAGTGAAAGATGCATGAACTTCCCAACCACGAAACAGTTTATAATCCAGTAAAAAGCCTACAAAATTTAACATTTCTTATGGGATGGGAATTTTAGCTTTTAATCAGTTTTACCAGTGACTCTGGATTTCAGAGGTCTCAGAAGTCAGTCCAGAGAAATGAAGTCTCCTGCAGGCATATATCAGGGAAAATACTGAATAATCAAACACTGCAGAGGCAAGCAGGAGCAGAGATGAGGAGAATTCAATATAACTTTCTAGTCAAGTGATTTGGTTAGCTGGTTTTGCTACCTTTGAGATGAAAATAAAAAAATAAAATAAAAAAAAAAAGCTGGAAGTACCCTTAAAATGAAAACCCAACAAAGAAATCAACCCTGACATTGCAGATACTGGAATTATCTAGAGTGTACACCCTCAGCTATAGCCCTCACTACACATCAGCTTTGACTCATAGCTCTCTACATGGGATTAGGTACACTCAGAATCAACAGTAGTCACAGACACATGTCTCATGGTAGTAACATGAAAGTGTGTAACACTTTCTTTCCTATTTTTCTTTCTTTCTTACCTAAAGCAAAACATTAAGCGTATTAATAAATCCTGATAATTTGCATTGATATGTATTTCATGTTTCCAAAATATACTTTCCTTTCTCCATTCTTCTGTCTTAACTATTCCTTTTAAATACCTTTTTAATATTTCTGTTCTTGCAAAGAAATAGCAACGAGCCATCCACTCAAAAAGTGCACATTTCCCAAAGCCCCATTAACATATGTTTATCAGAAATGTATTAGGTTTACTTACCAGATTTTCCTGTTGAAGAAGACCCTCAGCACCACCAGTCATTCGTACTACTCCAGCCTCTTTCTCTGAGAGGTGAAGTGTTAAGAGAAACTCTTTTGCTAGCAAAACACAGTGACATGACCAAAACAGAATCAACTGAAACTAAAAATTAAGCCTTTATCTAGGTCAGATACTAGTTCGCTCTCTTGCTCTCAGAACAACAGGTATTTGCTTAATAGTCCCAGATACATTAAACTTTTTGTGCTACTGGAGCTCAAAGAACTACTTGAAATGTTTAAGAACTTCTTTGATTGCCATGTATATAGACCGTATAAGCAATGCGGTCATAATGAACTACAGCAGAGGGGAAAAACATTAACAAGAATGTGGAACAATGACCTAATTTATACTAAGTAACTGCAACTAAACGTGAGTTTAGGACTTTGCAACCTAATTATTCTGTAACACATAGGACAAAAATATTAATCTGCATTTTTAAGTGGAGGGCAATCTGAGTATATTATTTGAGTATACTGTTTAGAAGCTGACTATCATTTAGAAAATGACTATCGGGGAGAGGCAGGGGAAGTGAAAAGCTAGCCTTTGGGTTTAGTTTGAGTGAGAAGTACCTTAACCATCAAGAGAAGTCTTCCCCATTACGATACTTCTTAAAGCTAATGAATGAATGCTGAGAAAGAATTTGTTGGTATCATCTGGTCTGTTTTGCTAGAACAAACCCATTTAGTAAGGAGTCAAGAGAACTTGCAATCATGTCAGGATTTCATGTTGTGTTGAAGTGACTAAACACAGAAGGAATGTAGCATGCATCTTTCAGCAAAAATGGAGGGGGATGACAACCCATTCCATAAATATTGCTGTCATCTACCTTTAAGACTATTTTTTCAAACATTAATAGCAAGAGAATCAAATAACACATTTAGAAATAAAAACAAGTGCATAACCTTGAAAGGAGGTGAGTGGTTTTGTGAAAGAAAAAAAAGCACTCTTTTTCTCTGCCGCTTTCTCTTTGTGAGTCATACTCTGGGAGTGGTACCAGAACGTCTTGTTGTCCTATTTCTATGGAAAAAATCCTTGAGCAAGTTCATTCTTTATTAAGCTAGCATGGTGCCAAGCAAATCTATTGTTCTGATTGCACTGGGGGAGGGAGGGAGGCAAACTCATGGTTTGTTAACAGTGCTTCAGCACTGGCATTGCTGTGAATGGCACTGGGATAACGTTTCCTTGTGTCTGTCAGCTTCAGTGAAGGAAAATCTTTTTGATACAATTTAGGGATTTCATTTCTCAACACACCAGTTTCAGCAGTGAATTAATACTTGCACGCTGGCTCTGACAGTTCATTCCCACTCCATGCCACATCCATTACCCCTTTAACTGTGCCAATAAACCAGATCCTTGAAATTATCTGGATTCCTACAAACAATCTGGATTAAAGGTAACTCTCCTTTCCAAAAAAGGGTGGGGAATTAAGAGAGAAGAAACTAGCTTGACTACTGAAGCAAGCACATCTCATTGTATCCAAAGGTGTGAGCTGAAGCTGACACAGATAAGTGGGATAACTTCTGGTGTTAATGTGACCTTTTTATGCTTACTAAATTTGTTAGGAAAGTTTTAATGTGAACAGAAAAAAGCTAACTTCTATTCAGGCACTTGTACTTCAATGGAAGTGTTATAATTGTATAATCACATCACTATAATTGGTAATATTGCTGTTCAGATAATGTCTTTGTTCATTTTCACTTTCATAATTCATTTACACAGATAAGGCAATCTGGGTAGCTGCAATCACATACGTAGACATTGGTGCTTTGTGGATAATGAAATTAAAAATTAAAAATGGTAGCCTACATTTGCTCATTATCAGTCTACTTTTGGTACTTGTGCAACTGCTGAGCTTAATTGTTTACATGTGGGAATGGCAGCTTCTAGACTCACAATTTTAGGAACGCCTTTCAGTGTTAATTAGGAAGAGAAGCATAGCGAAACTAAAATATTTTTGATGGGAAGAGACATTTTGTAACAGGGTAATAATGTAAAAGAAAAGAGCTCTTTCAATGGGGAAGGCTGGATTTAATCATGAAGTGAAGCAACAAAGGCTTTTGTGCTTCTGACACTTTCTTCTGAGGCAACTCAGCAGGGAAAAACCAAAACTTATAACTTTTATTTGTTATACACTTTTAGCAGTGCTGAGTGTATAGTGAGAAGCCTTCAGCTACCTATAAAAATGTGAGCACAACATTTAAGACTTCATCAATTAATGTAGTATATACTTCTACTATTATACCAAATACTGTACAATATTGTGCATATCATGGGAGCTGCATGCTGCACTAGAAAGGACTGCAATGTAATTATTTGGTTGAAGAGGGGGTGGCATTAGATAAAACTGTCCTTTCCCATCTCTCTCTCCCTTCCTCCCTGCTCCCATTGCCCAAATTACTACAGAAAAACTTCTAAAATAAAATTTTAGATGATGCTGTGCAACTGTATTTTCTTTCAATGTCTAACTCCCTTCATCTGCACAGTCAAAGCTTCACAGTTGCATTAAACATGGTGAGATCTATTCCTGCTGATCATAATACAAATTACAATCTACTGATTTTATTGTTAAAAATAAATTTAATGACAAACTGGCATACAACCGAGTGCATGTGAGCTGAGGAGTCCATCCTTAGTTTGTCTGTCTGCAAAAATATCTCTCATTAGCGAGAGTGGCAAAAATCCAAAATCATAGCAATAAATAGAGAATTTGTTGCAATCTGTTTCTGTGTTACTACCATAGCTGCAGCCAAGTGATAGACAAAGGGAGGTAAACATGTTTCTTTCCTTTGGGAGAAGGGAATTAAAAAGAAAAAGAAAAAAAGAAAAAAAAGAAAAAAAAAGAGACGCTTCAGAGACTCATTCTTGTCCTATCAGGTGACTTGCTCACTTAGCAATTAAGAAAAGAATCACATCCAGGAACATTAACTTCGAAAAACTATAACATACTTGACATAGCCTGGTGTTCATAAAAAGGAGTGACCAATAAACCTTAGCCAAATTCCACTGCATCCATGAAATACTGTGCTCTTTTGTCACAATAAAGTAAATCTGTTTTGAGGGCTCATTTATTATGTTGTAATGCAATAGCCTCCAATTATACTGGTGTAAGTGAGACCAGAACCAGGCTAATTTTATTAAATTATGGACCTGATGGAGAAATCACAGGCTGAAGTTCTATGATCTGTGCTCTATGGGCATGACATCAACTGTATTATGTTAATTATGACACAAAAACAATTACATACCTTTTTTTCCTCATTCAAAAACCTCAAACCTCTTTCACACTGTCCATTTCAGAAAAATCTGTAGTCCAACACCACATTTTACCTGAAGGAATGAACTGAGTGTTGGATCTTGACATTTTCTTACATCTCTGAACTGCAGTCTTGCAAAGCTACAAGATTATCAGATCTTTCAGACTGAACCACAAAGTCCCAGTACAGCCAGGAACTGGAGTGCCTTTAAATATTATTAGATCCTAATGGATTGGATAAAAGCAGATGACTGAGCCATGAAGTACTTTTTGCTGCGATACAGAATTGCATTATGCAGCAGTCCTTTTGCAAAAGTCATCAACTAATTTTCAGCAGTGAAGCATCATATGGAGATTTTTGCACTCATGCCCATGTATAAAGTTGGAATTGGTCCCATGCATGTGGTAGTCTGCCAATTTCAGTAAGGCATGGGTGCCAGCTAAAGACAGATTTAATATAGCTTGTACAATGCAGAAAAATTTCAGTTCCGTGCCAAGAGGATCATCATAATGTTAATCATTGTCAAATGATAAGAATGCATTTTAGTGTGAGAAATCACATCTGTTATCACTTTACGTTGTCATTATAGAGCTTTACACAGTATCTTTCTGAGTCTGTTTCAATGCAGATTCACCATATGTAAAGCTGCAATACTGTTTTTCATTACTGGGAATGAAAAGAATACACTTAATCTCTAAAAATTCTATGAATTCTACCTTTTCCTCGAGATCCTTCCCCTTGAAATCTTCCTCTACTGAAGCTGATGTCTTAAAGTATAAAGTTTCATTCTATTCCCTCGTTCATTCAAACTAAGCATGCATTTGAGATTACATTTAACATATAAAGATAAAGGTTGAAAAGTATTTAAAAATCAAGTTCTATTAATAACCAAGTTTCCCTAAATAGTAACATGATTCAACTTCTGAGTCCTCTCCTAAACCAACGAGATGATTTGAGCACTGAACTGATGACAAAAGTGTTCTGAACTTTCAAACTAAAAGGTCTTAAGTAAAACTCGTAGGAAATTACATACTTTCCTTAACTCATTATCCACTCTTTACGTTTTGCTTTCATCTTGTATGTGAACACAAGGATATTTTTAAACTACACACAATGGCATTCTGGATACAGCCCTTTGTCATAAAGAAAAGATCAGCACAGTGCTAGAAGACTATGTATGACCTCATGCTAAGACAAGGTTGATTTTCTTGTGTATCCAGAACGAATCTGGTTAAAGCTGAGTGTAAGTCAAGGCACAAATAGGTGACAGAGATGGCTCCATATGGCTTATGCCCACCTCAGTCACCTGATTTTTCCAGGAAGTGATAACATTAACATATCACGGCATGTTATTAGTCTTGAATTAAATTAGACTGTAGTAGAGGTGGCAGGTGATGTTAATAGATATGCAAGATTCTAATGAAAAAGCAGTAATACAATTAGAGGACCAAATCAAAGCTAAGATTTTCTATAAGAATTCTAATACCGTGTTTATTTTAAACATTAGGACATGCATTGTCACAGTTGTATTAAATCTATCACAATTTAGTCTTCTAAAAATCTCTAAGTGTTTGAACACAAACTTTGGTTTAGGCTGTAACAGTCGTAGGAGCAACTCAGAAAGTTTGGACTGAGCTATAAACTGTTATAATCTTCTGGGATGCTCATATCCTGTGTTTACCTCATATCCAGCTCTAAAACAGACTTGCAGCTGTTGTATGTTCATTTTTCAACCTTTTTGTCCCTATCTGCTATGCACACAAATTGTTTTTCTCTTAGCTAATGTTGAGTTTCACACAGCACATGAACCACATTCAATCTACAACAGGGGTATATGTCGTGTTCTTGGAATACTGAAGAATAAAACAATACATTACTGGTGAAGGAAAGGGGAAAGTTTCGATAGATTACACCAGAATTAGGAATCATAAGGCCTATAGGCCATAAGTGTTCATAAGCTGTCTGTCTGGTATTCTTGGAAATCCAATTTCTGTTTCACAGGACAGAAATAAATTATCAATCTTTCATTTCTTACCAAAAAGATCATCTGACATAATCCACTTAATAGCAGAAAGCTACTAAGCATGCATCATACTTTTTTTAATTACAAAGCCAGGAAAGCCATTATTATATAGGTTCAGAAGTGTGTTGAACCAAAATGTGTTAACACTTTCGTGCCTAATTACTTCTACACATTATACATTTAAACATTTCTGGAACAGTAGGGATGTTCTAGCAATCAAGTGGAGAAGGAACCCCTTTTTGATGTGTAGCTCACAAGGCAAACAATGGCTAAGCAAGCTACTCAAGAGAACAACTGAAAATAGAATTAAATATTTCTCTCTTGGAGGCAAAACTTCCTCACAGTTATCACTAAGCTATCTACATGTGTATGTTATTAACATTCTTCATTTTGACATGTCTTTGACAAATATTTTCAATACTTCCAGAGAAACAAGCAATATTAAAATCAATCTGCTTAGAAAGGAACCTTGAAGTCAAAAGGCCCAAATAAGCCGAAGTTTTTATCTATGGCATTTTAAGTTAAGAACATAATACTTCTGACAAAATTTACATAAACCAGAAAGTATCTAGTTGAGATAAAATTATTTTGAAGAGTATAAATTTTTTTCACTCCTTTTACATATATTCTCGCCACCTGAAGTAATACTTCCTATCATCTAATGATTGCAGCTTTCCTTCCAGAGGTAAGTGTACTATTTCACTCAATAAATCAAAACAGTGACATAGTTTTGAGGAGTCTTCATGGTGGGAATAGGAAGGAAGGGTTCAACACTTTCCAGTGCGATATAATAATGTGCCGCTGTTAAAAGCATCAAATACATGCACTGCATGAAGAGACCGAGACATAAATTTCTCTGATGGAAAATCTCAGATTTTGTGCACAGTTTACTTTACTCATAAAATTATATTTATCTCAGAAATTTCCTGACTATAGGTAACTATTCCACTGGGTTGCTCAGAACTGTGCTCCTGGGTCATCTTTGGCAGTACAGGGACCACTGCTTTTCAAATAACCAGTTTATTGCCACCTCGGTTTATGGTCTTGGAAGTAGAAAAAATCAGAAAGAGATGTGGATCCACATTTTTTAACAGACATTTCAGAATAGTCATTCTTCGGAGGATTTAATTTTGGTGTCCTTTTTCAAGGTTTTTTTATGTATTTAATTTTCTTCAGAGCAGGAATTCTGCGCTACGGACACCCTAATGGAAATCAGTGCCAATGATGTAACGCTTTTTGCAGTGCAGTTGCCTGTGCATTAGAAAATAACACACTGATGGCAAAAAGGGACTGTGAAAAGGGACAACCATTTGCAGCTCCAGCTGAACTTGGCATGTTTGGCATCTCTGCCAAACAGGTGTCTCAGTTATCTTAACTGAAAGTATTTGGGGTTAGGAAACACAGTGATACTAATAAAAATCTTCAGTTTAGAGGAAAAAATTTCAAACCTTCACCAAGTCTTTAATAAAAAGGGAAAAGAAAGCTACTGAATATGACTCAAAAAAAACAAAAAAAGGAAGATGCTATTAAAAACAAATAGTAAATAGAAATACAAAACATATAACTGAGGTAAGCATGATGTTAGATGTTGATTCTTCAATAAATTCTGCAGACAACACAGCAGAAAAAAACCCAACAGTATTTCATTTCAATTTTCCCAGGCAGAAAAACAGTTCTGTATTGTAGATGAACAAAAGAAAGAAGTAAATACTACCCAGCAGTCTGTTCGTTAGTGTCTTTCTGGCATAAACTACGCTCACAGTGAACCATTCAAATGTAACTGCCTCCAAACACTATTTATCAGAGAAATTCACAATTAAATGTCTGCATAATATTTATGGAGGCTACTTGTTTTCCTGGGGGCGCCAAAAGTCTGGAGAAGGGTTGGGTCAAACAAACTGCAGCCAATGTCAAACAATAGATAATGGAGCGTAAGCACTTGCATAGACAAACTTCTTCCTTTAGATCTCTCCCTGTTAAATAACACTGCATCAAATAGTATCTGCATTATGCTTGGAAGGTTGCACTGCTGTAATTCAAGAGTCTCTAAAGCAGAAAAACTCATTAAATAAATAGCAACAAAACCACGCTGAATGACTATGATTACAAACATTTAGTTATGCCATTATGCAGCAGCCATGAGATCAGTGAGGAAGACTTCAGAAAAAGCACATTCTTCTTTTCTTTTTTTTTTTTTTTAACTTTAGAGGGATATTTGTAGAACTACTAGTTCTGGAAAAAGTAAAGCTTTCATGTAGATTGTAGATTTTTCTGTTCTCCAGCAGATAACACCTCTATGTATACCGACTTCTCAGGAAGGTCAGATGTATTTGCCTAAATTGCCAAATGGAGAAGTAGCTTAGGAATACTTTTTTTTTTGTCATTTTATGACACTGACTCAGATGAGCATTACTTCTCTTACTCATTCTAAAGAACCCATATTAAGCTTCATGACTGTCCAGCTTCATTGTACAGACCATGAACAGCACAATGGCAACTAATGAGTACTCAGAGCATTCAGGTCAAGAAGAATCAAAATTTTAATACAGCAGTTTTAATCTTTTTTTGATTTGCAGACGCCCGAAATACTGGCAGTGGTGGGAAAGAGCTTTATACAGCAAAGGCAAACAATAGGCTTAGGGAGGTTTAGATTACAGTTCTCTAACTGCTAGTTATAGGTTACCTAGCAGTACTTAACTGATTCAATCAAGGTGCAACTATGTGACTACAATTGTCTTGAATGAGCCAAAGTACACAACACAGATGTTTATACTGGCCTTCTTTCAGGCCAGCTTTCTATTGGCTACAGGAGCACAGATGTTATCTGATGCATCATAAAGCTGGAGTGACGTGGGCAGTACTTGATCTTCATAAAATCTGCTAGTTCAAAGTTAACCTTTCAAAAATACTGGAACAAAATTGAACCCTCAGGGTAAGTTCATATTGGATCAACACTTTCTGTCATGTTTTGATCTAATACTAGGTAACCTAGAGTAGGATTTACAGTATCACAGAATCAAGGAATTAAAACATGAACAATTTAAGACTATGTTTTGTCAGAGCTGCTCAAGCAGTTTAACTTCAGGTATTCCCACCCTCAGACACCTTCCTCCATTGTAAGGATGCAACTAGGTATGAAAACACAGAAGGAGTCCAACCTAGGAACTGATACAAGTTTAAATTTATAGCAGGGGCAAAAAAAAGTTAGTAAAAGTTATTCTTAACACAGAAGAATTCCCTGCATGGCATCAAAACCAGTCATACTAGAACAGCTAAGAAAGATAGCATAGAGGCAGCAGTGAGAGTTGGGAGGCAAGAATGAATCATAGGAGACAACTTAATCCATGATGGCTGCTGAAAAAGGTCATCTTTTGGGGACCATGTACCTGACAAACTCCCTCAGCTGACCGAAGACCAGTTTGGAAATCACTTTTCTAGCAGAATGCACAGGAATAAACACAACAAGTCACGGTAACAGTATTTGACTTACACTTACAAAATTACACATGCTGGCAAACAGAATCACCCAAACTTTCAGGAGTAAGTCACACACTCCTTTAAGACGACTATTCCTTGCATATATGTATTCAGAGAATGCGTGTCTGTGCTCTGAGCCACAGACTACTCTGGAGCCAGCTGCAGCCTTTAACAGATACTGAATGCCTTTAGTAGTTCTTTACAAGTAAGTCGAAGCAGTTTTCTAAAAGAAAAGAGAGGTTCAGGAGAAGGCTGGCCTGTTCAGTCTGCAACACTGTCTGACTAATTGTAAAACTTTATGGACCGTGAAAACTGAGTCACTTCATTGTCAGCTGTAACTTTATAACGGATGTACTCAATTTCTGTTCAGCTTCATTTAACCATGACAGAGTGCATTTTTTTCCGTTACTTTAGTCACAACTGCTCATTTTTTTCTATCATCTCCTTAGTAAAATTAAAGGATTGACTTCATATTAAGTTCTGACTGCCACTATAGATCCTCTCTATGAGGCCTTATTTTAAAAGTTCCATAAATTGCGTTGGTGAACTCAAATAATTCATGAAATTGTATGGGAAGGCAGTAGAGGAAAAACAGAAAATATCCCAAACATCTGCTGTCACCAGAGAACGAGTAAAGTACTTCATCACTCTGCAGTTTGTGGGTCAAGCTTAGCCCATTTTGTCCTTGGTTGGTCAGCTGGTTGATTGATTTCGCTTCCTTTTGGGGCACTTTGGATGTTTTGTTTGTTTCACAAAAAGAAAACCCACGTTAGATACAACAATACAGTAGCACAGGAGGACTTGCTACCATACAATAGATCTTAAACCTCTTTTTGCAGTCTTAGTTTTCTAAAGACTCCAGCAAATGGCAGCAGAAATAATTGCAACTATTTCGCTCTAGCCCTCCTCCAGAGACGATATCAGGAGTAAACCAGATTGGATGGCAAACACAAACAAAATGGAACTGTGCTAAATGCTTAATTCACTCCTAAACGATTATTTTGACATCTTACAGGAAAACTTCTGTCAGACACAATTTTGATAAACCTGAGGTTATGTTTCTCTTTCCATTCTATGAAGTCGATGCCTATTTTTATTATAACTTCCACTGGTAACTATGTAATTTCAGTATTTAGGCATTTGCGTTTTTCCAACTCTATATAATTAGCAAGACAAAAGGCTCTTTTTTTGCCTATCCTTATATTTTGACTTCAGTCTGTTGTGGAGGTGGAGCAGAAACTGGGAGTTACATGTGGAAGGGCAGTATGAGTTCTGAGTTTTTGACCAATACCTCCGAGAAACTGCTAACCATTTTGTGGCAGGCTTCAATACGTACCAGCTAAATTGGAGAATGAGGGTTTTGAAAGAAATGTTTATAATGATTGGTCAGTCTGCAGGGCAAACAAGGGCCCCTGCACAAGTAGCTGGCAGGATTTCAAAATAGAAGAAAAGTAATTATTTGTGTAGTGGATTATATGCAATGTCTTTCTAGGCAGAGATCTGAATTGATCATTTATAATTTAAATAGTCACAGAAAGCATCTTTTAGGAAATCTTAGAATTGTTTGATAGAGCCAGAAGTCTAAGCTAAACAAAAATACAGACTATAGAAATTTGAGACTTCATTTAATTGCATTTTAGCAGTCAGCTTCATGAAATGTTATCTTTAATTTCCTTTGCAGTGTTCTTAGATAAACTACTTAATTTTAATTGGAAGCATATGTGAGGAGTGCATATACATGTAGATTTAAAGGTCTAGAAATGGGGCAGTTTGATACTATATTATTTAGGGACTGAGAGACCTGTAAAGACACACTGCTGCTGTTCTTAGAGATATCATAGGCAAATTATGTCTTGGGCACCACTCCTTCAATTTGCAATCATTTCTAGTAGAGCTTTCTATAAGCACAGCAATTCACCTACCCACAGTAAATTGGAGGATTAGCATTTACTCTAATCCATCAAAAGCATTGATATGTGCCAGAAATTGCAGCAAAAAATTAGTAAGAACCAGAAAATTAATTCTGTGCCGCCTGTACATGATAATACTGGAAATACCTTTCTAACAGCCAAATAATATCATTATTCTAATATGACTGGATAAAAGCGTTCTCTAAATTGCTAACGCTAAGTAGCTGAGCATGGTTAAAATATCTATAGTTATTGAAAATTCTAACATTTATCATATTATAAATTTAATTACGTATATTTTTTTAGGTTACAAAGTTTTCATTATAAATTGTTTACCTTGACTACTCAAGCACAGAAACAGACTTTGGTTTCAAAATCAAAAGGAGCTGTTCCCAATTTATAATGGACCAATTCTTACTGTAATTGTAGCACTAATGGGATATATATCAATCAACAGGTAAATCATTATATAATTTCTGTTCAGAGCATTTCAGAAATCATATCTGACAAATAACAGCTTTAATTTTACTTAAATTCCCTTTAGAAATAGCTGTCATTTGAATTTTTTCAAGGGCTTAAGATTTTCCTTTAAAGAAAAGTTAGGGAAAAGTAAAAACAGGCAACATTACAAGTAAAAAAACTACTTGAACTGAATATCCATTTGTTCCTAATGTAGTTAGCAGTAAGTGACAATTTCTGTCTCGCCATTTTTTATCATAGTTATCCACCTGTAATTCTAGCTCTTCTTCTCTCTGATTGTTCAGTACTCACAAATTTATAAACCTTTATATCGCAAAATGTTAAGTTTTGATAATGATAATCTCTTCAGTTAACCTTTAGTGAACTTTCATAATTTAGGCAAATTGAGCATACAAAAAAAGGACATTAAGCAAACACAAACACCAAGTACAGTATAAAATAAAATGTGAACAAGGAACTTAGAAAAACAAAGGAAAGACTTCTTTGACATATACGGTTCAGAAAACTGTTCTATAGCACTTCCACCAGTATACATGGATCTGGTGCAGGAATGACTGGGTGAGGTTCCCTACCTAAAGTTACCCATTCTGGTTCCTTTTAGATGTAACAGGCTGCTAATCCGGATTCTATATTATGCATTTTAAAGCATTCTCTCTTCTGATAATTCAGCAGGTATGGAGAAAGCCATCTCTCTACTTTTCTTGACATCAAGCCAAGTTTCCACAAATCAGTGACTAGGGCCCATTTTTGCCTCTACAAAATGTGTACACATGCAATGATAGGCATTTGTCACTGCAGTACTGCAGGATCAACAAACTGGGTCTATGAGTCAGTCCCTTTTAGTGTCTAACACAGTTTAGACTCTCCCTTCTGCAGAAAGGCTGCAGAAATTGGGGTCTATTATGTTGGATGTGGAGGAAAAGAAAGAGAAGAAGGTACGGAAAGAAGCTTATGCTTTTCCTCAAATCCCTTTTGCCATCCAAGTTAGCACACATTAGTTTTAGGACAGTGATGGCAATAACACATATTCTCTTTTTAAATCAGTAACAATTACGTAAAGTAGCCTCTTCTACCACATGTGAACTCTAATCCCCCAAACTCTTGGGACCTTGGTTTTTAACTTTTTCCATTCAGAGATTTTCTAGCCTCTTAGAGACAATTCTAGCAAATATGTATATCTATGAAAATCAAGTTATTTTCTCATTAATTAATTCAAAGCTCAGAAATGGAACTCACTCCTAATACTAGGTGGGGATACAAGACACTACTTGCAAAGAAGATGCCTGCTTGCAAAATAAGAGAAGGTGGAGGGAGTCTGTTCTGTGGGTGACATTGAGTGAAGTGGCAGACAGCCAATGTGTACCGTAAACAGCACACCATTTCACAGAATAATGAAGAACACAGAGTTAAGTCAAGTCTATCTGCAGATTAAGGAGAATACCAAACACTGTAAGGCTAGTAAGCATACAGAGCTGTTGCTTTAAATCTGGTTATCTGATTTCTGAATCAAAACGCTTTGAAGAAGTTGCTTCTCTTTCAGAACTCCCTGCCATGCTCTATCAGCATCTGAAGAGAAACTCTCCTAGGTAGCAAATCTTCTGGTCCTGTTGACACCAGAATACATTTAAGTTGGAGAATTAGTTACTGTCTAAAGTAAGATTCCACCTGATAGAGAATGGAAAGCTAAGGGAGCAAAAGTGTACTCGGTGGCATTGAACAGTCTGAGAAGGAGCACCCTGGCCAGGCTGTGATAAGATGCCTTCTGAAGCAGAAGGTGTAGAACACTCCCCTTCAGTCAGGCAGCTGAAATTCCAGCAGTGGATTGAATAACTTTTGCTTTTACTCTTCTGCATAACAAAGAATTATAAAAGCCCCACTATTATATGAGTTATTCAGTTGTCACTTTTTTGGTTTTGCTTTCTCCCTAAAGTACAAAACATTAGACGCTCACAGTCTGCATACTGAAAATGTCTTAATTCAAAGATCAGAAGCTCAAGTCAAGACAGAAATGTACATGACATTTTCTCAAGTCCTGTTTCAGTGAGCTTGTGTTCTATACACTCAGACATCAATAAACTCAGCACCAATGCTGATGAAGTTATTAATTTCAAATTAATCTCTACTCTGCCAGAGAATCTTTTTTGCAGCATTGATGCAACTGCAATGTAAAGAAGATAGAGTTGGATTTTGACTTGCCACGCAAAAGACAGAGCTTGGCTGTAGGGCCACATGGAGCTGGTGAGTCAGGTATGTTTTTCATTCTGTTCAAAACATCCACGCTTTTACCGCAGCATTTAAGGAAAGCATTAGATTAGGAAGGTCTATACAAGCCTACAGAATAGAAAACCCACAGAAATGCCCTTTCATTCAAGCTTCCACAATACCCAGCTTTTCTCATTGGGTATTCAAATAATAATAAATATCCTTAAGCATATTCAACCCAACTATCTTACAGAACAGTCTGCTTTACAAAAATAAATAAAAAAACCAAACCAACGACAAAACCACCACAAGACATATGAGGTTAAATGTATACAGAATTCTGCAGCCAAATCCGTATTTAAACGCCTATTACATGAAAAGCTGAAATGCTAAAGGAAAAGAAAAACTTACTTTAAGTAAGGACCTATTGTGTAGCTTTTAAACACTATACAGATAGTTATCTAAATGATATCCAATGTTCTTTCAGAAATAATGACCTGCTTGCAAGAAGATGATCAGAACTTTTGACTGGCAAATTACAGTAAAACTGTGTCAAAATCACATGCACACATTGGTGAAAACTCTGTAGGCCTGTAGACTCTACCAGCAAGAACAGATTCAGCTTCATAACTCGCACCACATCTTCACTTCAACGTAGATATACTACTGTACACTCCTTTAAAAACGCAGTAATTTGCTTCATACATACTAGTTTCATTAAGCTCCCCTCTTTAAGACGAAACAATTCCCCCAACTGACAATTTATGAGAGAATTCTTCCCAAGTCAGATTATCTGTGGCAGTCCCACTTATCTGTCCCTCTCCCCTACCACAAACAAACATAATTCTACTTTGATATCTGTGCATCAGCAAAATTAATCCTTTTCCTTAATGACTGATGCTTATACTACAAAATCAGCACAGAGATGTGCTCTGAAAAATTCAACTCTCTGAAACTTCCCCATACAATATTCATGATATTGACTAGTCAGTGATTTCCAATTGACTAGTGAATAATTGAAATTAAATCACTGGGAAGTCTGAAAAATAGTCAGTTGAGCACATATGTAATAATATAAACTGTTTCTCTAAATACAAGTATTTTAGCACTGTCTTTGTCTTGCAGTCACAACAGTCATGAGGTTGGCACCAGCCAAGATGCACAGTTTTCAAACACTTAAGCTACGTCTGATTTTGATACACCACAAACTCCAACTATTGTTTTAAGTACTCCTAAAGAAGCATGAACCCTATTTCCTGGAGCTGTTGTACTGAGTGTCACTAATGTTTAGTTATTTACATTACTTTGTTTAATGGAACTATTCCAGAGGCAGTTGAAAGGAAATGTTTCAACACAAGAGCCTAGCGGTAACAGAGAACTTACAGAATGAACAAAAGCAGCAGCTTAGACCCTACACAAATGGAATTCTGCACAAACTGATGGAGGTCTCTAGTAGTGGAAACTCAGAGGCAAGATGTGTGGCATCAGGAAATTATCAAAATATTTGCTGCACTACTTACACTTTGGGGTTTCTAGGGGCAAAATGGTTCCCGAAGTGCATAATCTTAAACAGAGTGATGGTAGGATTCAGAGCAAATATTCAAAAGCACATCACAGAGAAGTTCTGATAAAAGCCTGGCCACAACTGAAAAGTGACTTTCCAATGAAGGAAACCAACTTTCTCTTGAAAGAAAGCAGATGGTGGAAACTCCCTTTCCCACAGCCAGCTTGAATCTCTACCCAATGCATAGGGGAAACACGCAGTGCCATAGCCAATGCATTTAATCCTCTTAGCACTTTAAGTAACCCATTTTCCTTCAACAGCTGAGGCACTATATAGCATCTGTGGAATACCTTTAGAAACCCAGTATTTCAAATCTTTCCAGCAAAAATCATAGTCTCATTTCATTGCTTCCAAAGCAACAAATGTAACATGTATTTATTCGTAACATCGTGACATCAGCGTTCAGAGCAAAAGCCAGACGAATACTTAAAAGCAGGCATTGAAGTTTAAGGGTTTTAGAACGCACTAGTTTGATGGAGTTTCTCTCTGACAGGTTGCAGATGTTTATTTACTGATCATTTGCACCAAAAGTCTACACTGAAAATTGCATTTCAGAGGAGTGAATAAGACACAGCAGGTGCATAGTGGCCCCTTCAAATAGTCCTTCAATCAGTTTTTTAGCATTATTGAGCACCAAAATAATTGACAAAAAAATAGAGACATAGCATCTTCCTAATAGCTAAGCACCTTTTAATGTAGACTTCTTTACCTGCACTCTCAAAAGGCAAAGTATTGATACCTCCTATGGAACTGCAACAATATACTTACCTATATATACTGACAGGAATGATGAAACAGCTTCAGCAATGCTGGTTCTGAAGATAAGATTTACAAAATCATATCAGAGCTATGGAAGTGTTAACTTACCTGCATTTCAATTTGGATAATAACTCTCACTAGTTATATATCTTTTAAATGAGGTGATTGAACCTTTGAACCTTATACAGACTCTGACATTAATCTAAGTACCATCATAAATGAGCGATGTATTGTATTATGAAAGCAAATACTATTCACAGGTTAGAGATAACTCTCCCATTTGCTAATTAGTCTTTTTAACAAACAGATGAAAATGATCTTTCCCAGGGAACAGAACAAAAGCAAAGGATAGAAGCTACTCACATTCCTTTGAGCCGTTGCCACATTTTCTCTGCGTGTCCTCCTATTTGACACTTTATAGAGGTGCTTTCCAGTTCCCGAGTTGTTTCCGTTGCTCGAGCCCCCATCGTTATTGTCCTACAGCAATACAGGTACAGTCAGGCTCACCAGCAAGTAAAAGCATTCTTTAGTCCACTACAAATGTCAGAAGATCCACGTATGTTAGACAGTAGCTGCTGTCACATCAAAACACATTAGAATGAAAACAGCTGAGGGACGATCCTGCCTGAATCGCTATTCACTTTGATAGACAAATCCAGTCTTCCTCCCCCCTCCCAAGCACAGAGCAAGTACACACAGCTCCTCTGACCTCACGAGTCTAATCCATACGGGTGAGCCAGCTACTATACTACTGAGTGCTCAAGCTCCTTTCTCATGCACTTTTTCTGCTGTAGGAATACACACAGAAGCACAAAAGATTCCTTAAAATGGACTATAATTCATTGCCATGCAGGATAAATGTGAACGGCTTTAACAATCCAGAAGGAAAGAAAGGCTTGTTTTCGCTCTGCAGGTTGGAGAAACAGGCTGCAACAGGAAAGCAGATGGTAGAAGCCAGTATCAGCCACATCACCCTACAAAAAGAGTGCATGTTCAAATGCCAGAGCTTTCCTCTCTTTTTAGTTGATCCTGAATCGATTCTTAATGAATAAATATCTACCAGCCTCTCAATAAAAATACGACTGTACAAATGCTCAGTCGGTAGTGAAGACATATAAATCGCTGCAGAAGAGAAATCGGAGAGCTCTACAGGTTGTTATTGAAGGAATATGCAGTAATGATGACTATTCACCTTCTCCTAGCAACTCCACACAGTAGGTAACTGTCAATTTAACGGGTGGAAAATGCAGCAGCTGCAAGACAGCCCGCTCAGCAAATCCTTTGGGACAGCAGCATGCGTGTGTCAAAATCTGATGCTGAACTGTGCGTGTCTGCCAGCAAAGAACAATTCAGTGCATGCAAACAGCAAAAGGGTTGAGGACTAAACGGTATGCCAGTCGTGCAGCAGATTGCCAGCTCTGCCTTTCAAGCGCAAACCTAAGAACCTAGCTGTACAGCCAAAGATGGGGTTTGGAGAGGGCAAAGTAGAGGATATCCTTGCTGCTTGCTCAGCCACAGACTTGGGTTTGTCGAGCAGCTCCTGTGCTCTGTAAATAGCACCTGTCTTGTTTGGTAAGTCAGTAACAATCTTCACTTCTGAAGCAGCAGCCAAATAATCAAATATACCACAGACTTATCTCAGTGATCATGTTTGTTTCAATCAGAGTAAGAGCTATGCAACAAGCCAGGCAAGAGGTGTGTGCCAAGTAGGAGTAAATACATCTGAAGTTTGCCAGCTACTAATGTCACTGCCAGCCGGGAAAAGGGGCTTTGGGTCCACAATGGAACAGTGAGGATGAGTGTCCTCGGATGCTGACTGGAAGGAGCTTAAGGGTAGGAGATGCATATCTCCTTTAGCTTTAACTAGACAGCTTTATCTGTGTTAAATTTTACAAAGATGTGAGATGATGAGAGGTTCCCATCTGATGCAATTGGCAGAAACTGGTAATACGTTAAGTACTCAGGATCTTACAGAAAAATAAAAAAAGAGGCTCACTGCTTTGAAATAATCCTAACACTCCAGAATTTCCAAATCAATTTTCTTTCTCTAGGATACCTTTTAAGCACATTATAGATTTAAAATACACCCTATGAGAGTTATAAACCAGTTTGAGATGTGTCTTTTACACACTGATTTCAGGTGGATAATTAAATAGTACATTTCATTTACTTCTATGGATTTAACACATACATAATTTTAAACAGATATTAATTCACAGACTTTCACAGAATTATTTGACTCAGATATATAAGAGTCAGTCCCAAGAAATTCACAAGCAATATCTGAAAAACAGTCACTGGATGAGTGACATCTCTTACAATTTCCAAACAGCATCGTAAGACAACAGTGAAGAAATACAAACAGCTGTTTTTTCAAAAACTGCAAAGCATTTATTTGGTTAAGGGCGGCAGTAGTGTCTTCGAAACTTCACTGAGGAACCACTTAAAAACTTCCAAACTTTCCACTCCTGTTATGCATGGAGTCCAACTAAAGTTTGTAGGAAAGGGTATAAATATCCTTCCATGGAATAACTAATGAGAACCTCTCACACTAATCTGGGTTCTTCCCTGCCTTTTAACTGCCAGACATCTGAAGCAACACAAAGAAATTAAGTATTTATAGAAACCACATAAACCTCCAGGGACAGAGGGGAATTTTAAGGGCATATTTTTTCTCATAAAGTATTCCCGCTCTTGTTGTCCAATTCTACAATGAAAAAATAGTGGCATTTGTAAGCTGTTCTCTCTCCCTCACAAGGAAATAAGTAGTTGAAAATCTATTGCTTTGGTTTACTGGAGAAAAGTATTATGAGCAGGTAATATCCTTCAGAAAGGGAGGAAGGAACAAACTGCCCAAATAATATCACTGCAAATGGAGATACAGCCACCAACTTCACCAGAACTCCACAAAGGAAAATTGTAAAAACTTTGCTCCCTTCAGGACCACACCACTGCAACAATAGAAACTCCTACAACTAAAGCACCTGGCATGGCATAAAGAAGGACAAACAAAGCAGCAGGTTTATCCTGAGGATCAATATGGCAAACCACCAGAGATGACACTGAAGGATGAAATTGTGCCTCTGAAAATGAAAGAAACAGCAGGAATAGATAAAAACGGATAGATAAGGCATTAGAAAAATCAAGGAAGTAGCCAGAGCAAGTGTCCTGTATGTCCCTAAGGAGAGAGGGACAAATCATTTAAAACAAACAAACAAACAACTTTTAGGTACACTGTTATCTTGGAAACACGAACAAAGAAATCCTCATGGAGACATGGGGAAAGGAAGGACCTTTCCTCCCTTTAGCTTCTGTGAATAACTCTCAGAGAATGAAGCAGCCAAGCCTGCGCCCTTCCTCCCGCTCAGAGGAAGGCAGGCACAGAGGCTGAGAACAACAGAGCCAAAGCAGTGCCAACACCCCTCCAGCTGCAAGACGTGACACGGGGCAGAAAGGACAGGAGGGTGCCGGTGGTATACAGGACAACCATACATTACAGCCCATACATAACAATGAGAGGATCAGGGGAGGGATTAGGGACAACCTGACTTGCTCAGAAATACACATGTAGCCCTGTGGTATAAACTGGTCTAAAAAGATCCAGAATACTAAACAATGAGAAGCTACTTTAGGAAGCCAAATCAACCAGAGAGATAGCACCTGAAATGACAAGTTATCTTAAATAGTTTTTCTCTTTCCACTTCCTATTCTTGTTCTGGTTTTCCATTCTTGCCCTACCTAAAACAGTGTTTGTGCTACAGTCCCAGCAAGTTGTTGATACAGTCCATCTTCCTCCTATAAAAATACAATCTTTTTGCCCTTTGCCCACAGCTTTTTCTTTTTTATTTTTTTGAAATCTCAGCTTAAAATTTCCATACTAAAGTGAACACTAAAGGAAAGCCTCTATTAGTCAATATGGAGATATATTAAAATAGGAGTAACTTTTTCACCCTTAATTATGGCAAAATAAAACTGTTCCAGTGCCACTTAATCCTCAGATAGGAAGCTACATTTAATGATAATGTACCCTAAGCTCCTTTTCTTTCATCTAAAAACACTTCACTTCACTAGTAATATCAATGCAAAGAAATAATTTTAAAATACACCCAACAGTAAAGAAATCAGGTTGGCTTTTCAACATTGAGTACTGAGAGACCTTTACAGTTATGCCAGAATCACACAGTTTCAATGAAAACAACTTACCTTAAAATTGGGAAAGTCCTGCAGCTAGACCAGTTAGAGATTAACCATAGAAACAGGAAAGGGATTGTGCAGGTTTTGATGAGGAGAATTAGAGCTTTATTTTAAATAAATCCTCTGCTCCTGAAGGGAAATTAAATATGCTGCTTTGTTTGAAATTATCTTCAAAACATCTAACTCATGACAAATGGAGAATAAGGAAGTATCAAGAGGCCTGCAAGGTGACTTGTCAGACTAATACTCATCCCTCCAAACCTGACAACACAAACTTCCCTGTCGTGGAACTGCAGGAGAGCAATGAACTAATTAAGAAATTTGAAAACATAACAAAAACGAACAAACCCTCAAAAAGATAAGATAAATTTCTTGTAAGTAGTGACAGCAGGTATTAGATCTGTATGCTGACTGTTTTGGCCCTGATCTAGCAAGCACTAATAAACATCTAATTTTAAGCAGGTAAAGCATTGCATTTATTTGCTGGGTAAGACAGAGCTCAACACTATTGTAAATAAGGGAGTTAAATCACTGAAGAACTGCATGCCCGTGGACTCCAGTGTTACATGGTACTTTGTGAACAGAACTTAAGGTAGGAGAAAGATCCCATCACTCAAATTCTGCCCTTGCAGAAAAGGAATGGTTTGCTAGACAGTATTCTCCATGTCTCCTTCTGCTCTCCCCATTGTCTATTGCATTTGCATTTGTGAAGCAATGTGCAATCGCCTTCTTCACAAGCAGCGTTTCCAGCTTGCTTGCAATGCCCAAATGTGAGAATTATTAATCAATAAGAAGCGCAGCAGAGGAAAAAGGAATATTTGGTCTTATTAAAGTTCAGGGACTTTATTTAAATAAATACATCTCCAGCAATCTGGCAATGGCAAAATATTGATGTTACAGTAATCTTGGATTTTCAGATTCTCCATAGAATATATTAATAAAATTAGTAGAGTTACATAATTGAGGAATAGCAACTTTAAAGATTTCACATATGGTTTACACAGTGCATTGGCATTGACTCAATTAAGTAGGTAAAAGAGTTGGGATTGATGTATTAACAGTGATTAGATGATCTAAATATGGAGACCTAACAAGGAACATTTTCCCTTTAATTTTTTTTTTTTTTATTTTAGTATTTTCTACTGCATCTGATTTACTGTATTTGAGGCTTCTTCACATAATCACTGAAGTATGTATATTCATTCACATGTCTGGCAAGTACCAAGCTTTAAGCATAGCAGGGAGAAAAAAGTATCTTCTATTTGTTTGCTATGTGCATGGTCTATCATACTGGTAATGAATGTGGAGTCAGATTTATTGAAGCTTTTAGACAATTAAAATGAAAACAAATACCCATCAAAACTTGCAAGCAAATCAGCTGATAAACTTCAGGGCACAGACAGACATATATTCGCAAGCCTATTTATGACATATAAAGACCTTGTTGCATTTGATTGTTCAGTACTGCCCCTTACTAGCGGGTCACCAGCTCCAAAAGTCTGTCATGACTGCGTGTGAGTGTTCACAGACCAGTTCAGTGCCAAGTGATGTTGGGCTGATTAAAGCAGATGTCTTAAATCTGCACTAATGTTGTCTAGGACCTCACTGCAGTCTACAGAATTCAGAAGGCCAGGTGCCTTAGGTATTTTTAAGTTTACTTTGGATATGATCTTTCGCTCAATTTACTTTAAGGAATCATTCATTCACTTCAGTGAACCAAACAATCTGAAAAATTCTGGGAGATGGAGAGATAACAAAAAATGAATAATCGCAGAGATCTGGAATGCATGAAGGCGTGCTACAGATAATCTAAACAAAAAGAACTGCAGCAGAAAACTTGCTACTGCATCATCAGTAGCGTGACAGAAAATGATTAAAAGATGACTGTTTTTTGAGTAGCTGGGCTTGGAAAGAAGCCTTGGAAGCAGAGTTTGAAGTGCTGGAAACAGAGACAGGCAGCTGTCAATCAAGAAGAAATCAAATGTTCAGCGGAAAGTGTCTTGCATGTCAGTGAATGAAATCAAGCAGGAGAGTTGTTCAAGGCAGGATGATAAAAGGATCATCTTGAGCTGCTTTGTAAGATAGATGCTCAGTCGGCAGTGGCATGCTCCATCTTTCTCCAGGTATGTGGAAATTGGTCAGCAGAAATTCACTGCTAATTTAAGCTGAAAGATAACTCATACAAAGGAAACTATCTGGGTGTTGAGTGTGGAAAAAAATGAAGAGTACAGAATAGTTCTGAGGTTTTCTTTAGCGTTACTTCTCATTAAAAGTGACTCTGTTATAACTTTTCAGTACCTAATTCTAATATTTCAGAAAGAAAGTGAGAAGCTGTGGTTACCTTGTTCAAAACATGACTATAGAGAACCATTGAAAACCGTATTAAAGTTTCTGAAAACAGGAACTTTAGTAATTGCACACATCTTATACAGTGCCATGGGGAAAACAGCACAACCTAAGAAATTAGAGGTTACAGATTTGTCAGGTTTGCTGGCTTTTAATTTCTTTATTTAGGATGAATTGGCAAACTGGCTTTGAAAAGCATCGGCTGAAGTTGAGGAGGAATATTCATGAAACAAACACTAACTTTCAGGAACTCCTTAGGAAACAGGTTGGCGACAAAACTAATACGCTGATCTTTGCAGCAGAACTGGCAGCAGTGTTGAAATAGATGGACTGAAATTGCCACAAAGGATCACAAGGACAATGATGTACTTCATAACAACATGAGATTGTTACCTTTCGATGTCAAAAAGAGCAAAACTGCCCCTGTAGTGTAGAACAAACAGTTGTAGAATAAATATAAGTGTTCCAGGTTAGTTGTGTTCCTTTTATCAGAGGCCACTGCCTGTTTATTGCATTTCACATGTTTTCAATCTCTTCTTTAGGAGGTTTTATGAAGCCATTGTAATTTTGATAATCATGCACGGAAGAGGTAACAGTAAGGTAAAAGTCATTTGAACCACAAAAGCTGTGGCTGGCTGTGAAAAATTGTAACTGCCAAGTTATAGGTATGAGCATGTAACTAGGGAAAGAGAGAGAATACAGAATACAAGGCAAAAGGAATTATCTGGATTTGGCAAAGCATTTGCCAGTTTATGCCACTGAACTAAATCAGATGTAAAAAAAATAAGTAATCCATGGTGGCAAGACGTGTGTAGGCAAAGACAACATGGAGTAAAGTTGTTTCAGCTAATTATTGTCTAAAAGAGGTTATTTCAAGCATTCATTTTGAGCTACTCAACAAAGAAAACAAGAAAATCATTCCCTTTTGCTATATGTTACTTAAACAAAGACCATAGCAACAAGAAAATGTTTCTTGATATTTATAAAAGACTGCAACAGAACAGATGCCAGCAGAGCAAAAAATGTCTCTTCATCTCAAACTAAAGATGTAAATTAGGGAATCTACCCTTACTGTAGCTGTTTTTACTGTAAACCAGCTTTCCACTAGTAGTTGACCCCAAACAGGTGGAATCAATTCTTTACACCTCACACAGTAGTCCTTTCCAAACCTGAACTACAAATCCGAGCTTTCAGGACAGAAGGGCAAAGACACAAGACTTTCTGCATCATAAACCCAAGCATGTCCTGGAAGTTCAGTGCAGTTCTGGGTGATATACAGTATTGCATGTGACACTGTGAAAGCAGCTTACAGATCAAAGAGCACTTTCAAAGGTATCAAGGTCTTCATTCATGTATGCTTTTGCTTTAAAGGAGAGTAAGATGATCGTGACCTCCTCAATCCAAGTTATAAAAATACTGAAGGAAAAATCTACTTAGTAATGGCAGCATATTGCATCCATGAAACAGCCACCTGCTCAGGAGAGTAAAGCCATAAAAATAATTAAAGACATAACCTGATTATTTTCACTTGTAAATGCCCTAAATGCATAGTTACTTCCTTGCAGATATTACCTGGACCTACCTTGGCTCCTACTGAAGGGAGGAAAAAAAGAAAGTAAAAGAAATCTGATTGTCTACTTTTTATTGAATGTGCACACAGTCACAACTATTGTGTTGCTGGTTAAATTTACAGATTATGCTCCAGCAATCAGAAGAAAGCGCAAAACAAAGATGAGGGGTTTTTCAAGCCTATCTTCTCACACTCTGGGTGCCTGCATCAGTCCCATAGAAGGGGGAAAACCAGAAAAATTCAGAAAGTGTGTACAGAAAGCTAAACCATGACTATCTAAACTGTAACTAGAGGTTCTGAGGTTTGGGTTATCAGAAAATGGCTTTCCCTTCGAAAAATAACCTGTTAAAGCTGAATACTATCCCACCTTCTTTCCTACTTCACATATTCTGGGGAAAGACAAGCATCTCTATGTAAAAGCATTCTGACCTGGGTTGTCAGGTTTCACTTGGGACCTTTCCTACTAGTGAGAGAAGAAAGCCCCAATCCCACACCAAATCTCTTTCATGCTTAGAGAAAACATGAGAAAAAGGGCATTCAGTAGTGGTTGACTGGCAGGCAAAACAACAGGGAAAGCAGAGGATAAGAATCAACAAACCAAATAAATAGTGAACCAGAAAAATTGTATTTTCACTTTACAACATCCCTGATAACTACTTTAATTTATGTAAGTGTTAATGAGTAACAGAACAGTACTAAAATTCTCCAGGAAAGTAATTCTGCACCTATTGCATTACTAAATGTGGAACTTGACATCATGGAGCAATAGCGAAGACCAAAACTATAATCCAACTACAATCCAACAAAAGCTGTTAAAAAAAATGGTTCACATGAAACCTCCAGCTCAGGATGTGAACAAACTGTGGGATGTTACAAGGTAAAAAAGCGTATCAGAGAAGGATCACTCTACGTACCTATTCTTTGTTATATTCCTTTCCCAAGTATTTTCTCTTGCCCATCACTGGGAACAGAATACTAAGTGACAGAAATACAGTAGTTTTTACACCTTTATTCAATATAAAAGTGCTTCTTATGACAGAAAAAAATATTTTTGATTCATTTTAAAATTAAAAAACTGTATCTGTAGATGTAGTAGTTTTCCTCCTTAATTTATAAAGCAGTAGTCTCCCATAAAACCTTTGCAAAATGCCTCATGCTTCAGTAAACAAGATGATGGAGTCATTGGTACTGCATATGCATGGTAGAAAAGTAAATACAGAATCATACAATGGTTTAGCTTCGAAGGGATCACCTAGTTCCAACCCTCCTGCCATGGGCAAGGACACATCCCACTAGACCTGGCTGCTCAAAGCCCCATCCAACCTGGCCTTGAACGCTTCCAGGGATGGGGCCTCCACAGCTTCCCAGGGCAACCTGTTCCAGTGCCTCACCACCCTCCCAGTGAAAAATTTCTTCCAAATATCTAATCCAAATCTACCCTCTCCCAGTTTGAAGCCATTACCACTCGTCCTATCACTACATGCCCTTGTAAAAAGTCCCTCTCCAGCTTTCTTGTAGACCTCCTTCAGATACTGGAAAGCTGTTATAAGGTCTCCCCGGAGCCTTCTCTTCTCCAGGCTGAACAACCCCAACTCTCTCAGCCTGCCCTCGTAGCAGAGGTGTTCCAGCCCTCTGATCATCTTCGTGGCCCTTCTCTGGACTTGCTCCAACAGGTCCACGTCCTTCTTTTCTTGGGGGCCCTAGAGCCAGACACAGTATTCCAGGTGGGGTCTCGGGAAAGCAGAGTAGAGGGGCAGAATCACCTCACTCTACCTGCTGCCCACACTTCTTTTCATAGAATCATAGAATCATTTAGATTGGAAAAGACCTTTAAGGTCATCTAGTCCAAACATTGACCCTACTCTACCAGGTCTGCCACTAAACCATGTCACTAAGCACCATATCTACACGACTTTTAAACACATCTAGGGATCGTGACTCAACCACCTCCCTGGGCAGCCTGTTCCAATGTTTGATAACACTTTCGGTGAAAAAATTTTTCCTAATGTCCAGCCTAAAACTACCCTGGCGAAACTTGAACCCATTTCCTCTTGTCCTATCGCTAGTTACTTGGGAGAAGAGACCAGAGCCCATCTCACTACAACCTCCTTTCAGGTAGTTGTAGAGAGCAGTAAGGTCTCCCCTCAGCCTTCTCGTCTCCAGACTAAACAATCCTAATGCCCTCAGCCGCTCCTCATAAGACATGTTCTCCAGACCCCTCACCAGCTTTGTTGCCCTTCTCTGGACACGCTCCAGCACCTCAACGTCCCTCCTAGACTGCGGNACCTGTCTAAGCCATGGGCTGCCAGCTTCTCTAGCAGAATGCTGTGGGAGACTGTGTCAAAGGCCTTACTAAAGTCCAAGTAGACAACATCCACAGCTTCATCCACCAGGCGGGTCACCTGGTCATAAAAGGAGATCAGGTTGGTCAAGCAGGTTGATGCAGCCCAGGATACGGTTGGCCTTCCGGGCTGCGAGTGCACATTACCAGCTCATGTTGAGCTTCTCATCCACCAACACCCCCAAGTCCCGCTCCTCAGGGCTGCTCTCAATCCATTCTCCGCCCAGCCTCTATTTGTGCATGGGATTGCCCTGACCCACGTGCAGTACCTTGCACTTGGCCTTGTTGAATTTCACGAGGTTTGCACAGGCCCACCTCTCAAGCCTGTCCATGTCCCTCTGGATGGCATCCCTTCCCATATATATATATAGAGAGAGAGAGAGAGAGACGGAGTCCCTAACAAAGAACCAAGAATATGTTCCACACATCCTTCAACGCAGCCTGCATAATTTGCTATATAGTACAAAATCTACAGAAGACATGTAAGGAACCTGAGGAAAATTAGCAAATGCAAGCTTAATTTTCACAGCTTCTAATTTCAAAAAATTCAATCTGTACAAAATTAATATTCTCCAAAAGTCAGTATGAAAGAGAAAAGAATTGTATTGAATATTATTAAGTACATGACGTGACTGTGTTGGAGTATGCACATTATTACCTGATTCAGAATTAGTCTATTCAGAACCTCTACACTTCAGGGAATTGCTATATAACTTGAAATCTAAGTGCAACTGAAATCAGAAGGGCCTTTTCTTAACATATTCTGCATTTTAACCTTAATTCCACCAAGATGGATTCCAGCTTTTGGCTTTTAAACATCTTAAAAGATGAGTGGAGTATTGAATTGAGGGTAAAAACTGGCAGCACATTTAAAAATTAGTTCAACAGTCTAGCATGCAAAAAGATTAACGACAACAGCAAAACTCTGCTGACAGTCAGATGTTTAGTATCACTTAAATGCATTTAATATCATTGGAACATGCAAGTTCAACCAAAGTGTAAAGGTAAAGTTTAGGTAAGTTTTAAAGTTGTGCTGGCAAAATCTCTCTCTGTCAAATTTTTCATATCAACCCACGATTTGGTATAAATCTCTGTGCATACATTTTCCAAACAAAAATTAGAAGAGAGAAATATGTGAATTCAAGTCAAAAAGTAACTAAAAATATGAGTTTTCAAATAAAACATTTGTTTCTTTCTTAAATGTTAGACTGCTTAGAATGACAGGTTTTAAAAGCATGATTTAATCATCTACCCTATTAATTTGCATTTTATTGACCCTTGAGCAATTGAATGTTAAATATATGTTTAAAGACTGATTGTTAGTGGAGGCCAGAAAAACTATTTGCATTTACAGGTTGAAACCTGAGGCCAGAGAAGCAACTAACTATTCTTAATGCCAAATGCATTACTGATGGAGAAGTACATTAGCAATAAGTTTACATCTTTTGTCAGATATACAACCAAAAGAGCTTTTTCTACCTTGAGAATAGCTATAACTCCTCCATCACAGACTGTTTTCATTAAAATGTTTTTTTGTACCCAACATTATTGTAAGACCATTGATAGGACTGCTGGGTAGAGTGGGAACTGAAAAACACCATTGCTCCATCTCTTATCTTATTCATTCTGTACAGTTACTAACACTGACAACTAAACTTTGATATGGCTGGTGAAGTTGCACTAGCAATAAAGACTTACAAAAAAAGGAATGTAAACGAAGAGTAAGCCCTTTACAGCTCATCAGAATCCCTTTTTTGGGCTATTTTATTTTTCTTCTGTTTGCCTATTTATCATTATAATGCTTCCAGCCTGTATTAATCTCCATCAACGTAATTTCTGACCATTTTTAGCATGTGTAAATAGTTGTAAACATCCTAGAAAAGGCAAAAAAAAGTCTGGAGATTAATTCAGACAGAACATATGTCAAGCTCTGGGAGATGGAGGAGTGAACTCACTCTACTGTGTTAAAAAATGTAAAAATATTTAATAAAACAGTGAGGTGGTTTCCCTTGAAATAGAACACTGACTGAGCATAAACGAAGCACAGATTTATCAGCTTACAGAAGTGAAAAGAACTGAAGAATTTCTGCTTGATCTGACACAGCTACCTTACCAGATCAGGGCTCTCCCTGCTCATTATTAAGTCAACAATGTAACCATGCTGCAAAAAAAGGCAAACTTCAGAATATAAATAAGTAAACACAAAACACAAGAAGTGTTTAGCATCTCAGGTAAACTCTTCTGTCCAGTTTTAATAGTTTGGGCAAATAAGACTGGGTCCAGAGGTGAACAACAATAAAAAATAGCATAAGTATAGATAAATGTAAATAAAGAATAAAGTTAGCATAAAGAAAGGATACAGTAATTGTATTTACTAGTCTGTAAAATAAATGTTCGGTTAGATATGATGCTTTTTTAATATATATATTGGATGTCAATACTAAAAAAAAAATCAGTGGTTGTCAATATATAGTTAGGATAGCAGAAGAAGTAATCCATTTCATTTGTAACAAATAAATTTTAGGCTAGAAATTAAGAAACATTCTCTAATTACAATAGTTAAACACTAGAGCTGGATACCCAGGGTGATAATGGAATCTTTTTCACTGAAGCTTAAGAACAGGACAGACAAAAAGCTATCAGAAATATAGACAGTCTCTTGCATCTTTTCTATTTCCATTTTTTTAATGTTGATTTTGCAAATAAGCATTTTAATTAGCTTGGGTTGAGATATTCAAATATATCCCATGAAAAAGAAGATAGCAAGGGGTCCCACAGAGAAGCAATGGGATAGCACATTATAAGCACAAGAACACAGCTACTCACAGGAGAATTCTCATGGCTGGTAAAATCTAATTTTCATTTCCATTAATAAAGTACAGTCATTTTCTTATAAAGAAAAACATTGTTCTTAAAAATATCCATGCTATCAATCCAGCATTCTAGAAGGACTTTGGAAACAAATAGCAGTTTTTACTTCACTCAAAATGAAAATATTTCTGACTCTCCAGAAAGTATCTATGGAAAGCAATGAGTATATGTGCATGTTCTATGACCTAAAAAGTGCATTGTTTTACCCAGTCTGGCACATTGCTGAACACAGACTAGCACACTAGTTTGACCAATTTCACACCACTTTCAAGAGCAATGGTATCGTTGAAGTATATCTTTACAAAACACTTTTTTTTATTTTACAGATTAGAGTAATAGATAATAGTAAGGAAGAATCAAACTTATTTCTAAATTGTTCCAGTGTTCAATTATTCTTTTTACTAAAAAAATTGTCCTTCATTTCCAACTGTTTTAGCTCCAATTTCCAATAATAGGATCTTTTTCCATTTTCATCTCTTGCCTTATAAACCCCCTCTGCAGTACATTGCTTCACCTTATCCATACCTATGGATCATATTCTAATCACCACATAATCTTGCTGAGAAACTAAAAAAATCAGAGTTCTTAAATCTCCAACAAAAAGGTACATTTGTCATTCTTTTACAAGATCAAAACAATTTTCAGTGTTTGTTAAAATAGCTTCATTGTGAAATCAGCCTGTGTCCCAGCTGAGCTCTCAAACATTTCTATTCCCTGTGCTGCCACAGCTGTTTTCTGTGAAGTAACTTCATTTGTCATCAGAAAGATTAAGTTCACACAATTTTTATTTTTTTTAATAACTAGTGGATTCATCAATCAGATTATTTATATGACTTTTAATAAAAGATGAGTAAAAGAGAGAGAATAAGCCCTTTCTTATTTCAGGCTACAAAACGGCCTGGGTGAACATGTAAGAAAAAAAAAAAAAAAACACAACAGGATAGAAGACTAGTGATTTATTGTTAGTTCAGAACTATTTTAAGCATCTTTACACTGTTAACCACTTTTCAGGCCACCATTTGGTGCCTAAATGATGACCACAAGGACAGATATGTGACTATCATTGCAGAAAAGAAGAAGCTAGAAATGGAATTTTAACTTGACATTTTGTTTTTTCTCTGATAAAAGACTAACAGTATATGCTCTAAAAATTCCAAAATGCTAAGTTCAGGAAATATTTCAAGTCAAACATGTAATTACCAATACAGATAGAAAAAGAGGTGCAGTGTTTCTATTCTAATATAACAGCCAGCTTTATTAAACACCACATGGTGATGTGGGTTTGTTGTTGTTGTTGGTTTTTGTTGCTTTGTTTTAAAGACGACTGTACATTAGGATATAAAAAGCATTTACCATATTGTGATGGAAAATGACTGAAATAAAATATGATTTTTAGTAAGTCATATTTTAACAACATGAACATTCATTATAGGTTCCAATAGACATGAAAAAAATTTTGCAATTCACATGTAACATTTGTAGTCTGGTAAAGATCTTAAACAATATAAGTTTTTATTTCAGGCTATAAAATTTTTCCCTAAATGCAGCCCATTTAAGGATCAATGGGATTTCCTCATGACTATACAGCTTCCTCAAAAGTTCCAAGGAAAGCCACCATTTGACAAAACAAACAAATACACAAACAAACAAACACAAACCTAGTTTAAAACTTTTCTGGTACCCAAATGTAATTTAGTATACTTTGATTGTTTATAAAAGTGGTCCAAGTAATTTATAACATTTAAATTATCTCAGTGACCTTAATGACATTAGCTTGTATTTATACATTCATAAAGCAGTTCATTTACCTTTCGTATACAGCAAAACTTTGGTGAGTCTGTACTGTTTTTAATGAATCTGTAAACTAAGTTGGTTTTTCACTTGAGAAAGTGGTAATGTAACAGGGACAGTTCCACTGTTTCCATAAAGCCTGACTGAGCTCTCACTGAGGTCTTCTGCCCTAGGGAACTTCTCTTTGTGAGGCTGTTGGGCATATCAGCACTGACACAAAAAGTGATCGATACAAAAACTGCAAAAGAGAGGCTGCAGAATGATAGAATCCTTTGAATTGGGTGGTCCTTTACAAATGGGTCTTAGGGTATGAAGTCCCTTAGGGCTGCTGCATTATGAAGCATCTGGCCTCTGTGTCATGCAGCAGGAATTTTACACAACAGGAAATATTTCCTGTCATCCTATTTTTCCATAAAGGTATTAAATTTTGACAGACAAAACAGAAAGAATGTGCTCCAGTCATTATTCTTAAACTTTAAATATCAGCATGATTTGAGCTGCAACTCTAAAATTCTTTTAAAGAAGATTTACACTGAACAGTGATAGCTCAAGTTTAAACTGAAGCACCTGCCAGACTATTACTGAGACCACTAAAATGCTGGATATAGCTGGAATAATATCTTTCCTTTTGTTCATTAAAACAGTTCAGTTTCTGGATACGAGGGCTATAAAGACCTTTGATTTGATTGTTGCACGCCAATATCCTGTCTGCAAAACCAGCCAACATTACATATCTAGAGAACAAATATGAAATTAGGTAAGCATAAAAGGAGCCTTCTCCAGCATCTTTCCAAACTAGGCACTTCTTGAGCCAGAGATTACATTTGATAGCATGGCCCACGCTAGATTTATTCCATATGAATTTGCCTCAAGCCTTCTTGAAATCCCTTATTCATTATTCTTCACAACATCCTGGAGCAATTCATTCTACACTTCAATAACCCATTACGGAAAATATATTGTCATTTGTACGTTTTAAGTGTAACGCATGCCAATTGTGTATGATCTCCCTAAATTCTTGCATTAGAGGAACATTAGATAACTATTTCCTGTTCACGTTCTCCATACCATTCAGTTTCACACTATTCACATGTAAATGACATGGATTTACAGAGTGGCATAATATTTCATGTTTTATTCTCACTTCTCCTCCTAAGAATGACGAACTTTTCATGTGTCTTTTCATAGTTGCTGAGCCCTGCGTTGGCATTTTGAGATAAGTATCAAAATGATATCAAAATCACTTTCTTGAGTAATAAAAATATTACAGAGGCCATGACCGTGTATGTAAAGTTCATAACTGGTTTTTTTTCCCTCCCTATGTTAACGATTCTTCATTTATTCACAAATTGTCTAGTATTTGTCAGAAATCATAACACTGTTTTCTTTGCTCATTTTTAGCACGAAAAAAAAAGCTATCAATTACTTCTAGCGTGCTCTTCTAATTCAGCCTCTTCAGCATTCCATTATGAGGATTTTTTTTCATTTTGCATTCCAACAAACCTTCACAGAACATGAATTACATATTGTATCTGATCCTTGAATTAGGAAGACCTCGATCGGTCCCTGTAACCTATCTCAAACTGACATCATCTTAGTATTGCAGTATTAGAATTTAGCTCTATTCCTGAATTACGATCAGTTGTTACAGAGTTTAAAATCTATCTGAATCATTGATGCACTATTCATACAATTTAGAAATTATGCTTTTCTATAGTTATAAACTAAGTTTTTAATGAAAGACTGTACTTCATAGAGAAACATAAATTTACTTTGCAAAAACTAGCTATATTCAAAAATTTGAATTGTGTTCTCTGAAAATAAAAGTATAATAGTAAATGTAACTGAAGCTAAATAATGCAGTTCTATGAAAAAATGTTGACTTGGGAGATTTTTACAGGAGGAAGCCTAAACCTCTCCAGTTACAAACTTTTCTTTTTTCTGTCAATGGTATTAGTAATTTAAAATTACACAGTTCAGGAGTGAGACTGTAACTGGGACAATTGCAGGCAGCTTTTCAGTCTTCATGATGTTTCAAAAGATAGGTATCTGAGGTGGCTCTGTTCAGTGACACAGTACCCTAAGTAACATGTGCTGTCTAGCACATCCCAGCTGGGTAAAGTAGTATTGCTTCTCCCATTCAACAGACAAGAAAAGCTGTTCTCCACAAACCCTGCTTCCCATTTATTATAGAGGAAGAGCTTACAGTCAGAGGTAAGAAGATATATACTGCCAGCTCACTCTCAGGAAAAACAGACCACTCCTGGGGTCAAAATTTGAGCTGCAGCAGAGAGTGAAATAAAACAGGAAAAGAAGCATCCCCTGTGCAGATCATAGAATCATAGAATAGTTTGGGTTGGAAGGGACCTTTAAAGGTCATCTAGTCCAACCCCCCCTACAATAAGAAGGGACATGTTCAACTAGATCAGGTTGCTCAGAGCCTCATCCAGCCTGACCTTGAATGTTTCCAGGGATGGGGCATCTACCACCTCTCCAGGCAATCTGTTCCAGCATTTCACCACCCTCATTATTCCTTATACCTAGTCTAAATCTATCCTCTTTTGGCTTAAAACCATTACCCCTTGTCCTATCGCAACACACCCTGTTGAAAAGTTTGTCCCTATCATTCCTGTAGCCCCCTTTAAATACTGAAAGGCCGCAATAAGGTCTCCATGGAGCCTTCTCTTCTCCAGGCTGAACAATCCCAACTCTCTCAGCCTGTCCTCATAGCAGAGGTGTTCCAGCCCTCTGATCATCTTCGTGGCCCTCCTCTGGACCCGCTCCAACAGGTTCATGCCTTTCTTGTACTGAGGGTTCCAGAGCTGGATGCAGTACTCCAGGTGGGGTCTCACCAGAGCAGAGTAGAGGGGCAGAATCATAACCCTCCACCTGCTGGCTACACTTCTTTTGATGCAGCCCAGGATACGGTGAGCCTTCTGGGCTGCGAGCGCACATTGTCAGCTCATGTCCAGCTTTTCACCCACCAGAAACCCCAAGTCCTTCTCGGCAGGGCTACTCTCAATCCCTTCATCCCCCAGCCTGTATTGATACCAGGGGCTGCCCCAACCCAGGTGCAGGACCCTGCACTTGGCCTTGTTGAACCTCATGAGGTTCACATGGGCCCACTTCTCAAGTTTGTCCAGGTCCCTCTGGATGGCATCCCATGCCTCAGGTGTGTCAACCACACCACTCAGCTTGGTGTCACCTGCAAACTTGCTGAGGGGGCACTCGATCCCACTGGCTATGTCATTGATGAAGATATTGAACAGTACTGGTCCCAATGCGGAACCCTGAGGAACACCACTTGTCACCAATCTCCATCTGGACATTGAGCTGTTGACCACTACCCTCTGGATGTGACCATCCAACCAATTCCTCATCCACCAAACAGTCCACCCATCAAATCCATATCTTTCCAATTTACAAGAGAAGGATGTTGTGGGGGACCATGTCAAAGGCCTTACAGAAGTCCAGATGGAAAACATCTGTAGCTCTTCCCTTGTCCACTGATGTAGTCACTCCATCATAGAAGGCTGCGAGGTTGGTCAGGCAGGACTTGCCCTTGGTGAAGCCATGCTGGCTGTCTCAAATCACCTCCCTGTCCTCCATGTGCCTTAGCACAATTTCTAGGAGGATCTGTTCCATGATCTTCCCAGGCACAGAGGTGAGGCTGGCAGGTCGGAGGTTCCTATGGTCCTCCTTTCTACCCTTTTTAAAAACAGGTGCAATGTTTCCCTTTTTCCAGTCACCAGGGATTTCACCGGACTGCCAGGACTTTTCCAATATCATGGAGAGTGGCTTCGCAACTACATCAGCCAATTCCCTCAGGACTCTGGGACACATATCGTCAGGGCAGATGTCCAACAGCAGAGGATTCCCACTTTAGGTAACTAAGCAGTGCTAAAATTTTGCTCAAGTGTTGTACAAATGGTGTGGTCAGAGTAAAATTTCCTCACTGTGAACTTAATTGTGCTATGGCATCTTTGCAAATCAGTTAAAACTTGACTGAATTATTTGACTAATGAGTTCTGAACAGGAAAGAGCTTTTGGGGCTAGAGAGGCTGATTGTTCAAGTGTTGCTAAAATTAACAAAGGTTTACACAATTCTTATGTATCACATGAATTTTTTTTTAACATAACTTCCCCTTTCTTTTGGAAGACTTAATAATGACTAGAGAAATTAAGGGGTAGTGGATAACACAATTTCTAATACAGTTCTAAGATATATACTCACCTTGTACAAAAAAGCAGCTATTTTGTACAAAAAAGCAGCTAGAAATTTTACAAGAACTTTGTACCTGGCTTTCTGAATTTCATAAATAACTTGTGCCGGTGTAGGAAATTACATTAAACTATGAGCAAAACAGAAGGAAAACAGACAAACAAGCAGAAGTTTAACTTATCCAAGTGCTAAGACAAGTATACAAGACAAAAAGTTGGAGCACAAGTATAACAGAACATGATAAAAGATTTCACCTTATCCTTGTCTTCAGAAGTCAGACAAACATTTTCTCTGCTCTTCTAAGAGAGTGAAACAGTATTCATGTTCAGAGATTAATGACATTAGGAAACCTAACACACATTTTCTAGCATTAGCAACCTATTGCTTGATATTTTTCACTCCAGAAAGTAACATTATGTCTAATTTTTTTAAAAAATTATAGGTCAGATCACCTAAAGACCTTTGTATAAGCCAAAGTCCAGAAAGAGAAGAATACAACAGTAAGATAAAGGTTACCTTAGTACCTCCATAGTATGCATCAGTGAATCTTCATGTTTTAATATCCCGCGGAAATAAGAGAGACTAAAGCTACATAGGTGTAACCTAGCCAACCTCTTCTTCTGCAGGAATGGTAAACCTATTCCCCCTGCCTTCTCTGACTGGTCTCAGCCAAGAAATTCTCATGATATTGAGATAGTTACTAGCATTGGTAAAAGGGAGGTGCACATATAGGTGAAGATACAACCTAGAAACAGGGGAAAAAAGCAATGGTAAAGAAGATTCCAAGTATCTTCTTTGGAAGGCATTAAAAAAGAATAGAAAAGAGCATTTTATTTTTCCCTGGAAAGGCTTGTCCTGAGGCTTCCAAAGTACCTAAGCTTCCTCTCAGACCCTGTGTGAGTGAAGCAGTATTCACTGTAGAGGGAGAAAGCGATGGGATCACTTAACCAACTTGAACATAAGCAAGTTCATGAGACCAGACAGGAGGCTTCCAAAGGTGCTGAAGGAGTCAGACAAGGTCTTTGTGAGGCTGCTCTCTATCATCTATGAAAGATCGAGGGAACTGGGGAGCCTGGAGAAGAGAAGGCTCAGTGGAGACCTCATTACTCTTTACAGCTACCTAGTCAAAGGATACAGAGGAGATGGGGCTAGACTCCTTTCAGAGGTGCACATTTATAGGACAAGAGGCAACAAGACAAGTAGAAACATGAGAAATTCTGGTATTTGGGGGGAAAATTACCATGAGAAATTCCAATATTTTGAAAAGAATTTTCACCATGAGGGTAGTTAAGTACTGGAAGAGGTTGCCCAGAGGGGCTGTGAAATTGCCATCCTACAGGGTGTTCAAGGCTCAGCTGGACAAGTACCCGAGTACCTTGGTCATGTTTGACTACATGACCTCCAGAGGTCCCTTCCAACTAAAACTGGGGCTCTACAATTCTAACATACAGCAAAGTACTGCCATCATGGATAAAGTTGTATTAGCAAAGCTGTGCTTTGCACTGCAGTAAGTTGGGACTTTTCATTTCCAATTACTTGAAACTTCTTTTAAAGAAGTACTTGAAATCTGCACACTTCCCATTGTCTCCAGTAGCAGGATATAGACAATATAATTTACCTGTAGAATTCATTGCTGCAGGATGCAATTGATTTAATTATGTTATTAAGACTTTTAGCAGATTAAGTATAAATAATAACAGCTATTAATGTAAAATAAGGTACAAATAAAAAGGCTAGCAATTTTCAGGCTTTAGCCAGATCATAAGCATTCACCAGATGGAACAAAAACAAAATTATCCTGCTACAATAATACAAAATTGTGGCCAGGTATATCTAGTACACAATACTATCAGAGACAGAAAATTGAATTACTTAAATATTTTCCTACATGTTATATACTATTTTCACTATTAAGTATTTGAAGAACTATTTTGTGTATCTGATTTTTGAGGATACTTAACAGATAATATTGCACATTAGTAATTATTTCTCTGCCTTTCCATTTACTCATTCCTCCAAAATATAAAAAAACAATTACGACAGTATGCAAAAGACAGTTACATAATTATTTTTTTACTAATTATTTTTGAAACATATGTATCTATTAAATCCATGTTTTTGTATGGACAGATACTACAAAATAGATTTAAAATTTAGTATTCGATAACCCAAAGCATAATGGTTCATTTAGCTCAAACAAAGGCTAAAAACATTAAAAGGCTGAAGTCTGGAAGAATTATCTGCTTTGTTTTAAAAACACATTTAAAATTAAGAGACCTTAGCAAATTTAATCTGCTACAGCTGACATCATTCCTGGGCATCGATTCAAATTCCAAATTTAATTTCAGTGAAGCTTTAGTAAAAGTAATGCCTTCTACAGATTCAGACCCATCTGACTGACATTATCTACTGATGACAATAAAAAGTAACTTAACCAAATATGGTTTCCATAAACAGCTCTTAAAATTAAGGCTAGATGAAATATATGTTAAACTGGCTTGGGACAACATTCTATTGGATGATGCCTAATATTAGCATGGTTTATGCCCTTCCAAGTAAGTATCAGCACATACTTTAGAGTTCTTTTGAATTCATTTTTTTTCATTTTAGATAGACACATGCTTTCTGTCACAATTTGATGACTTTTGCTATATTGATATGGTGAAAACGTACTTACTACTGAAGAGAGATGTATGGCATGGTGAGCAAAGTACAGAACAGAGAAAAGGAAAATCCAAGTTGGGGAAAACCTCTGCCATGGGCCTACCTCCATGACATTTAGCAAGGTTTTAGATTTGTGACAAAGCTAAAAGGAAGATTGAAAGTAATTTTATTTATTTTAGCTTTTATGGTAGATATCAAAGTGTGTTTAGCTCACCCCTGTTATTGACTTTGCAAAATTGGCAGGAAATTGCGTAAGTTGAAGCTTTCTTGGGAAATTTTTAGATTCCAACTTTGCTCAGAAAAATTATCTGAAAGTACACTTGGCAGAGCCTTCTATAATCTCACAAAAGACCACATTGGAATTTGCTGGGGATTGACAGAGCTCCAAGCACATATATTTGCATATGCAAAAAACATTACTTGCATGAAAAAAATGCACTTGTTCATACAGACTGATATTTAGCCAAATCAATTAAATACTAACTTACATAACAGCTCATTAATCCTCATTAGTGTGAATTTGTATAGTTCCTAGGTTTTCTGTTTGTAAGTATCTAAGAGGATAATACTTTTCGGTTGCAATGAAACATACACATACTCTATTCTACTTATTTTTTTTTAAATTACGGCATTTAAAAACAAGCCTATAAAGGTGTCAAACACATAATATTAAAATCCTTCTCCGTTCCCTTCTCAGTTCCTCAACTCCTTCCCTCATAGGAGCAAATGTTAAAGAAATAAGTACACCCCAAAGTAAAACTTGAAGATAAAATCCATATCCAGGAGCCTTTTTGGAAATGCCTTCCTACCCCTTAGACTAGAAGGCTAGAGAACATGCAGAAAAAAACTTTGCTAACTTACTCAGAACATCAGATTATTCAACATGTCCACGGCCTTCAGGCTGACCACGGGGAAAAAAAAACATGTTTACCAGTGAAAAATCTACTTACGTACATTTCCTTAGTTTTACATTCCTAATCAATAAATACCTTCAAATTAAATTTCTGTTTGTAAGAATACCACAGTCGACTACACAATGCAAAAAGGTATTTTAGAAAAAATCTGAAAGATACAGTAATAGATACATTCCTTTTGTGGACTATTGAATAAACCCAAAAACTTCTGTGTTAACAAAGTTGTTGAACTTAGTTAAAATGAGTACTGAGAAATACTGAAGAGTTCTTACTTGTTTCAATAGAATAAATGTCATCTCTCAACACTGCTCCACATAGTTACTAGCAGACAAAAAAAATTCTTCCCACATTGCAACCACTTCCTAAACAAGCTGGAGCTTCTATTTTGATGATTTTTTTATTCCCCGTTACCTTTCTTCAGTTTCCATCTGTCACTTCCTAATAAAGAAAAGGGGGCAAATTTTCTTCAGCTGTGACCTCTGCCAACAGCAGTAACAANTGTTGTTTTTTTTTTTAAAGATGGAGGAGGAGAAGAAAAAGAAGATACATGGGTTTAGATTTCCTCAGGAAATCGTGAAAGTTGGGAAGCTCCTAATGATAGCTGAGATTGAGTTTCAAAAGCAAGCCTGATCTGCTTGGCCAGAACTATTTAAATTGGGTTATAGTCTCTGCTGAAGACAAATAAACCCCAGGAAGTACTTCCAAATTATTTTTTCAGACAACAAAGCCCAACCATGTCAGACATGAAACAACTGACTTCCTTTAAAAGTTGTGGATTTAGAGTTGTAAGGATTTTAAAAGACAACAGTACCCACCTTTTAAAAGTTTGCCAAAGATTTCTTGGCAGCTGGGAAGATGTGGAGCAGGGTTTTCTTACATAAGGAAAGGCAGAGGCAGTGCCAAGGGGACACAACAGTAAGCCATAAATGGAGAAGTTAACCAAGGCCATTACGGATAACTTCACACCATCTGTAATTTACTGCTTGTTTGTGCATCTGTAAGACACAGTTCAGGACACGAAGTTAGTATAAGTACATCCTTTTAAACCCCTTTCTAATGCTTTTTCTTATCACTCATTTCAGGTGAAAGTTTATTATTCTAATCTGAATCTTTATGAATGTGAAGTACTTGGTATCCCATAGTTTACATAAAGCCCAGGCAAATGTAAGAGATTATAGCATGTGATAAAAAGGCTGTATCTCTGGCACAAAATAATACAGAAGAGAAGAAAGGATGGCCAGCTTTCACTGTATAGCCCTATACAGTAAACTAACACCAGGCCAAGACACCAAGGGCTGCACAAACAAAATTACACTTGGCACTGATTTAAGTTTCAAACAAATGTGGCCTTTTATAATTAATGAATATTTTGTTCTGTGGAATCATTTTAGTCTAGAATTTCTGATTCTTGCTATTCTCCACACACTTTTAATAGCAAGTATCAGGTGGATTAAATAGAATATTTTTGCTAGAAATTTTAAAAATATACAGTATCTCAAGTTTCTCATCATCTCCCCATATTTTCCAAAGCAGCTCTTTATTTCATTTTGTGTACAAGGTTTCAGCCATTTGGATGAAGACAGCAGCTTAAAAAGATCTCTTGTAATGCACCAAAAACAATAGGGAAATAACTCTGTAAGGTTTATGTTCAACATTCTTGCTGCAAATTCAGTGTAAGTAAAAATAGATGTAATCCAAAATCAGTGTAAGCCCATGGCATCCCAAAGGATGCTGCAAAATATTTACAGACATGCTGGAAAGCTCAAATTGAAAAGAAACAAAGGAAAAATAAACTAACAATGGCAAAGAAAACAAACAACAGGAGATAAAACCGAAACACTCATCACTCTAATCACACTAACACAGAGATAATTTTTTACCCATAATCTGTTCACTGTCAAGCACTTCATAAACGTCTTCAAAATCCCAGAAATAACATGGAGTTTAAGTCTAAAAAGAATTCCCCGATGAAGAATTTATGCTCTTTAAATAAAGAGTTTCTAATCAGACTTGGCATTTTTTTAAGAGCAAGAACAGCATCAAGAATAATAACAAACTTAGAAGACTGCCACTTTAAAGAAATGAAATCTTTGCATTTTATCCTCCTATTCCTTTCATTTTTGTCCTTCGCATATATGTACATTTCAGACTTAATTATACAGAAAACAGAGTTATTTGGTCCTGAGCCAAGAATCCATTTGCTGAACAGAAAGTGTAAACAGGAGAATAAATTTGAAAAACAGTATTTTGTATTTTTAATTAACTGATAAAGAAAACACCTTGGAAATTTGTGTAAAGTACACACTGAATTTTAGTAAAGCAAATAATTAAAACTGTAACTGTGGTCCTACTTCAAAGTATTTAAGACAAAGCATAATTTGAAATACATTAATATCCATTTGAAGATGCTTATGCAGACAAAAGTCTGCTTATAGTTTGAATTGTAGACCTGCTAACCCAGTAAGGCAGCTTTGCCTACAGTAGACGTTTCAGGATAGTTACTAAGCAAGCTATGAGCAGGCTGCTGCAGGTACCAATATTCATTAGCTGCCACTGCATGGACGGGGCACAGTGACAGGGAGGTGGGCTTGCACACATCACCCTGACACTACGTGCTGAAGGCATCCAGTACTTCTGCCCGTTTTCCTGAAGCTATGACGTGTCTTATGCTCTGCCTCAACCTATAATGCAATCAGAGCCACTCATCAGGGCGTGCAGCTGCTGGCCTCTACAGAAATAAAAAAAGGAAATAAGACAAAGAACTAATCATCCCAGCAGCATTTTAGTGATTGTTCATTGTAATATCATTGTAACAATATTACTGGTATTATTACTAATCATGTGATTAATACGTTGTAAAATTAGAAAGTAGAAATTTTTTAGAGTTAGCTGACTTGGTGTTGGATTTGTCCTTTATATCTGAAGGAGCTATATTTTCAATAGCGCAAGTCAGCCCCTTCATGTGCCACTTTATTAACCTGTTTCTCCTTGATCATTCAGCGCTCAAGGACAGTTGCAAGGATTTCAGAGAACTACTAGCATGGGTGCATAATTACATAGTGCACTTGCTTGAGGCTGGGTTCTCTGTGGCAGACATTGTACATGTGAGTGAACTTGAAGCTGACTTAGGAGTCTCTTCAGTTAGTTTACAACAACAACAAAAAAGTATTATTTTGTTATACAGAATATGTATCATCTACATTCTGCTTTTTTAAATTCCTATTTTCTTAAAAACATTTCAAAATTTTATGTTAATTCAAGCCATAGCAATCTGGGTCCTTAGCTAAATCTTTGCTTGTGGGAATTGCTGGTTAAATCCCACTGATTTTAGGTATCACTGAAGATGCTTTATACTTCCCAAAACCATTAAAATTACTTCTGCATTTTTGTTTTTCTGTATAAAGAAATTAGATCTTCCTGTTGTCACACAGAGTTTAAAACAGGAACAAATAGAGACATGAAAAGAATTCTCAAAACTAAATTACAGTAAAGCATGGCACATATTCCATGTACCTTTATCCTAAAGAAGACCTTTACGATTCAAAGATATTAAGTGAAATGCATTCTAACATAGCAATGGGACGTTGACATCTAAGCTTATTTTAACTGCAGAGTTGTCAGTCTTTCCATCTTCCTCATCTGCAGTCTCATTTACATGAATTGATACAGTCTCCATGTTTTCCAAGTACTAATACTGTAACACAAAAGTTCCATAAACTTGGCCTTTTCAACAGCAAATGTATCACGCTCAAAATGTTCTTAGATGTAAGTTGTCCCTTATTTAGTTTTCAGTGAAGACCACAGATGGAGATAACATTTGCTCACACTTTATTACAGAGCAGACTATTTAATAATCAACGTGTTGGAGAACTGTTCATTTTGCCTTAAAATAATTAGCTTTTAAAAGAAGTAAGTTCCAGTGGTTACAACTAAAAGACATTTCTTTTTCCTTTAAATGCAGCATGGAATTTCAATGAATGTGCAGATCAAAATCCTAAAAGACTTTACAGCAGTTGCAACTAAATTTATACATGTAACCATCTGTATGAGCACCCTGAAGTTGTAATGTAATTCTGCCTAGTTAACACAAATACACTGTTGAGGTTTAATGACAGTAGAAATTTCATACTCATTTGACAATTGAGAAGTGAACAAACTGATGCATCTACTAAGTGATGAAACAATTCTGTAAGAAATGACAGAGAGGGAAGGGAAATCAACCATGTGCTATTTTCTTTGTACATAACACACCGAAATGTGACTTGAACTGGCACTTACCATGTCCCTGCTATAACAATAAAACTGCAAGGCAAAGCTAAAATGAACCTCTCTTCCAAACAAACCATTGTTTTTTTTCCAGTACAAAAGTACTTTGGCAACATTTTAATACTATGCAAGAAAAGCAATCTGACAAAGGGAAATAAATTCTAAAAACATAAAGAGCTGCACACAGCAAAACTTGACTCAAGCAAGGTCATATATTAAAGTAATTTGTATATTCCACATTCTCTCTCAGCTATCCGCAGAAAATTCCTTGTATTAAAAATAAAGAACAAAATAGCTCACGTTGCATTATAAAGGACATTCACGTAACAGGGCACTAGTGATTTGAGGTTTGATTATACATTGTTTTCTATATGATCACCTGTTTATTTGAATTGGTGCAAGATACAGCCTTCTGTAAATACAAATCCAAAGCCACTGTTACAAACTAAGTTTGTAACAAATTAAGTTTGTAGGTTGAGCAACTGACATCATCTACCTGGACTCATGCAAAGCATTTGACACTGTCCCACACAACATCCTTGCCTCTAAATTTGAGAGACATGGGATTTGACAGATGGACCACTCAGTGGATAAGGAATTGGCTGGATGATTGCACTCAAAGAGTTGCAGTCAACGGCTCAGTGTCCAAGTGGAGACCAGCAACAAGTGGCATTCCTCAGGGACCATATTGGGACTAATGCTGCTTAACATCTTTGTCAGCAACATGGACAGTGGGATTGAGTGCACTCTCAGCAAGCTTGCAGATGACACCACGTTGTGTGGTGCGGTCGACACATTGGAGGAAAGGAATGCCATCCAGAGGGACCTGGACAGACTTGAGAGGTGGGCCTGTGCAAACCTCATGAAATTCAACAAGGCCAAGTGCAAGGTACTGCACGTGGGTCAGGGCAATCCCATGCACAAATAGAGGCTGGGCGGAGAATGGATTGACAGTAGCCCTGAGGAGAGGGACTTGGGGGTGTTGGTGGATGAGAAGCTCAACATGAGCTGGCAACGTGTGCTTGCAGCCCAGAAAGCCAACTGTATCCTGGGCTGCATCAAAAGAAGCATGGCCAGCAGGTCGAGGGAGGTGATTCTGCCCCTCTACTCTGTTCTCCTGAGACCCCACCTGGAACAGTGTCCAGCTCTGGGGCCCCCAACATAAGAAGGACATGGACCTGTTGAAGCATGTCCAAAGGAGGGTCACAAAAATTATCAGAGGGCTAAAGCAGCTCTCCTATGAAGACAGGCTGAGAGAGTTGGGGTTGTTCAGCCTGGAGAAGAGAAGGCTCCCGGGAGACTTTATAGTGGGCCTTCCAGTACTTAAAGGGGGCCTACAGGAAAGATGGGGAAGGACTCTATCAGGGAGTGTAGTGATAGGACGAGGGGTAACGGTTTTAAACTGAAAGAGGGTAGATTTAGATTAGATATTGGGAAGAAATTCTTTACTGGCAGGGTGGTGAGACACCGGAACAGGTTGCCCAGGGAAGCTGCGGATGTCCCATCCCTGGAGGTGTTCAAGGCCAGGTTGGATGGGGCTTTGAGCAACCAGGTCTAGTGGAAGTTGTCCCTGCCCGTGGCAGAGGGGTTGGAACTAGATGATCTTTAAGGTCCCTTCCAAACAAAACCATTCTGTGCTTCTATGATTTTATGATTCTAAATTGCTTGCACTCAATCAGGTCATCCCAAGAAAGCCTACTTGTAATGAGCAAAAAATTCATTTTCATGTTTTTGCTATATTGTACACAAAGACATATTCTGCTTAAGTCCATTCTTTTTAATTACTTTTTTATTGTGATGCATATTATAGAATGATAATATTTATTAATTTCAGTTAGTATATTCTATCACATACCTCAAGCCACTGTTATATTTCACAAAGAATTCATTCTGTTACAAAGAAACGTGGGTGTGAGGGTATCTGTGAGGATGTTCAGCCTATGAGGAAAATTTAAAGTAAATACATGGGATATTTTCTGTATCCACTCATACTTGAGAGAACATGAAAAAGTATTCCTCTTCATTTTTAATAACTTTTTGTAATATTAAAGTCAAAAGATTTTGCAAGTAGACTGTGATTTTGTAACTGCACTGTTTGTGTCTCCACAGACACTAACCATTCAAATAAAATTCCAAGTTTAACAATTCTTTATTCTTTTATTTTTGTATTCCTGTATCTATCCTCCCTTGATAAAAAGATGCTTTTTGAAGGAATTGCAGTGTTCTGCTTTCCAAATCACAGCTCAGATTTATGAACTTAACAGATTTATTAATGACATTTAAATAAAACATGTCACATAATACAGTTTATTCTGGATTATGAGAACACAAAAGGAAATATACTCAAGTTTCAAAGGAAAGGGAATTTCCTTTCCACTTAGAGCAACACTATGAATAAGAGCTAACAAACTCAAACTGCTCCTTTTTTGAAGTGTGCCTTTCTTGAAGTATGGCTTCTGCAGATGAAGATTCAGTATCTTTTACCAGTATCACATTAAATGTACAATCACAAATTTTTCTAATTCATATATATATATACATACACACACCAAGGAGCCTTTGAAATAATTTAATAGATGTGATATGCTAAGAATATGTTCTGATTATTTTTTTATAAAACTTCCTTTACACTCACTAACACAGAGACCTGAACTGGAAAATTTGAACTGCTGTGATTCATTTTCTGAAAGGAATAGGGTAATTTATGCAAATTATACTGCAGTAAATTGGTCATATTTGCTAGATTTAAAATGAAGTACTATTTTATTTGCAGTTGTTTTCATTTATATACTCAGGATGTAACTTTTCCTAGAACCTAAGTAATATTCTGGTCTCTGGCCAAACTTTGTTACAGAAACACCATTAATTTAGCAGGAGCAGAGTCTCCTCAAATATGTCACTCATTTTAATTTTTACATTTTAACAGTGATGCCATCTTCTCAATGAAACTGGTTTAATAATGGCCACACTGGAAAAAAGTGTTGCTGTAAGTGCACTAGCCTGAGAATCTGGAGAGGGAGGGTTTATTTTTGTCACAGGTTGCCTGTATGACCTTGCCTAACTTGCTCAGTCTCCCCATGCCTCAGACTCTCCTTTCGTAAGTGAAAGCAAAGCATGTGTCCCCTGTCATACGTTTGCTGGTGTAATAGTTGTCATTTTCATCCATTCCTTGACATATTTCTTAAAGAGAAAGAGGGGAAATCAGGATGCCAAAACAAAAAAAAAAAAAGCATTTTTGCAGCTCTCTGATATGTATGACATCGGTTGTTTTGGGGTTTTTTTATTGTTGTTGTTCTGGTTTTGGGCAGGTGAAGATTCTTTTAGTGTGGTAGGGTTTCTTTGCTTGTTGCTTTTTGGGGGTTTTGTGTTGGGTTTGTTTTTTTTTTTTTTTTTCATTCTCAGTGCTAGAAATCTAAAGACTTTCAATGTTAGCATTGTTCACCAAGTTTTTCCAAGTTCCTGTCTCACTCGTTGGAATTCAATCTGTGTCCCTCCAAGAGAATCCCACTGCAAAACCAATCCAACATCGTCTGGAACATCCAGACACATTTGCAGACATTTGACTTTCCAAACTGCACACACAGTATAGCTCCTGAGGATGATCTGGAAACACTCCTGAAAAGTCTTATCATATCTGGAAGCATATGGAAATAAAACAAACCAGACAAAAAAATCTTTCTCACAGAAAAACTCTGCTGTACCATTCACTAAGGAGCACTTTGCTGCTTATGGCTAGATAAAGCACAGTGTAGTCCTTCTCACACACTTTTGCAGATGATGTTATATCACTTTGTACTGCCTCTACATGAATGTTTTCCAAATTCAGCTGCCCATAAATTCTAGAGTAATACTTAACTGCTAAAATATTTTAATCCATGTAAACAATTCTTTTGACATGTAGTGAAAAGGTGTAAATTCAGCTAGAACTATTGCAATATACTTGGATTCCTCACTGAGCTCAGTTTCTTTTCAAGCAAATAAATATTCATAGTCCATCAATGCAATAAGAGCAGTTTTAAAATATCTGAAATTGTATGCCTTCCATGGGCTTTTAAAAAAGTATTAAAACATTCAAAGACTCAGGCATGTATATTTTGGCAATTAATGTTTCAACTATATTGCATTATATCTTAAACATATTATGCATCTTAAATATATCTTGAGACATATCTTAAATATTTATTGTTGTCTGCCTATTCATTTATTTTAGCTTTCAGTGTTACATCACATTTTCTTTTTCTTCCTTCTTTCTGTTTACTTTTTGTTCCCCACTAACTGATCCACTGCTGCTACAAGCAGGTCTAGGCCAGGTCAAATCAAGGACCCCAAACTTCTAAATAAACATTCAGATTCTGGTTACAAGATCAATGCAAGTAAAAGCTCCCGAGGTTGACTCCCACTAATAGTATTTTACTTCTAGAAGTTTATTTTCCCCTAGAACACAGAGTACAGGCAAGAAGTATAAGTTTTAAATGAAAACCAAACTTGGCAATCAATCTAAATGGGACACGGTCACAGAAGAGCTCCTGCAGCCACTCTCCACCATCGGCAAAGGCTGGTTTCACAAGGCGCACGGGAGGCTCTGCTGCAACACAACTCTTGAACCTCATTTCAACTTGCATCATACTCAAAACGCCTCTACTGGCCCCTGAGGAACAGTATTTCACTGAAAAAAAACAAAACAAAACAAAACAAAACTTGGAAAAAACTCTGTTCCCTTCTGCTCCCGCTAAAAAGTATTATCCACTGTGCTTTGGGGTCCCTCCCACCACAGCTTAAATAAAGTTTTGCCCTTCTAAATATTTCATATCACCCAGGCCTGCCAGCTACAGCTGGGCCATGCAGTGTACATGCTGTAAAGCGCCAGTCTTTTGCCTTTACCCAAAACCTTTGGAAATTACCATTGACACAGGATTTCAGATCTGTGTCTTGCCATAATGCTGACTGAGGTAAGATACACCAGATGAGCTTTTGTTTATTCTTCCAATTTTAGCCTTTCCTTTAAGCAAATCAACAGGCAAGACATTTGGCCTAACTCCACATTGTAAACAGCTTACAATAAAGGACCTGAGTTATAAAATGCATTATACTAATAGATTACTAACAAAATTGAATATTCTCTTCTGACGTTTTCTTCATTCACAATAATTTGTTAAAGAATATGCTTAATAAAACAGTGAAGCTGGTGAAATAGAAAATCCACATGCTCCCTCAGCTCTTCAAGAGAAGCTCTGATCTAGTCCCTTGGATCAACAACCGCTTAGTGGCTGGAAAGCACTGTGTATGTTCCTGGAGCAAATCTTATTTACCTTCACCAAATGGATTCAAGTTCATGTCCTCCAAGACATATTTGTAATATGAATGGAAGCATGGTAACTGAGGAAGGTTATGACCCTCTGTGTCCATCAACAGTATCAGAGAAGGCGAGTAAACTCAGTCACCTATTTTGATTTGTCATAAAAAGAATGCAGAAGTTTCCTCTGTTTCCTGGGACAATGGCACATGACAACAGATACTGTGAGCACATCAAACAATGACCTCTAAGAGTCAATAAGCTGATGGAAAAACACATCTTTAAAAGGCTAGAATTTTTAATGCCAGGAGCCTTCCTAAAACTGTCTTTTGTTGGCCAACGCTTTTTAGCCAGAAAAATAAAATGGGAAAGAAAGAGAGAATACATTTATGCTTCCTTAACTCTACAGCAACAAGCCAGGCAGAAGACACACTTCCACACAGAGGCTATTCAAGAGAGCAAAAGCAGTGGCAAATTTGGTGCAAATACTGTTTATTATCTTCTTGTAGCAATTTTAATTTCTTTTAGAATTAATCTAGAGGCAATTCATTAATAATAAATATGATTTAAGTGTTCTATTGGGACGTCTCCTTAATTAGGATATGCCAATTCACAAAAGCATCAGGAAAAAAAGATGCCATTATTTGCATAAATATAATTTGCTAAAACAATTTTTGTTTGGAATAAAATAAAAATGTTAGGGTTCTACGTGTTGCACATTGCTACATTCCTTTCTACACCAGCAATGTCCTGAGTTTTGCTCTGAAGAGAGCTGCTATCATTTTTAAGACCACCTAATCATTTTCCTTGAACATTTCTCAGACGTAAAAGCTATTTTCCACACTTTGTTTCCATAGATACAGCGATTTTTTTTTTATTAATCAGAATGATAGCCTGCAAATTGCTAAGCAAACATCATCAGCAAGCAGTTAATATTCCACGCTGTGCCTGTTTAAACAGTGTCCCACTCTGATCACATTTAACTTTGGACAGTTAAGGCAGAGCGGGATGGGACAATGTGATACTTTCTAAATGGAGATTTTGACATCATGGTTCAAGTCAGACACGTAGGTCAGTTATCACTTAACACCACAGTTGCACAGCATACTGAGAAAAGCAATCAGTTGCTGCTTACGGGAGGAAAAATCCCTGCCAGGGAAAACAAATTAAAGCATCATTTCATCCATTTGACTAAATTGAATTTTAATCCAGGAAACCTAAACAGACAAAATCAAATAGCAGAGGGGAAAGGGTTATCGAGTTAAACAGAACAACTCTGGAAACACACATCCAAAGTAAAGGCTCCAGTGCCTTTTGCGAGACAGTGATTTGGGGTTTTTTCTGTCTGTCTGAACAGGACAGTGAAGCAAAACAGATGGGCTAATAATTATTACTGGGCGAAAGTTGCTACATTAGCTTTCCAGGGCAGAAAAACCTCAACCCTACAACTACAGCATATACATTAAAGTATCTGAGAGACACTGAAGAAACGGGAACACGCAGAAGTATTCAGAACTCAGAGGTACTTTAAAGTGGACAAAGATCATTTTAAATCATATCCACAAGCATTCTCTCTCCTTTATCTTATCTAAATAACTGAACTGCTTAAAAAGGAGAATGACATTATCTCAAGAAAATTTGCGGCAAGTTGAGGAAATAAAATAAATCATGGTTCCATATCAAAAAGAGAGAAAAGGAAACATGTGGCAGAAACACAGTACTAAAACTGTTCCTCCCTAAGTAGTGTTCACGAGACAAGTATTTGATACTCATGCTAGTGTCCAATATTGAAATATTCCACAGTATAAAGCACAAAATTAAGGTGCAAATCCAGTCAACTCTACCCAAGAGTAGACAGTGCTGTCATGGATAAAAAGTAATTCTGTGGACTCATCCGTGCCCACATCATATATTTATATACTTATATAGGTTTTTTTATTGAATAAAGCAGCAGAATGTTGGACCTCCCAAAACAGACATATAACTAGGGATGATACTCAGCACAATTAAGCTTCACTTATGTTTGTGACAGAAATAACTTCCAGTTTCTTGATGTTGCTGTGGCTAATGTATCTGTCATGATGTTAATCTGACAGTTGTTTTTATTTAAATTTCTCAAGCAAGTCCACCACCAGTGGGCAGATATTACTATGGCAACTCAGCACAATTGGAGAAACTGTTCTGAAGTTGTTAGGCAACACAATGCCATCAGCTGCTGATGTTGCTTAAGCTTAGTGCAGTTCATGCTGTCTGGAGTCATCTAATTAAGTACACCCAAAAAAGAGCACTCCATTGGGAATGAGATGTGGAAACAAGCTGTCTTTGTGGTAAAAAATAAAGAATCACAATATAGAGTGAAAAAAAGAATAAAACAGAAAGGTGGCTCCTTTTTTTCTTTTGCAAAACTCAATATAAAACAGAAAAGGGGTTTAGTGGGTTTCTAAAATGCAGGTATGTAATTCTTAATAAAATTTATATAATTAGGTGGAAAATCATATTGCAGATTTTTTTTTACATTCTGCCAATTATTTTTTTTATTTTAAAAAATTATGTTCACTTTAGAACACTGTTTCAGTTCATATTCCTGAAATAATTTTAATTTGCCCCACATTGGTCTATATAAAACAAATCTTAGTAGCTTTCCTGAGGAAGAAAATTCTTAACGTAGTTTGAGGAGTGCAAATCATCAGTAGAACTGCCCTTCATTTTGGCTATCATCTAAAACGTTAAGAATTGATGGTTACAGAGATAAGGGCTTTATCTCACACAGGGGATGGCTCCTGCAGAGCGAAGTACACTGCCAGACCAACGCGGACAAGTTAATGCTGCTGCTGCTGCTGCCTGTCATGTGCTTGCTACATGGAAAAAAAAAAAAACCAAAAACACCAAAACTTCATCCTTTCTTTTGGGCACGATGTAGCAATAAATTCAAACACAGCTTTTAAAGCAAGGATTAATCTGTGAATTAGGAATTATTATCCAATGACTTATTGTTCCATCTGTCTTCTGTATAGTGAGCTGAGTATATGCTTATAGGTTCGGAAGGAAGACAGAGACAGCAATAATACCTTGGAGAAGTGTTCCTCTCCATGCAAAAGCAAATCCCTACTGACAACACCCAGTTTATTGCTAATTGTCAAAGGAAATGGAGAACAGCTAACGTCAAAAAGATGACTGGAAATAATTACTTGAAATGTGCAAGTGCAAAGGACTTAAATAAACTGAATCAAGACAGTTTGGGGTTTTGTTGTGGTTTTTTAATCTGCAGTTCCAGACATGCAAACAATTTTAAAATGCTCTAAGACACACCAGGTCAAAGTATCACACAGAAACTTGTTTTGACACTTCGAATTAAATGGCCTAATACACCTAAAAAAATATTGAGTGACTTATATCCTGAGGGATCTTAGCACTACCCTTCTGCAGAGGTAAGCACAAAAATATCAACTGAAGACAACTGCAAATGCACTTGCTTAACTCTTCAAAGTAAAAATCAGATCAGTTACAACAGTTTTAAGAACTATCTCCTAGACTAGACGTAACTTTCACATATTAGAAGCTGCCTTCCCTCAACACCTTGAGGACTGCAGCTCTCCAATGCTGCTAGTTACTCATATTACTCTTGTAACATTATGTGTGGTAACTTGTGTGACTTCACCCAAAATATCCATGCAAAGCTCAGATGTCCCTGCCTGACAGCTGGAGCTCTCTATCACTAGTACAAACCTCCAGATAAACCTGATAAACCTCCAGATTTCTTTGAGGAAAGTGACAATTTATTGGAGATTTTCTGTTGTACTATTTGAAACACAGCAGCAGGACACACACTATGGGAAAAAGTAATCATGAATCCAAAACTAAGTGTTATCTAAGGTAAACATTATTTCAGGTTATAGATCCTGGATAGCATTCATCAAACTCTAGCTCAGCCCCACCTTACCTCTTCATTTCACATCCACTATCCGTTGGTGAATTATCTACTGACATTCAAGTTTATATCCATCGCTCCACTCCTCCTTGCTAGGAAATACTGACCTGCCTAGTCATTCGTAATCACAATTCAATTAGTTCTTTCACAGAATCCTAGTTGGGTTCAGCAAAAACATGGACTTACAAAGTAGGGAAGGTATGGAAGGAGACAACTTCAGCTACCTTTCCCTTTAAGCAGAAAAATTAACTTTTAAAAAAGTCTCAGAAAATTAATTTGAGCTAGAAAATGATCCAAAGTATAAATATCAATTAAGTTGTATAGTCAGACTTCAACAAACCATAAGGAACCATGCGGGAAGTTTCTTAATACACTGGAGAAGCTGAGGGGCAGTATAAGAATTGTAAAATAGCTAATAAACCAGTGAGAGCAGAGAGAGAATGAGTTTTAATGCAAGTGGGACTGTCAGGCTGCAAAGGTGCCCATGATTTTAGTATCTCAGTAACTACTTTTTAGTTCATATTTCATTAGTGATACTAGTTATGATGTGAGGCATGTAAATCTATGCATGTTTCACTGACGACAAAATAATTTGGTTATCAATCTGCTGAAATGCAAAAATGATAAGAGTTTTGGCCCCATTTCTTTATTGCATCAGTTCTTACAGCAAAACAAATGGAAGAAATTAATGTAATAAATCTTTTCAAACTAAACCAACACTGAGTCTAAACATCTATTACATTCTGTTTAGAGTTCATAAAGAATCCAGGAGGATCCATTGGCATAGCCTGTTGCTGGACACTCTCCAAATATTTATTCTACATATGTATTTTTACTTGGCAGCTTGTGCTATTGAAAATATAAGTGATGAATAAAGAATAATACGCAGTGTGTGTGATGAAATTAACTGTTTTCTCCTAATTTTTTTTCTTCTGATTTAAATAAAACAGCAACGACATAGTTCACAGATCTTTTGTTCAGTTGCTTCTATTTGCAGATCACTTCATTAAAGAAGATAAGCTATTCTTGGTCAGTTCTACATACCAGATTTTCCAAAGGCATCTACAAAACACTAGACACCAATAAGGATGTTCTTGGGTCCCTTCCCAATTCCATTAAAGTCAGCAATGAAATGTAGTTCTGTTTAATGGTAGATAAATCAAAGTACTTAGCTGGAAAACTACATTTTAGACAACAGAATCTTCTTCAAGCTATAAAATCTGCAACCAGTAGCATTCTCTCCAGTGATGCAAAAACTATCTCTACAGTCACTAATGTTATTGAGTGACAGTCATGCAAGCATGTAATCCATATATATTGTTTAGCATGCAGAATCAGACAGTTACAGTTTACACACTTTATTTTGCTCTGACAAGCAAGGCTTCAGTGTACTGAAGCACGTAAAGATTAATCAGCCCCTTGTTCACAGCATTGAACCCATCTTTGCTGGAGTGACCTCAGCCAAGATGCTCCTAGAAACACATTTGCTTTTTTCAAGGTTACATGTCTTCTTCTGCCTTGCAGTCAACAGTCTTTATCTTCTCCACCACCTCCAACTGATGGGCCTCCAGTTTCTAACAGAAATGTTAATCCATAGAAGCATAACCTTACCTTTCCCATTACTAAATTTCCTATTTCTGTTACTTTGTTTCACAAGGTCATGCAATTGCTTTTATGCGATATGTTTATGATCACCCCAACTCTTTTGTACCTCCTGACTTTGTGGCATGAATAAACTGAAATCAGTACATTCCTAATTTTTGTGCTATAGCTATTAGTAAGATCAAAGTCCAAGACCAGGCTGCAGGCTGATGTTCGGAAGTATTACCTAGTAATCTTACTCCACCCTGACAGTTTTTTCTTTTGCCTTGGCCCATTTTTGTCTCGGCCCATTTTTGTTTCTTTTTTCCACAACTGTTTGTGCCCAAATGTGTTTGTTTAATTACTTTGACCTTCAAAAATGTGTTTAAGAGGAATTTTATTATTATTATTTTGAGAACAAAGGGGTCTGCAGTTTGTTTGTTTCACTCCCTTTCTTCAAATCCAGTTATTTTAAACATGATTCCCCAGTCTTCTCATGTCAACTAAATTAAATAAAAAAACCTTTCACATTCCATGGCTATCAGGTATCTGGAGGGGAAATAATTTGATCCCTTTCAGGTGATCTTATTATAATGTTTTGGTTTTCCTTCCAGATGTAGGAATCCTCATTTTTATGCAGTTATTTCCGTTAACCGTTTTTTTGCCTCTAATTCTACATTATCAACCTTACTAAAAAGTGAAGCAAAGTATTCATTTAAGTTTAGGGGCAATATTCACATTATCTTTAATGTCCAATTAGAAAATATGTGCTAATAGAGAATAATGTCAAGCAGAAAATGACATTATTACGAGGCATTTAATTTCATTAAGATACAGATTGTGAAGCAAGTGCTATTTCTGGTGGTGAATCCTTAAACAATCAAGAAGCCATTAGGAATGGATGCTATTTAGATGTGATTTTAGTAATTAGTGAGGACATAACATAAGAAATTGCTTTGGGGGCAAAAGAATAAGCTGAGGAGAAACAGATATTTAGTTCTAATTAAATGGAAAGATAAGTAAAAGGAGATATAGTCCAAAGATTCAATTTTAAGTGTACAAACGTCGATTATTAATGGAATGATTTGGAAATTAAAAAGCTCTGAGATTCAACTATGGAAGAAACTTGAAATTTCTTTTAATTAATGGTTCTCAAACTCCTTTTCCAGTGAACTGTCACGCAGCAGTAAAGTGTGGAACAGTGTCTCTCTTACATAAGGGGCACATCTATAGGACTGGCCATATGGTTGTGAAAACAGTAAAAGACATGAGCTGCTATTTGCATCTCATGGTTACACTATCTGCATTTTTCTCTATGGGAAGTGTACATTTACATACATTTTTAGCTGCGGTATGTCAAGAAAGCACATATATACATAGAAAGATAAGTCCTCCAAAAGTTCTCTGCCATCCCTTTACCTCCTCTTTATCATCTATAGACTTTACTAGCAACTTTAAGAATATTATTGAAGCTGTCTGCACAAATGCAGACCGTTGCTGCATACTAGCAGATCAGTTTGCCCAATTTTTATTATTACAAATGTGGCAGTCCTAACCATTTTCCTATCACTGATCGGTGATAGCCTGGCAGTGACTGTCAGGAGCCTGCCAGCAGCCTGGCACCTGCCCTTACCCACTGTCTGCTGAGTTAGAGTACAGTCATCCATGATAAGGACTTATATTGAACTTGCACTCCAAACACAGGGCCAATATACAAAGATCTGCCTAGAATTAAGACAGATGCAGTACAAAATCCCAGGCCAACTCTCTCTATTCATTGTGCAAAAGAGAAGGAATAACAAACTTGCAACCTTAATTGTCCCCACTGAACATCCTCCAGCTGAAGGCACACCTGTACCCATGCTGCTGAGGCCCTGGGTTAGACAGCTGTATGATCATCTGTTGGCATTGGTGGACACGGCCACCAGAAAGGGCAGGTCCTGTCCCTGTATCAGCATGCCTTGTGGAAGCATTGTGTGCACCACAAACACCTCCAGGAGGTCCAGTACCTGGGCTTTACATACACTGTCTAATTCAATACAATCTGTGAGGCTGACCTCCACCTCATTAAGTGACCGTACTATAGACAAAGCTAAAAGTCATACTTAAATCAGAAATGGCTCACTAAAGCAGCAATTTCACCAATCCTGAGTTTCAGGTAAAAGGATTGTGCTCTAGGAAGTTAGACTGCAGCCCACAGTATGGGACAGATGAGAAGATGAGAACAGTAGAGGTGAAGTGCTCTCCAGCAGCAGGAGTCCCTGAAAACATTCTGTCTGACTCATTAGGAACTATTCTTAAGCTGAGAGGAGAAAATTGAGTCATAAATGACTCATCCACTTACCAGATGGGATGAAAGCATATATGAAATTTGGGACCGCCACTTGGTGAACATCATGAGCCACTATTGCTTGAACTGTGAGTCAGCTTCACTGCCTGCCACAAAACAGGGAGCATACAGAGTGATGGATGCAGAAGCAATACACACACCTTCACCTTCTTGCTAGTCCCCCTATCGAAGTGCATCAGAAAGGAAAGGTGTTTAGTACATGACTTCCAGCTTCATTTAGCTACTGAGCAAGCACAGATGCTAACTTGCCTTATCCAGATCAGGCTCATGTCTTAAATTTTACACAGCTCTAACAGGTAGTCAATAAAAATTCAGGAGATGAAAAAGATTTTGTCATGTCTGCTCTGTTGCAGGTAACTTCTTAGCCATTAAATATACATAGGTATTTTGCTACCAAAGCAAAAGTGCTCACTAAAGGCTGGTGAGCAATGGCAGAAATCTGTAACCTTGACACATCATAACCATTCAAATAAAAGTGAAAATCAAGGCAGAGAGAAGGCAACAGCTACTCATCTTCAGTGGCACTTGCCAAATTTCAGGATCATGCACTTCGTCTTTTAGAATCAGAAATCTCAGATAGCAGAAAGACTAACTTCAGAGTGTGAATTTACATCAATCCCTTAATTCGACCTCCCATCTCCCATACTGAAAGCCTCTCTGAGCTGCCTGTGTACATGCTGAAAAGTCCGTAACATCCAGTCCAGTCCTTGAAGCCCTAAGCAGTTTGCTCTGAGACTGGAAATCTACTACAAATCAGCTTCAAGCTGACATCTAAAAATACAGAGCACATAGCCACCCATGCTTTTTCTGGCCTGACACCTGACAGTTCAAGGTTAGTCAAGGGCCTATCAGCCCTGTCCTACTTATTTACTTACTAATGTCATAAGCATCTTAGTCAGACACGGCTGTAAGTTTTTTGTCTTTAGTCTTACAGTCTAAACATTCCAAATTTCCACCCGAGTGACTGTAGCAGCCTCCACGGAGCTGCATTATTCTGCAGCTTTAGCAGAACAATATGCACTTGATATATACTTGCACTGGGAGCTGACCATGTAGCTTCTATGGGAATGAAAAATACTTGGAAACCAGGGTCTGCTAGGTGTCACTCTAGACCAGAATTTGAACCTCAGCTCACTGTGGTCACTCTATAGATGGGTATGTTCTTCCAGTCATGGTACAGTTACCCTACTGTAAGTATGATAAAGATTTTCATAATTCCACAGTCAAAATCCCACATTATTACTTGTCACAGCCACCGAAATCAGCTTAACAGGTGTTCCAGTATGACCTAATGTACTATAAAGTTCACAAGCTATTTGCAGGAATACCTTATGCAGTTGCTGATAAAAGTATCATGATCCAAGTAAGCATCAGCTACAGAAGATGTTTTCACAGTACCTAAGGAAACTTCAGATTAGAGTTTTTGCTGGTCCATAACACTAAGTAGCACTGCACTTATTCTGACAAATCCAAACTACTTCCTAAGGAACATCAGCATTGTTGCATGCCATTTGTATCTTCTTCTTTTGGAACATATGCAGATAACTGGTGTTTGTATGTATTAGTTTTTTTGACAGTATAATATCATGGCTACAAGACAGTGAGTTTTCTTATGTGAGAACAACCCCCTCATGGTACCAGGCTGTCATCATCAACACCTAACAGGCAATTTGTGTATGAGAATTTAAAATAAGAGATTAAATATTGCCAACCATAAAATTCTTCGGCTTGGAAAAGATTCTTTATCAACATTTGAAGTACCAGTATTGCTTTGACTTTACATTTAACAAATAATGACAGATGCCTAAAAAATATGTTAGTATTATTACCAGAGATCCAGCCACACTCCCGAGCCTTCTCCTGCCTTTATTCCATGAGGACAAATCCGAACCAGTGATTTCCATGCTAAATATTTGAAATATTTGAGTAAAGTTCAAATCAAGTCAACTCTCCATTTTTGGGGGGCATGTATGTATTCATCATGTGTGGCAAAAAAATACAGAGATTTTCATCCAGAACAGCAATTCTGTTAAGAAAAACATAATCCTGGCTGAATTACTCACATTCATTGTTGAAAGAAGAGCCCTTAGTACTAACTAGAGTTTTCTCCACCCACTTCTTCCTAAAATGGGATTTCTCTGTAGCTACAATTACAAATCTAAATTGCAATTAAGTAGTCCTTCATTTCCTTGTCAAGGCTAATTTCAAAGATGCAATATGCAAGGTCTGATGGGAAGAAACATCTACAGATACAGTGCTCAGACACAGCAACCTTGCTGAGAAAATTCCAAGTGATTTTCAGTTTACAGCTATTAGGTTGGTTTCAGTCTTTCATTCCAAGTCTTTCTGGCCTGGGACCCACAAAGGGACATAGAAAGATGATCTTCATGGGTCACATTTGTCAAAAGTTTATTTACCCACCAGACTAACAGGCACAGGTGGCCCCAAGCCCTCAGTGCTTTTCTTTAAAGATGTTGCATTTTTTGCGTGAAAGACTGAGAAACAGAATGCATACAAGAACATCCTAACTTTATTGCCAAGTATTTTCCTAGGAGACAGACACCTGCATTATCACCTGTGTTCCAACACTTGCTTCTGGTGTTTTGTAATAACACAACATAACAGAACCTGCTGAAACATTAAGAAGTGGAAGAGATTTCAGGCAGACTCTGATTAGCCTTCAAAGGAGACTGGAAGTTCCTGCTGACCACCTGAAATGTGACCTTTCAGCCATTACCATGTGTCAGCACTATTGTCTAACCTTGTGTTAAACAAACTTTTAACTTTTTACATTAAAAGATTTGGGAATCAACCTGCCAGATGTGAACCATTAAAGTTGTTTTTTCAGCCCTGGTTTCAAGGAATAAGGTCTTGTGAATTTGCATTTGCTTAGCAGACTACTGCTAAATTATCCAGAAGNGATCTGGAAGGTATTGTTTTTGTACTCTCCTATTGAGCCCTACATTAAAATAAACTGTAATGTTTGTGCTTTGGCTTTTTTATGTGTGAAAGACTGAACTGTAAAGCACTTCAAAATTGTATTCAAGAATTTCAAAATCCATAAGTAACTCTTGGGAATGGAAGACAAGGAAAAATAGATAACATTGCTTTTGAACTGTATGTTTAAAATGTTAGAAATAATTAGAGATTTACAAAAACTGTTATAATAACAATTAATTTTGCTTTGACTGTTAAAAATGTTAGCCTAGTTAAAATCTTTAAATATTCATTGAAAGACATCATTTACATCACAAAAGTGACCACTCTGGCAGAACAGGGGACACCAGAAACTCCTGAAACAACTGATATCTGTCTTCCTGAGTTAGCCTGTTCCTCTCTCTTGTCCCAAAGACAAGCCAGTAATCACTGAATTTTCCTCACTTTCATTTTAAGGTACCAGAAACTGAGTGACTGTAAAATGAACTGGAGTTTCTTTAAAGAGTGGAGTAGGTTTTACTAGAGAACAGGTACTACAAAACCAGCCAGCGGGAGCCAAGTCACCTCCTATAGCTATCTGGAATGAACATGTGCTGCTCAGATTAAATGTAGTCCTTGATATGGCCACAGAAGATACGTAAAGCTACAGAGGATCTAAGGTCTCCTACTGTTGATAATGACTCATATCCTGTATTTTTCACATAAGACAGCAAGTTCCAGCTATTTATGGTACAGCCCATTAAAAATTTCTTTTCGTGAAGAAAAAATGCTGTCAGTTGCCATTCAGGAGTTGATGTAGGAGGCCAGCTAGCATGTTACAGAAATTATCAGAGAAAAATACTATAATCACAAAAGAGCCAAATGTTTCCTCTTGAGCTCTTTGAGATAGCAGATGCATAGTCATAAGCAGAATCTTTTGTCTCTGAAGATTTTGTTCATACCCAGATCACCCTAGAAAAAAAAGGAGTGTGGAAAAATATGGTACAAATTATTTCAGTCCACTCAGTTCGGAGCCATGTATCTCACAGACTTATCAGCTTTTCCCCTTACTCTGCCCCAAGACACAGGATGTGAACATACCTACACCATTGTTGAACTGGATGGGGAAGGAGCAGAGTGTGTGCGTGTGCCTGCTGCTGACTCACATTATACTCAACAACTCACAGACAAAAGGGGGAATACTACTTAAATGTAAAGCTACAATTTACATTAGTTTAATTAAAGCCTTAACAGCCTAATCAAAGAACTATTTGTCCAGTTAAAATGTGATCCTAACATTTATAGTTCAAATTTTACTGAGTAAAAACTGATATACACAGAATTTTACAGGAACTTAAAACAAACCCCACAGTTATTGCTGTTGAATTTCGGTTGTGAACCAACTCAGCAGTCTATTAAAAAGTTTAAAAGATATTTCTAGGTAAAAGTGCTGAGTTTTCCCCATGCAAGGGGAATAAATGTTAATAGATGCCTTGTTTTTTCAGTTATAGTTCTTGACTGATTCACAGTATCCAGATGCTAAACACTGTTCATATTTTACTACACATACAAGAGTTCCCACTTGCACAATGTAATTCATTTCAAAGTACTCCCTGATTACTGAGGGATGGTTTATAAAATCAAAATGGCCCTTTAAAAATATCACCAGACAGTAAATTTTACAAGTGCTGAGCTTCAGTCATGTAGGGAATTAGGTGTCAGGAGACTTGAGTATAATATTGATTGATCTCTCCAGAGTCATGATCTGCCATCATTCCCCTTGGAATCAACAGAATTTTGAATGAAAATCAATAGCAGGATATAATGCTGTGATTAAATGCCTTAGGGATGATGAATATAGTGAAAAAAAATGTTGAGATCATTCAAGACAACATTATTGACAGTATAAACACAATCCAATCCAGGAACTGCAGTTCTGCTGTTGCAAGGAAACTTTCACAGAATCACAGAATGGTCAAGGTTGGAAGGGACCCATCGAGATCATCTGGTCCAACGCCCTTGCTCAAGCAGGGTGATCTACAGCAGGTTGCCTAAGACCGTGTCCAGTCAGAATTTGAGTACCTGCATGGATGGCAACTCTATAACCTCTCTAGGCAACCTGTGCCAGTGTTTGACCACCACTTTCATGACAGAAGTGCTTACTAAACTGCCTATCCCTATTAAGAATTGATCATATAAGTAATGTCAAAGTGAGAACAAAGGTATTTTGTCTGATCTTTTCCCATGTAGTTTCAAAGTGGAAATTTTGATTCTTCACTGTGAAGTAGTCAAGGCCAGTTCTGACATGCTGGTCTTTGGAGACATAAAGGGAGCATCTGTACAACCTCTGACCAAAATATTTCTACCTAGAAGGGATGAAGATGAACAGGAGATGTCAATACCTGGTTATGGGTCCCAAGGGATGGTTATCTTATAAGCATAAAACATATGCACTGCTTTTATCTAAAAAGATACACAGACCCGAACTGCAAACGACAGGACAATGTAGAAAATGCCAGTGGGTAACAGAGGGTCCATTTCTCTGACTGTGATTCTAAACTAAGATCATCCATGTCAAAGCTGCAAAGAAAGACCAAAGGAAAAGGTAATTGCACTATTCAGTGAAACAAATATTTCTGTTGTCAAAGGGGACAGAAATCAATTCTCAGGTCCACCTATGCAACCACTCCAGTTTCTGGTACTCTGCAAGATTCTTGACTGTGGAATTGTCACAAAGGGAAGGATTTCCTAAACGTGAATTCCTGCAATCCGTTCTGGGGAAGAATGGATCAACAATAAAGCCAAAAAAAAAAAAAAAAGAAGTTGGGATATATACACTACACTTTCCATTTAGAATCAGAATAATTCAGGTCAAAAGGGGCTTCAGGAGGTCTCTAGTCCCAAACGCTGCTAAAAGTGGGGTCAGCTATGAGGTCAAATTGCTCAGGGCTTTATCCAGTTTAATTTTTTCAAAATTAAATTTGCAAATTACTCCTCTGAGGGATATGTATATCAGCAGAGAAACTGGCAAACTGCCAGAGTATAGCTGATTTACAATCTACTGTTGCTGAACTGGAAAAAAATATGTTGAAACCGCCAGCACCGAGGTCAACAGACAACTCAGGATTCAAGATGCTTCTGAACTACTATGAAAATTCCTGGATCGTTGTTACAGCATATAAACATGAGACAATGAATCCCAATTAATTTGTGCACAATGCTGGACTCTGTGGGACATAGCTGAAATACCAGTTCTGTGATTTAGAGAACTCCATCCTTTGTCATAATAAGAAACTTTATTGCAGCAATAGAGCAATTTATATGGCTTAGACTTTAAGGCTCAGACTTCAAGGTTTCTTGCACCAAACAGATGTGCAGTCTGGCCCACAGGGACTCTTAACCCAATACCCTTCTGCCACACTGGTATTAATCAGAGTAATGCCTTTACTAAAGTAAACTTTTTCTGAATCATGTTTGGCCAAAACACATTCAGCGCAAGAGGAACACAGGGGAAAAAGCAGGAATGGGACAGAGATGTTCTGCCCAGGGCCAGAAGTGCTTCTACTTTTGGCCAGATTATTCTGGAGATGTAAAACCAAATTATTGCATAACGTCTGGGAACCCTAACACATATCCATATCCTACCAAAGACTAATCACAACAGTTTCACATTTGGAAAAAATCAAGTGAGCAGAAACAGTGAGCAGAAACAGTAACTAGTCAAGAAGCATTTAGTAAAAATCCTCCAGAAACTTTCAAAGCTTACAATAGCCCCAGTATGAAAAGAATCAGGTAGCATCTGAATGTTTGCAAAATCAGCAAGGCAGGAAAATAAAAGCCAAAACTGTTTCAACAACAAAAAAAAAACCCCAAAACAAAACAAAAAGCACAGATCAAAACAAACAAAAAAACCCCAAACCAACAAACAAAAAACCCCCACAACCCACACCACTCACAGGTCACACTAATCTTTCCAGATCCTGGTTCTTGTAACCAGATTTACCTGAAGAATTTACAGTTTTAATGTTAAAATCGGAAAACAGTGATGAGTGGACAATTGGATTAAACTTTTTTAATTTATGTATTTCATTTGTTCTTCATTCCATGTACTTCATAGAGGCCATTATCAGTAGCTTAGGTATTATGATGTAAAACTTCTAATAAGAAGCCTGTGCTCATGTGCTCACAAGGAAACATCCAAATGCAAACTTGGCTCCTCAGACCATACAGCCAATGGAAACCATGCAGCGTGAAAAATTCTGTATGTCCTACACTAAGTGTTTTTGTTAATCCTCTGCCTATTCAATTAATTTCTCAACTATCTCAAAGAATGAGACTATATTAGTAGTTCCTACATTTGCTTTCATTAAACTGATTATAAAAATAAGAATCAAACAAATGGCCAAAGAAAGGAGAATAATCCATGAGTGCATTTCAGTTCATTTGACCTCAAAATACCGTTCATCAAAAAATTCCTTGTATTTTTTTTTTTTTAATATCATCACACACACACACTCTAAAACTTAAAAAAAAAAAACCTCACACTAAATAGTTCTTTGGAAATGGGCCTAAGTTTATCTCTTCAAAGGTATGAACAAGCAGGAAGGATACATTTTTAGCAGCACTTTGAAATTCATGTTTCAGAGAATGGTTTGTGAAGTCTGAGAGCATGCCATGCAATCACCTTTCCTTTCATCCAAGTAATTAAGATATAAAAGACCCTTAAATTGTATCAGTTTTGGCAGTGACTGTCTCTCAAGTACCTGGATTTAATCATCAACAAGATGCCTCTCACATTCTCTTTTGTTGTACTCCCATTTCATTGTTTGCTGTTCCTATTGCAGAAATTCTGTAATTCTAATGAGAAAATTCAGAACTTAATCTTCTAAAATGTCTTTCTTCCTTCCCCCTCCCTTTAAAAACATCCAAAGCTCACATTTATCTCGACTGGAAAAGCTGATAATATCTAAAGGTTGCAGAGACTATAAGGGAAGAAAATAGGAGAAAAGCATCCCGATGTGAAACATAATCTAAGATTTGCTGCCAAGCAAGCTCAGAACGTTTGCATTTCATCACGCATCTTTTCATTTGATTGTGTCTAACCTTTCATATGTTTGAAAAATGAGAACAATAGAAACGTCATCTAGCAATAGCTGTATTAACGGATAACATGTATTTCACAGACTGGTGATGAACTATATATTTTATAAAAATGTTAATGCATATATATGGGATTAAGGGTTTCTTACTTGAAAGAATTATCAAAAGTTACACGAACTACTGCATTAAAAATACTGCCTGAAAACAAGCATATCTAAGGCAGCTTTGTATTGCTCCTATGGTTAAATTGAGGCCCTATTATTCTAGTTACCAAAACATAACCATGAGTCTTTCTCACATTCAAAAAAAGGAATGATTTATATCCCTTAGCAAGCTCATGTTATAAGAATAAATATATAAATCAAAGGAATTACAGATTTGGCAAAGAATCAGGAAGTCTTAGAGGATTTGCAAACAGCAATAAATTGCTGGTTAAAAAAAAGTCAGTCATACTTGTATCACACACGTTTTGAAAGAACAAAGACAATGAACACTTCCTCTTTTAGAGGATTTGCTTCTTTTCTACCTGTTCTTAACTTGGAATTCAGTTCTCCCCACATTCAGTCAGGTAGGGATGAAGACCTCCATAAAACATTCTAATTTTTACACATTAAAAAAAAAAATAAAATAAAATTAAGCTCCAAAAGACAACTGTTAACTCAGCAACTTCTTACGTGAATATACGCTGAGCACAGAAACAGTATTGACTTCAGTGACTAAAACAAACTTTCAGCTCCTTTTGCTTCTAGGAAATCAGCAGCCCAAGCAATCAGTAAGCAACTCTACCTAGCATTGCACCTGCCACAGGTAAGCATCTGCAAGTAGATGCTATCACAGACCAGCAGGAACATGGTAATAACTCACTGCTACAGAAGGCAGCAGTTCTTCACTCCCAGACCTGCTTCATTCCCTCACACGTCTGGCCACAAATTAGTCAGATTAGATGCGGCACTTCTCCATAAAGAGACGTTCAGGAGGTTGGAGGGTATCAGTTTGAGTGCTGGGACTGCCTAATGAACAAATGTGTTTTAAAAAATAAGAAGGCTCCACCTCTAGACCTTGCTTGTCTCTGTCTTTGCCACCCCTAAAGGCTACTGCTATGTCAACACAAAATTAAAATCCCACTAAGAAAATCAGGAAGTTGGGATAAAATGCTTCTGAACAAAGGAGCAGCAACAGCAAGAATCTCTACTGGCAGGTCGACCGAGAGCCCTGACTTGAATGTGCAGCTTAGACCACGGAAGGTAATTTGCATGCCTCAAACATAGATATTAAATTATTTCCTTTAAGAGCTGGATACTTTTAGAAGTGAAGCTTACTAAGGATGGCAAGGAGCAAGAAGAAGACAGGAGAAATGTCTGTTATGGTTTGAGATACCCACAACAATTTATTGTCATTTAAACAATTATTCTATCACCCGATAAACCCTCCCCACCTGGGAAGGGTAATCAGGAAAAAACAAGGAAACCTGAGGGTTGAAATACAAACAGATTTAACAGAATAAGACTACATAATTAGCATTAATAACACTAAAGAACCAATATTGATCCCAATACCAATATAAAATGTACAAGAACTATACTCAGCCAACTATCAGTAGGAAGCTGTGCACTCCCAGCAGGGGACAGCAAATGTCGGACACTGTGAGCACTACAGCTTCAGGAGGAAGGGAAGGCCCCAGGGGTCCAGCACCGGGGCAAGAAGTTTTCAGCATTGCAGCCATCATAGGAGAAAGAACTCAGCAAACTTTCTAATTTATATTGAATGTGACGTTCATGGTATGAAAGAATCCTGTTGGCCAGCTTGGGTCAAGTACCCGGGTCTCGCTCCTCCTCATCCTCACCTGGCTAACTCAAGAACACTGAGACCTTGAAACCCACGTATCACAGCTGGCTATAAAGTAAATATTTTCACAAATTCAGACACTAGAGTCTTCTAAAAATGCAGTTTTCCCATTAGAAGATAAATTAGCCCTGTGTCGCTCAAACCAGGACAATGTCTACTACAGGAAATTGTCCAGGTAACAGCAACCAATCATTTAACTACTGATACAAACAGAAAATAGTATCTACAACGCTACAAACACTAACATTGTTAATTGCAGTGCTCACCTCTCCTGGAAGCCAGCTGGCTTTCCTTCTCTGACTTGAAGCTCCATCAGCGTCACTATATGAGTGGCTAACTGTTACTGCAGACATAAGGCAAAATGCCTGTATGCACAAGACCCCTCTCCCTTGCACAACAACAACAGCAGATCTTTACTTTTCGGAAAGGAAGGAGCTTTCAGTCGCCACGCTTCACCGTGCATCAACCGAACAGTCCTGTTATAATGGACCCCATGGGGAAAGTGGAGCAATGCCACTAGAAAAGGTGAGAGACACTTCCAACCCTTTGAAGGACCCTAGACATAAGTGGTAAGTGGAACCATTTGAGTTCATTTAATTTTTTAATGCCAGACAACACAGAATGTGCTTCAATGGACCACATGAATCTGATCTAATACCACACTGCTACCTAAAGGAGCAAGCTCCTTCCCCTTGCCCTAAATAGTGTATTACTGCTGCTTCTCTTGTATTAGTGCAAGCATTTGTGCGGCCACATGGTGAGCTTATCAGAAAACTGATTTGGCTGGAACTAAGCCAGAAAAAAAAACCATAAAAACTGAATCATTTTCAATCAGCATGGTTTCTTGCTCCAGCATAGTATGTGGTCCCTTGGCAACAGCCCAAAGGACAGGGCAAAACGCATGGCAGAGGATGAAAGGGAAGGCAGGATCTCTCTTTTCAACAGAAGCCTGGCTTAAAAACTCCAATGTCAGAGACGTGGTATATGTTAAACAATCTGAATGAAAATTCTAGCCATGGACTGTACATCTTCTATCCTCAATTAAGAGGTACTGAAAAAAGGGTTAACATTTCCATAGTAATTAAAATCAGAGATACTTGGTTCAGCAATGCATCTTTGATTATAGAGGAGTGTTTTTGATTTTCTTTAAGCACCTAAGTTTACTGAAGTGAAAAGCAACACTGTTCTTGTCATTCTAGAGGTGAAACTTGGTACAAACCCTGCACACTTCATAAAACCGAGAGCCTGCTTTGGAGATCAAAATAGTAGCTCTGCAGTCAGTGCTCCAAAACATGAAAGCAATGGCTGGATATGCTATTGCGTGAATCATAGGTGGGGAGTGAATTAATCAGTATAAAAACCTCAGTAGATAAAGTAGAGAAACTAAAGAATCTGCAGTTTGAATTGTTAATGTCATTGTCTTTTCAATATAATTCCATCGTACAGCCAATCTTTCACATCTCTCTGAGGCATTACCATTGCTCAGGGTTCTTCAGGAAACTAAACACATCTAAACTGCTATAGTTTCATAAAAATAGGATATATCTGCAACCAAAGGTTTTCAATTTCATTATTGACCAAAAAGCACAATCTAAATTCTTCAGTTCTATTTCTTCTGTAGTCACATTTTTATGTGTATTCAAGACCAACATGATAATTTATCACGTAGCAGTGGTTATGCAAAACTGTGTCTATTTCTACCGTAACAGGGTGGGGGTGATGGAACTTATGCCTTTCAAAAGAAACTTTAATGCGGAAAAACACAGTTTATTTTAAAATGTCATTCCTATGACATTTTTGCCTTTTTTGGAGACGTGTGGCTTGTTTAAAAGATACAAGTACTTTGTAGCCCACAGTTCCCCAGGGAAATGGAAATGTGAGTCCGATTTCTTGCAGTTGCATAAAAGCACAAAAAACTCAAGCACTAAATCTTAACTTTTTGTTTGATTATTGCCGAACGACAACTTCAGGATCCTTACTCCTTAAACAACTGCCTTGCCTAAAACATCCTACCAACTAGACTTCTCATGAAATAAAACTCATCTTTTACTACTGGACTTGAAAAAGGTGCAATGAAGAAGTATTCTCAAATCTTGTAGCTGATTTAGATTGTTAATAAAAATCCTTTATCAAATGTCACAAAACCTGCGATTACACCAACTGCTTTGTAGATGCTTGATTGCAACTGAAATGAAATTCAGGAGGTATCCAACTGTACTTAAGGATTTAATTACATCCTTCCAATACTTGACATTATAGATATTCATAACACTGCATTTTGATCCCAGAATTTCTTAGATTTCAGCTCTCTGTGTCTTGAAAGGAAGTTCAGTTACATATTCAGTATTAGACATGAAAGAAAACAGGAAGAATTACTAATATAAGTGTTTTGCTATATAACAACCTGCCTTTGAAATGGATGCAAAAGACATACACATTATTGAGTTCTACAACATTCACTTGTGCAGGACTGCTGCAATGCCACTACTTGTATAATGAAAGATAACATCTTAAGGAAATGCAAGCATTTGAAACTATTGGATAGCTATATCCCTATTTCCTCCCATTCTCTAACTGCCAATGGCATTTACTTGCAACTGGAAGTTTCTCCTCTAGAAAGCTGCATCTTCAGCATCAGAGCATCCCCCCAGCACTCAGTAGTCCAAAAGAACTGGCAGCTAAAGGCACTATACCAATCTACATATTCTTCCCAGATTATAAAACTCTATTGGCATTTTGATCTTTGGTACAAAAAGGGATGGTTTTCTGCCTTCTCCCATCAGTCTACACACAGGTTTTCTCCACATCTTTGCCCCACTCATTCTGATTCAAGAGCTAATAATACAAGACCGGCCTTGGTTTCTCCCACAACTTTAATCCGACCAGTCCAGTACTAAGGTGTTTCCAACTGCAGGAAGTTCCCATTTTAAGAAATGCAAGTTTCTAGTAGTCTCACTATACAACACACATGAGATATAACACTATAGTCACTCAACTCAGACCACAGGAGTAAAAAGGCCCCCCTAAGAATGCTTTGCAAAACTATATATAACCTATATATTAATCAAAAAGGGCAATTGTTTGTGGAATTTTTTTGCGGTACCTATTGCCTTTTTGTCTTTTGAGTTACAACACCATGTATGGTATACAAAATTGAACTTCTATAAGATTGATCTTATCCTATTAAGAATGAAGTGGCAAGATGTTAATGCCCATAAACCTATGCTAGAAAAATGGCTGTATTTCACAGGTAAAAAACATTTTTAAAATTCTAAAATGATAGAGCAGCCTTTATCATTGCAGCACATAGCTAAAAGAAGCAAATTAAACACCTAGATATGATTCCTGTCACCTGAAATATCTAATGCAGCACTCTTCTCTCCTAACTTAAGCGCTCTTCCACTGTTCTCTGCTGCACCACTCTGTTAACAACTTCCATGTGATTTCTGTATCTACAGAAACATGCACTCACGTTACTGTGGTTACTCTTATTAAACGAACTTGCACACATAAACTCACAGTTCTGTAAAGGGTGTTGCTATGCCTATTATCGTCAAGTAATATTTAGGAAGAAATATCTGTTTAAAATGATATGACAAGTGATACTATAGTTAAGAAATAGGATCTCCTTCAGAAAAGTATCAATGATTCCACAAAAAGCAGAGGACACAAAAAATTCTGTTGTCCATCATACATGTATTTATATATGTGTATGTATACATATCTGTATATATATGTTTTGCTAAATATTCCAATATTTTATATCCAGTTCAACTGGAATTCCCTAACTTGTTACAAAGATGAATAAAAGGATAAAGATTCCTTGGATTTGGCATTTTTAATAGATTAATTCCATTTTTAAAATTACAAAAATGAGGCAAAGAGATCAAGTCAAGAAGAAATTATCCATAGTTTGAGGCTGGACTTACGTACATCACATCAATCTACACTTGCTTGACAATGCTGTAGTCTCTAAAGAATGTAGTTTCTCCATTTCTGTATGTGCATTAATCTCACTTGCAACATATTTGAAAGATCAGCCTTTATCTTTAATGATCGCTTTCTGAAAAATAGAACAATGATCTCAATAGCAATTTGCCCATGCTGCAAGTAACACATTCTACCTGACCTTTCTAAACAAATACATAATGCATTTAATCAAGTAACCCTAGACCACACTGTTAATCAGCGCTGGAATATAATTTATCAGTACTTATTTCCAGTTTCATTTGCAAAAATAATTAATTCGCTTATGGAATTCATATAAAGAAGAAACTATGTCATTATCTGTCAAAAGTAATGCTAGACATACCTCTTACTCATCTTTGGATATGCAAGATTCTGAAAAAAATTATAAAATCAGACTTACATGTAACATGACCTTTAATTAAGTGAATAGTTAATGTTCAAATCAGGCAAAGAGATGTATTTTTTGAAGACTTTAAGATATTCAGAATTTCTGCAGCGCTCCCCAAGTATGTGCTAGAAAATAAATGGCTACATAAAATGCACACAGCAAACAAAGATTTGGAAAAAAATCTGATATATTTTGATCGCATAAGCAGCAATAGGATATTTCCTACAAATGACAATGGAGAATTTATCTGCCAGCACTAGTACTGGGGACGCAAGATGAAGGATATAAAATACAACACATTACAGAATGTAAGGTTTAGCATATTTTGAAAGTTTTTGGTCAAATCCTATAAAAAGGAGACTTGCTTTAGTGGAATCAAAATTCCACATGAGGGAATAAAAATCAATAATCACTTTGAACCCCTTAGTCATACTGATCTTCACAGAGAATCGGATTATTTGCTAATAATATTACCAAAGCTTACCTGTAGTTACGCAGTAGGCAGTACTTCATGCTTACAGAAAGCTAAAGTTACCTTCAAGAAGGTTCACTCAAGTATTCCTCACAACATGAGGCATGAAAAGTCATGAGAACAGTGAAAGCTGTTCACTGTTTAGCAGGATTAGGCCTTTATTTCTTAAATACGAAAGCAAATATTTTAAGTAACCAAAACACAATCTAATTTTCAAGACAGTCACAGAAATTGTTAAGTTGAATATGAGGTAGAACATCAGGGAATTCAGAAGATGAAACTGCCAGAATTTTGAAGTGGGTAACATACTGTGTTACAAGAATTAGACAAACAAAAACAATCAAAACATGCTCTATTAATCACCAGAAATTCCTGTCCAGATTCAAAACACTGCAAGTCATCCCAACCTTGAAATTCAAGAGATTTAATACACAAGAAGAAACAACAATTTCATATTTTCTGATAAAGTATCTCCCTCTGAAAAAGCACCTCCCTCTTCCACATTCAACCTTCATTGTTCCAGAGGAAGGGGAGAACCATAGAAGCCATTTACTTATATTGGGGTTGGAAAAAGGGGAGAAGAGAGAGGAAATTCTCTGGATCAACAAATAATATGGTGCAAACCAGCAAGATCAAGAGTGGTGGAGAAAAGACTCTTGTCAGTCCCCCTTGGGCTTCTAGTTGCCAATATCACACAGGACACCCTTCAAAACTTACTTTTGCAAGTTCCTAAGTTGATGGTCACCCGTACCTTGTCATACCTCTCTTCCACAGATTTATCACCTTCTAGCTTAAGTTCTGATGATGATATTCCTTTTCATTCAGCTTTGTCCACAGAGTTATGTCTTTATACAGTAAGAAATTAATTACTGTTGAGTAAAATATAACAGTTGACAAAAAGCATCTGCCTAAAGATTATGAAGCCTACATCTGGTTAAGGATTCAAGAGAAAAGGAAAGTACAATTACCTTATAAATTCCTTAGGATGGAGAAAGTGTGTAATTCACATCTAAATCACAAGTATTTGCTTTCTTCTTTCTCACAAAACAAAAAGTAATCCTCAAATGAGCCATATTTCATTTAAATTTACTTTGCATACCTCTGAAGTATAATATTTATCTTGTCATATATCTTCATGATTATACTGACATCAGCAATAAAAACAATCGAGTCTCACAAAAATAATGCCTCAAAGGGGATATTAAACAATAAGTGTAGAGTAAATAATTAGTTAAAATCAGTTTATTATTCTGGAACTAATCTTTGATTATAGACATATAATGAAAACATCAATCCATATTCACACAGCCTTTGAAATACAGTCCTGGATATTTTATTGTAGAAATGTGTCCCCATCACTTGGATTAAACAAAATCCTTCAGCAAATTTTGTATCTAGTTTGTGAATCAGCTAGAATAAGAATAGAACTGGAGCAAGGCTCATCATCTGTTTACCTGGTATTTTATGCATGCTGGCCAGCATGTTGCTCTTCTTTAAACCAAGTCCATTCCGAGAAGTTGGTGTTTACTCACAGCAGTAGAAAAAACAAAATCCCTCATCAGAGTCCAGCCAAGTAAATTCAAGCCCACGTAAGCTTTCTAGTTACTACACGGGGCAGTACAGGGCACAGGACATGCTATTTCCATAACACAGGTTTCTGTAGTTACGCTTAAATACAGATTTCCATTGGTGTATTACTTCTCTTTCCACATCTTCAGGTCAAGATAACTAACTGTAATAACACAAGGTTCTACCAAGACATCTCTTATTGCAGCTGCAGCTCCATCTTTTCACGTATTTCACACAGCAAAGAGAGGGAATGCAAACAAAATATTTCTCAGAGTAATCGTGAATACATAAGAAATGTCATATTATAAGTTTTCCTCTTTACATAAGAATATACTGGAAAGTACATAGAACAAGTGGGCAGGTACTTGGGACTTTCCCTCCTGCCCCCTTTGTGGCAAGTGGAAAAACTCTGGTATGGTTTACTTCTACAAGTTAGCAATCACCTTTTTTATAAAAACGTAAGATAATTTTGTTTGAAGAACACTTCCAAGATTTTTATCTTAAAAAACAATTGTATATATGACTGGAAGCAGATTCACCAATTAATGTTCAGTAATTTTCCTTCAAGCTTGTTATTCACGTAAACAATCACAGAAAGCTAGACTTATTTTCTAAATGCATCAGTATGATGCAGGAGTAGCACATACTTTGCTTTGTCTAATGGAAAGAGCTTTTAGGCTGTGAAAAATGCTAGTGATGGAACTGTCAATCATTCAAGCAAGTAAATAGCTTTTTTCCTCCAAATTATGCTTTCAAAAGATTTTCATAGCTACTTAAACTCAGTCCCTCGCTACTTGTGAGTTGTTACTTCTGTTAAAGGTTCTTTCTCTCACTCGTGTCCAGAAATCTTTATCTCCAGCTGCTAGGAAAATTCTGAGATCCATAGGTCTGCATGTTTCTCCAGATTCTCTGAACTTGAATTTCAGACACTGAAATCTGGGAAGTACAGCCTTCCACCAACACCCGAATACTGTTTAATACATCAATCCCAGCCAGGTCAACTGACATCTGAAGAACACTTAGAAGCCTACAGTCCGCTGGCTGTAACTCAGGAAGCTCCTTTCTCCATGTAACACAAGAACCTGCCTCCACAGCCAGTCCTTTAGAGAGAGACTTTGTCCCATTTGAGCTCATTATACTCCACATCTAACAGAAAGAGCTACTTTCACAGTACTATCAGGTGCCTGTTAGAGCCAAATCCCCCAAGACAATAGGTAAGCGAAGACTGAAAAGGCTGGGCAGGGAACTGACAAAAACAAACTGGGATTCACATGTCTTTGTGGGGCAAACTAACACATTATTTTGTAAATGGAAAGGGCTAGTAAGTGGTAGGTAGTTACAAAAGGTTTCCTAATGTGACAGTTTGTTAGGCTGCAAGTAACCTGCTAACTTGGAACTGTATTCTCTTCTTGGTGTCGCTGCGTCAGCTGAAGAGTTTACTAAGTCATTCTGTCTCTAGCTGCTTATTGTTGTCCTTCTTGAAATACAGTGCCACTCCTTCCAAATCTGCTGCCTATTTGCTTGTACGATAATATACCCTGGCCCGTTTTAGTAAGAAAGAAAAGTTGTGTCAGAAGAACCATATTCCTACTGTTTAAACTACCCTGGCTTATTTTTACTCTAATGGGTAAGAAATTGCTTAAGCCATGGACCTTCAGGAGAACAGGAGTGCTGGTGAGCTCTGTCAGTATAGGTGGAACTAGAATAGGACATGCATCTAGACTTAATGTTCAGTTTCAGAAGGCTATGTAGTTTTTGCTTTTTCATTTCGTTAAAGGTGTAAAGAAAGTTATTTGTTACTCCAGTATTAATCTGAGTATCATATTGCCAGTTTTAAAATGGGAATAGAAATATCCCTTTGCTTCAGAGGAATGTTGTGAAAATCAGCTGGCTGATATTTACAAACCTTTTGTACACCCATGCTAAGCACCACAAAGGCCTATAAAATTAACAGTTCTGTGTTCATTCTGTGCTAAGGACAGAGAGCAGAAAAAGCACTGACTACTCTTCAAACAATGAAAAAGAAAAATAATAGCTTTGCAGTAAATGTATACAGTCTTTTAATTAATATATTTTGACATGTTAAAACACATACACAAATAACCGTAACAGCTGCTAATTTTAATGACTTGCACAAGCGGCTGTAATTTCTTACTGTGGAGTAATTTCCTATTAACCTTAGGAAAGCTACTTCAGTCAAGTTCTTTGTGATTAGAAGATACCTTTGACTAAACCATCTGGACTAAACCACAAGTATAGTACACGGCGACAAATGGTACATAAACTGAGGAAAGATGTCTGGGTTAGTATTTTCTGAATATTCTAAGTTTACGGAGCATTCTAAGAGCACAGTGTAACAGATGGATGGAGAGAGTGCATCCTGATAAATTACATACATCTCTGTTCCTATTTGAATTGCAAATATCATGTTGATACAAGTTACCCTGTGATTAAGTTGCACTACACACATAATCTTCCGCTGATGTGAAGCGTTGAAAAAAATGCTCACTGTTAACTAGAAGCCTGACAGTTATTTGAACGCAAGTAAAAAGCAGTTAATATGGAATACTGTCTTTGTAAACAGATTTTGATGGATTTAGCTCCATCATTTCTAAACCAAGAGACTAAACATAAAGTGCAATTAGGATATTGAACGTCTTCAGTACCAAATCCTTTGTGAATTGCTACATGAAATATGGAAGCTGTCATTCAGAATTAATAAATACTGCATTTCATTATTTTATAAACACAACAATTTCTTCCCCGCTAATCTCTATTAATGCAAGTTTTGGAAACATTCCATCTCCCAGTCCCTTGAAACAAAGGTATCCAGCACATTGAATATAAGGCTGGGCAGCTGAAACTAAAGTCTGCTTTTAACTCTGATCCAGACGTTCACTCTCACTTTGGGTGAGTCCAGCTGCATCCAGACTGAAACTGGGAATGCTTCCCAACTTACGGATTTGACTGTGCATCTTGACTATGCAATGGGAGGAGACTGGGTGGGCACTGTCACCTGGAAGTATCATGGGCAGGAAACCCAGTCACGCAAGACAGAAATGATGTCATGCAGTGCAGGTGCAGCCTTAAACAATCGGTCTTGGACAAAAACCTTGCTAAATTCTAAAGCCTCTGTATTTAGCGAGGAAAAAAGGCAATCAACAGGTTAAGGACTAAAGTTAATCAATCACTATAGCCATGAACCATAAGCTGCTGTAACATTATGCAAGGTCTACTGTCCAGTGTCAACTGACACGCAGCTAGCTAGTTAGAAATCATGGCTAAAAAAGTCATTACTGCACTCATGTGCCCACTGACACATGCCAGGAAGTTATATGCAATGTACAGGCTTTCATAAACAAATGTAAAATCCTGTATTCTGACCTTCTCTTCAAAAATCTCATGTTTCCACACTGCCTGCACAAGTAGAATGCCTCAAAATGCAAGTAATCAAACCTTTCCTCTCTGCTACTGCACTCACAGGGTCTTGAGAGTTCTTTAAAAGAGAAAGGTCATAAATTGCCTTTTATTATGTAAGCAAAAAATGAAAATTCCTCTATTGTACACCTTCCGTAGTATTCAAAAAATACAGATAATGGTAAGGTAGAACTGACTTTATGAATTGAGAAATTTCTAGAGATGTTTGCAAATAAGTGTCCTACACTGTGGTATTTTCTTTTGTATCTCAGAGCCAAAAGATACTTTACTTTAAATTACTCATTAATAGAAATAGTTTTATTATCTTTGTAAAGCCATTTCTCTCAACACAGAAAACTGTGAGATGGGCTCCCTCTAGAGTCTTACCTCTGATACAAACTTTGAATTATAAAAGATTGCATATGTCATTTATATGTGCTAACGTCCTACTTAGTTCCCTTCCAAAAAAAAGTTCTGAGATACCACTAGTGAAAAACAACTTTTCACATTCACAGTTAAATAGGTTTATTTATTTGTACAGATCAACTAAATTCTAACACAGGGCAGTCAATTTTGCTCTTCCATGTATCTATCACAAGAAATTGAGAGATTTCAAAAACCTGAAGCTAAGCTTAGAAGTAGAATCCTTTATCTGTATTTAAAAAAAAAATCTTTAAATAAATGCATTATGTATATGTAAAAATACCCCTTTCCCCTTGAATACCTCTTAAAGTTGTTTCAGTAATTCAAGTAGAACTCACAGCAACCTGGAGTTTGATCTTGTTTGATTCAGGTCAGTGGATGCTTTCCCACTGATACAAGCATGAGAACATGCAAGCAGATTATTAGCTCCACAGTAAATACAGAAGGGCATAAAAAGTGTGGGTGGACAACTTTTGCCATCAACTAGTGAAAATTGTATTATAAGCCATACTCGTGGAAGACATATTCTTGTCTTCCACTCAGAAGACAATGAGTGTGGAGGGCAGATGGTGAGCAACAGAGTGAGACTGAGCTATGTCTTCTTTCCCCCACCAAATACGCCAGGGAAGCAGACTTGAAGCTGCATAGATGGAGGAGTAGGTTGAACGAGGAAAAAGACTGGCCTCATTAGTATTTCATCCCTAAGCAAGGTGAAATCATATTGTGAATCTGAGGATATAGTCCCTGACACAATTCCATTAGCAGCTCCATGCAAACATATGGTACCTCTTTCTCCACCTAATACAAGCGGCAGTGATGAATCCTAGGGACAAGGAATACAGCAATTTTACAATAAGCTGTTTCATTTCATTTTCTATAAACTAGTAAAATAAAAGAAACAAACAACTGTAAAAAAAAAAAAAAAAAAACCACTTTTGGAATGTATAAAATCCCAGTGTAAATCTAGCACCTTCCCAGCCTTGTGTTTTTACATTCGTTTCCCTCTCATTGGGAAAGAAAACACAAAATTTGTCTTCAGAAAAATATATTATATTGTAGATGTGACAGCCTCTTCTAGAACAAAGATTATTACTTCCTCCTAAACCTGACAATTACAATTATGTAATTAACACAGCTACATATATTTAAATTACAACCAAAATAAACATGTGGATTAAAATCTGTCATTGACAGAGATACAGCAAATAATAAATGCTTCCCTCACTTCCTAATGCTAGGATTCATGCTCTTGTTTTGCTCTACAGTTCCAGACCTAAATCTCATTTTGTACTTTAAAAAAAAACAACAAACCAACTAGCACATCACTAGATTAAGATGGCTATTAAGTTTTCTTCAAAACAGTTAAGAATAGTTTTCGGATCAGTTTTTTCCCCACTGCAGATTATCAGTTAACTTACATTTTCCCTTTGCAATGTACTAGGTGCATTGCTAGGGCTGATATCATAGTCATCCTCAATCTGGCAAGGAAAAGGTATAGCGAGTAAAGAGTCTGATGCCTTGACTATCTCAGTCTTCCTGAAATTCTTAGGCTGAGCACAGAAAACTTTACAATCTCTTAAAAAACAGTGGTACTGCTTAAATGAAGAATATGTTGAATGGTATCATGCAGTCCCTTAGGCTTTTGACACATATATGCCCAAGTTCAGTCAGTTAAAAGGACTACAGTCTTAGAGAGCAACAATATTCTATAAAAGTTTCTCATTTTTTAAAATCACCTTAGATTAGTGAGTAAGCACCAAGACAAATAGAAATAAATGCATTACATCATATTTTCCTTTCTTTATGCTTCAGTGCAAAATTACACATGTAATTTGTCCTGGCCCAAACCACGACATAATTACATCACACAAATTTTCATTACTAATGCAGTTAAGACTTCCTTCTAGTTTTACCTGTTAATAAAACAAGCTAGCATCTGTTATTATGGGTTGGAAAGGATTATCAAATACATCACATAAGTTTTCAAGCCCAAAATTAATTCAGGACCTTCTATAAAGCTCACTCTGCCTTGAATTCATATTAACTTCCTTTCTTCCTTCACAGGTCCTACAGCTTCCCACCAGCTGGGTAAAAGATGGGGTTTGGGTCTTTTTTAGCATGCTTAGAAAGTAAGTTTTTGAAAAATAAGCAAAGGAATGAATTACTATCAACATAAATTTCTCCAGGGAGAACCTCTTTTGGTAGCTCCATATTTTACTTAAAAGGTTTTCAGTCAACGTGCATCCCAAAACCTGAATATACTGCATCCTACAATACACCATCAGAAAGCATAGTAACATTTAGTCTGTGATTAAAGTAATCTTATGACATCCTACAAAAATATGTTCAAACATGAATAAATTAAGTAGTTAATCTAAACCACTTGCCTATTGATTTGCTTAGGAAATCAGCAGCCACAGCAGCCAACCCATGACCCTAGCCCCAGCACAGTAACTTCGCAGCTCAAAGCTCTTACTACAGCTAGTCCAGCAGGCTGTTTGGCCTGGGGCTGAGCCAAGGCTAGGCATTCAATATTCCTAATCCAAAACCAAGGCAGCAAATTTCTGGGAGCTCTGATTTGTAAGGTAGGCAGGATGGAGTGAAAGCAGAGGGATCCGAGTATTAAATTGCTGCATCCTAGCTGAGAAAAGCACCATGTTTTCTCCCTTCCTAGGAGGCAACAGTTGAAAACATCCCTTTCAGCTGAGCCTGGTACCTTCTGATCCAGGGCTCTTCATAGCATTGCTTCTGAGATCAGCACAATTGCATGAGCACAGCTCCTCTGTGTTGCAGTCCGTTTCGGACAAGTGCTTGCCGTCAAACATCCTTGACTTTACTAGTAGCAGCTAAGACCACAGCAGGGAAGCAGGTCCAGGTGGGACCTGGCCCCTCCAAGTGCCACCACAAGGCCATGCACACTGGCAATGCCCTCCTCCAACAAAAGTGGGATCTGCCCACATCTTGGCTCTGCCACTGCTCCAGGCCAGGACCGAGCTGCTGGAGTGCAGGCCCATGGCTGCCCACGCCAGCCATCCCCCAGCACAGCCACACGGCTCAGCTTCAACTACGGCACTGGTTGAAAACCGATATGAAAGTTGTTTACTCTAAAAGCATCTACAAAGAAAGCTATTAGTAAATATTGCATTTTTGAACAAGTGCCAAGCAGTTAAAAATTGCTTATATATTTACAATAAATATCAAAGACAGTCAGGGTTGAAGTATGCTGATTTGCAAACTATGTATGAATGCTAGTTTACATAACAAAAATGAATCACAGTAACTTTGGCTTCTACCATATTCTGATAAATTCTTGGATCACGTTAATTCATTATGGCATTTCTACAGCTGTTAAATCTATTACCTCGATTGTATAGACTTAAGTTCTGCAAACATTCACACACATAAACATCCTCTTTCTTTTTAAATATAAAGCACTTCAGTGCAGTCACGATTTTTTTTAAACAAATGTACACGAATGCAAAGTAAGTGCCTACAGAACTGAGATCATGTGTGCTTACCAGTTTCCCCTTACTTTGAAAAGTATTTCTCTCATAACAATCCTACTAATATCCTCATCATTTGCTTATAAGAAATCACATACTATTACAACCTTTCACCTTAAACATAAATCGAGGACAGAGCTAAAAATCAAACATAAACATTTTTTTCCTTAATTCAAATACTATTTAGTAAAGAAGCTGAAGTAAGATGAGATTTCCAGAGTTTGAAGAGGACACTGTGACAATTCCCAGTGAGTTTATTGAAACTCACGCCAGTTCACACCACAGGGAAAGCAGTTCTCTGTTCAGGATCCAGCCCAGCAACCAGAATGGGCATTGAAAACACTCTGTATTTTGACTTTAGCACATACATTTATCGCAAGAATCCCAAGTGCAAACTGACTGAATTGACAGATGCTTTAAAAAGCCAGTGTTTATTAGGAATCTTCACTTTATTACAATTTCAGCATAGAATTTAAAACTATATGATGATTTAGAGAACGGATTAGGAATTTATTTATGGATCATGAATTTTAACAGGAGCACAGGGACAACTTTAAAGGAATATAGATAAAAATAATGCCATGAACATCAGTTTTAAATTATCGAGCCAAGATTAGTTGGCTATCGTTACTTAGGCTCATTAAGGATATCTGAATGTGAATCACAAGAAATTTAAAATAATACATTGGGTTTATCCATCAGGCTTTTAAAACACTTTCTTCTCATCAGAAATTATAAATACAAAGAAAATAAATGGACAATGCAAATAAATCTGTTTTAAATTCTCTGTACTATTTCAAAGGCTTAAACTGCAGCACCCTGTACAGTCAGATGTATAGCAATGATATATGTCATAGCAGCGGAAATGAATGCTTTTTCTCACAATGTCGCCTTCAGAAATCAAACTAAGCATGATACCTAACACAAAAACCCCATTGTATGTTGACAGCTATCATACAGGTAGAAGAGGTCATGTTAATACAGCACATAAGTGTATGCAATTTGATGTTCCAGTTATTCTAGAACATGTCCATAATGAATAAAACTTCATCTGCTTGCAAAGCGGAAGGGGCAGCATCATCATTGCAAAGAACAGCAGTCAAACACCTGTTCCATCCTTCAGTGGTAAAATACTAAATAAAACCAAAGTAATGACCTATGTGCCCCAAGGGAGGATGATTGTAAATCTCAGTGACAAAAAAAACAGTTCTGTTGCCAGTCTGCAAACAAGCTGCCACACAGTTTGCTCCTACTGTGTATGAGAATATAGAATCATAGAGTCATAGAATAGTTTGGGTTGGAAGGGACCTTTAAAGGTCATCTAGTCCAACCCCCCTACAATAAGCAGGGACATCTTCAACTAGATCAGGTTGCTCAGAGCCCCGTCCAACCTGACCTTGAATGTTTCCAGGGATGAGGCATCTACCACCTCTCCGGGCAACCTGTTCCAGCGTTTCACTACCCTCAGCGTAAAAAATGTCTTCCTTATACCTAGTCTAAATCCATCCTCTTTTGGCTTAAAACCATTACCCCTTGTCCTATCGCAACACACCCTGTTGAAAAGTTTGTCCCCATCTTCCTTATAAATACCGAAAGGCCGCAGTAAGGTCTCCCCGGAGCCTTCTCTTCTCCAGGCTGAACAATCCCAACTCTCTCAGCCTGTCCTCATAGCAGAGGTGTTCCAGCCCTCTGATCATCTTCGTGGCCCTCCTCTGGACCCGCTCCAACAGGTTCATGCCTTTCTTGTACTGAGGGTTCCAGAGCTGGATGCAGTACTCCAGGTGGGGTCTCACCAGAGCAGAGTAGAGGGGCAGAATCATAACCCTCCACCTGCTGGCTACACTTCTTTTGATGCAGCCCAGGATACGGTGAGCCTTCTGGGCTGCGAGCGCACATTGTCAGCTCATGTCCAGCTTTTCATCCACCAGAAACCCCAAGTCCTTCTCGGCAGGGCTACTCTCAATCCCTTCATCCCCCAGCCTGTATTGATACCAGGGGCTGCCCCAACCCAGGTGCAGGACCCTGCACTTGGCCTTGTTGAACCTCATGAGGTTCACATGGGCCCACTTCTCAAGTTTGTCCAGGTCCCTCTGGATGGCATCCCATGCCTCAGGTGTGTCAACCACACCACTCAGCTTGGTGTCACCTGCAAACTTGCTGAGGGGGCACTCGATCCCACTGGCTATGTCATTGATGAAGATATTGAACAGTACTGGTCCCAATGCGGAACCCTGAGGAACACCACTTGTCACCAATCTCCATCTGGACATTGAGCTGTTGACCACTACCCTCTGGATGTGACCATCCAACCAATTCCTCATCCACCAAACAGTCCACCCATCAAATCCATATCTTTCCAATTTACA